>OU611906.1:2405000-3005000 GCA_914767705.2 Tenthredo notha | reverse complement strand
TGGCATACCGTTAGGGTGGGCCCGAAGGGCTGGTATGGTCACGTGAACTTGTATTCGAATAAGGAAATTTTCCGCCTTTTCAGACAGGCTGCCACTGAGAAGTATACAAGTTCTTGCTATAAAACTGCTCAAGAAAAGATGGCATACCGATTGCGTATGCCCAAGTACTGTTTACATTGCAAAAAATTTGTACAGTTATGGAATATTATTCCGTGATTTCAGTCAGTACAAAATTTGTTGTAACATTAAGTTTGTATCCTAAAATGTTGGTATGTAACATGGCATACGAGTTCTGCGGGTTCGTCGTATTCAAAAATGAAGATGAAGATGCAAAATAGATAAAAAAAATTCCGTGTTTTCAAGCAGTATGCCTTTCTGTTTTTATTATAATCATGGTATATGTAGGTGGAATAAGAAATGGCATACAAGTTGTGCGAGTCTTTCACATAGAAAATCGTAAAAAAAGTTGCAAGGTTATGGAAAAAATTGCCGTGTTTTTTATCAGTATGCCTCTTGATTTATAATTAAAGTTATTAATTTACTTTGTTAAAATAAAAATAGCATACAAGTTGTGCGAGCTTATCAAATTGAAAAATGTAATAAAACGTTCTCTACTATTTCGATTTCATGTGGCTTCCATTTCAAAATAATACTGTTAAATGTATAGAGAGGGCCAGTATTCTGTCAACTATGTAGCGTGCGTACACGTTTCTTGAAGATGGTGCAAGAAAAACTGTGTTTTGTGTGTAAAAAATCAGATCCTGGCATAAAACTGTTCACAGACAGTACTCTATCAAAGTGCGGGGAAACTTTGCGCTTGAGAATTCAGAATAAACTGAAGTACAGTGAGTGTACAGTTCCAGTGCAGGTCAGTGCCACTTTTGGTTATCACCCGAGGTGTTATAGCGCTTTTAATGCTTTGAAACAGAAATATAGGTGTAATGAACCTCAATCAAGCATGTAAGTATTTAACTGTTACATATATTAGTTTAGCTTAAAACAAAAAATTATACGCCCTTTTGGCATTAGCTTAGTCCAAAAAATAACTTCTACTAATGCCAGAAGAGCGTTAAAGGGTGGCAAAACGGGCACCAAATCTGAATAAAAAAAAGTCGTCAGCAATGATTTTTTGTGATATATACGGCTACGTATTTTGGATCATCAATGACACAAAGAAGCAGAAGAAAAATGAAAAAAAAATTGATATATTATAATCTTGCAATTCTATCGGCTTTATTGCCGTTGTTACCACCTTATGATGACAAGTTATTAGAATAAAATAAAAAGCCAAGTATTAGAGGATGAAATCAAGTTATACCAAGTCTTCACTTTCATTTTTGAACAACTTTGATTCTAATTAACATTTAAAGTGAATATTGTTAACATTATGCGACTCAGGTCACATCGAGCACCTATTCCGCGTGCAGAAATCGCAGATGTAGTTTGAGGAACAATTTGACTGATTTTCCGATCTTTTTATTTATTTTTTTTTATTTTCCTCAAACTGTATCTGCGATTTCTGCATAACGGAATAGGTGCTCAATGTGACAAGAATCGCATAATTTTTTAATCATATTCACTTCAATTGTTAATTAAAATCAAAGTTGTTCAAAAATGAAACACAGATTATTGAAGGTCCTCATTAGCATGTGAAATACCTATGATTATTTACAGATCATGGAAGGGACGTGCAAGATGACAGCGAAATGATCGCAGCCTTAGATGATGATGATGATAATGAAGACGATGATGACGACGGCTTCAATGGTGATGAAGATGATGAAATCGACTTCGAAGTGGCGAGTGACACACGAGAAGAGAATGATAGCGACGATGAGCCAAACTTCGAAATAGATATTGCGGAGTGATGGAAAAGAAATTACTCCATAATTATGATATATGTATAATGTTTGTGTTATGTCTAAATTTCCAATAAACTCTATTTTCATAAATTCTCTTTTTATTCTCTATTTTTATTAACCTTGGACCTTATCTATCGGTATGCCATTTGTTAGTCCACCTACATATACCATAATTATTATAAAAACAGAAAGGCATACTGCTCAAAAACACAAAAAATTTTATTCTTATCGTACACCGGTTTTCTCTATATTGGCCTCCTTTTTTAATATTTTCAAGATACTTGGACCTTATCTATCAGTATGCCATTTGTTATTCCATCTCCGTATACCATGATTATGATAAAAACAGAAAGGCATGCTGCTTAAAAACGTAAAAAATGTTACGTTTACTTTACACCGATTTTCTCTATGCCTGCATCCGTTTTGAATATTTTCGACAGGCTTGGACCTTATCGATCGGTATGCCATTTGTTATTTCATCTCCGTACACCATGATTATAATAAAAATAGAAAGGCATACTGCTTAAAAACACGGAAATTTTTTTTCCTATTTTGCAATGTTTTTTGCGTATGCCTGTAGTTTTCACCCTCTCGAACGATATGGCAATTTCGCTTACATCATACGTTACCATAAACTATATGAAAATAAAATGGCATACTGATTAAAATCACGGAATAATATTCCATAACTGTACAAATTTTTTGCAATGTAAACAGTACTTGGGCATACGCAATCGGTATGCCATCTTTTCTTGAGCAGTTTTATAGCAAGAACTTGTATACTTCTCAGTGGCAGCCTGTCTGAAAAGGCGGAAAATTTCCTTATTCGAATACAAGTTCACGTGACCATACCAGCCCTTCGGGCCCACCCTAACGGTATGCCAATGAATTTCCGAGGCATTTTTACTTTGAATTTCATTATAAAACGCATGGCAGCCTGAATAAAATCGTACCAAAACACATAATTTTCGAACAAATGACGAATCATTTTTTAATATGAAGAACCCAGGACGACTCTTTGATTCATGCGTGATTATCACGAGGATATACAGATAATATTGTCCTCTAAAAGGCATACTGAGTAAAATCGTATCCCAAAATCTGTCACTATCCCCCGGTCTATGGGTTCGGAACTAGACGGCACCGGGAAACGAAAAGCTTTTCCGGACTAATAACGCGAGACTAGATGGGTTTTCCGGGACTCTAGGGGATAGATTGGATAGATCCTACCTGATTTGCACGGTTCCTCGGCCTCGTGGTCGGCTCGTTGTCCGGGGATAGGCGAGGGTCGTGTAATTCCAAAATCGATAGAAATCCAGTCAAATATCCAAATCACAGTCCAAAGAAATAGCAAGGGGTCACAATAAACGATTCTCACCAACAAAACTCTCTAAACACCTCAACAAAACACTCTACACAAAACTCTCTCGGCTCACTGCAATTATCGCTCGCGATTTTCTCAACGGCTAGACAATGAGTGGCTCTTCGTTTCCGGTATGCTAATTCGTTATCCTCGCCGTTTGTCCTGTGAGCGCTGGCCGTAATCGATAGACCAATCCGATGATCTACGATCGATGGCCGCGCTAGGACAAAGGCGCCAGATATTTAAATTAGCTATCCTGACTCGGTACTCTCAGGGAATACATACGCTCGTTTAGGCTGGTACGGAGGAGGTCCAAACGTTTGCCACGTTACAACGCATTCCTTTCAAATAAATATCTTTTTTTTTTTGAGGGCTCACCCCATTTCTGGGCTTCGTCTGTTTTAGACGCTGAACTTTCATCACTATTAATGAAGTGTATCACAGCAGCAATATGTTTGCAATACATACCCTGTCCGGCTTCGCACGTGCAATAAGTACCAGCCGTTACCTTTCTCTGACTGTCCAACTAAAAAAAAACTAAAAAAACATACAAACCTGTATCTAGAAATGAAATAGTCAACTAGATTAAGAATAAAATATATTCACAATCAATTCTATGGCCCATGCTGCAGCGTTGATACGATTTGTGGGTAACACATTGCCAGTTATACATGGGGGCTCATCGGGTCGCTGTTTTTCTTCCACATTACTCACATGATTAGCCTCAAATAATTTTTTCCTGTGTGCAAGTGCAGTGGGTCTTAAAAAATCTTCTTGTATTGGAAGAAATCCAAATCTAATTATTTTTTCCATTCAGTTTAAAAAAAAAAAAAAACACCTCTTATCACATGTATTTATACCAGTGTTTACAACAAAGCCGTTTTCACCGATGGCCACTATAGGCGTTGCTTAAAGCGATTCCTGCGCTACCTTTAGTCTATGCACGATCCCAATTCTGTTCGCGCCGCGTTGCAAGTTTGTATGTAACCGTTTTCGAATAATTTTAAGTTTTATTTTAAGTCATAATCGTTCATACGACTTGCACCTTACATTAGATATGTAAGTGCTGACAAGTCTCAATCTCGACATGCATATTCATGGTCATTCTAATGTACCAAGGCATAACTATTAGAGTGGTCCTTATTTTGGTCATTTTCGAATTGAGATTTTTTCGCCCCCTAGGAGGGTTCGAAATAATTAAAAGAAAACATCCTCCAAATTTTAACTTTTTATCTCGATTTAATGGCATTTTCACTGACCTTTATTCAGAATTTTGGCGCACCATCAATAAGTACGAAAAAAATCTAATTCCTGTAGGAATCTTTACAGAAAACCCGATGTTATTTTATCAGATTTAGAGAAATTCCAAATTCGAAGTTGACCCATGACTGGATTTAAAATTTTTTTATGTTTTACAGCCGCTATTTTGGATCCGCCATTTTGAATTTGGAATTTCTCTAAATCTGATAAAATAATATCGGGTTTTCTGTAAAGATTCCTACAGAAATCAGATTTTTTTCGTTCTTGTTGACGGCGCGCCAAAATTCTGAATAAAGGTCAGTCAAAATGCCATGTTCATCAAACGAAAAACTTCAGAGGCTTTGCGACATGTGTTAAAATTGAAATAAAAAGTTGAAATTTGGAGGATGTTTTTTTTTAATTATTTGGAAACCCTCCTAGGGGGGGAAGAAATCTCAATTCAAAAATGACCAAAATAAGGACCACTCTAATAACTATACACTATACACACTATTTCTAGTCTCTAGCAGCTGTGAGAGTAGCAGTGTTACGATCCGATGCGTACCTATACGCATTTCTCCCTCACAGATTGTTAGCCGGTTAGTCTTGGAAAGAGATCACTATGTATGACTATGATGTGATACTTCTGTTATTCAAAATATCACCTTTCCCTCGTTGAAGTCAGAAATTCACGTCGCCCCGATACTAGACCCAACACGAAAATATCATACCCCAAAAAGCACCCCTGGTGCAAAAACCTTTCGCCAAGTACATTAATATGGTCACTACCCCCAAAAAAATCCACCAACAAAAATTCCTCCCTATCAAAAGTGGTACTACAAAAATCTCTACTTACAAAAGGATTGAAATCAGATTTTTTTTTAAATCCTTTGGCTTATCTCGATTGAAATCAGATACAATTGCCAAGTACATGTCTTCTGTATAATAAAAGTTTACAACAGAAGAACAGAAAACTGAATAGTCTTGTATCGTTCACTCGCTACGCTCGCTCACTCGATCGGCTCTTGATAATTACAGGGAAAAAATCAGGAAAAAAAATTTAGGAAGTGGTACTTGCGGGCCATTTATGAGTAAGTAAAAGAGTATTCACTTAGCTCTATGTATCATTTGTTTGATACATATTGCGATAATGGCCCGCCAAGTACCACTTCCTAAATTTTTTTCCTGATTTTTTCCCTGTAATTATCAAGAGCCGATCGAGTGAGCGAGCGTAGCGAGTGAACGATACAAGACTATTCAGTTTTCTGTTCTTCTGTTGTAAACTTTTAATATACAGAAGACATGTACTTGGCAATTGTATCCGATTTCAATCCTTTTGTAAGTAGAGATTTTTGTAGTACCACTTTTGATAGGGAGGAATTTTTGTTGGTGGATTTTTTTGGGGGTAGTGACTGTTAGAGGAACACAACTATAAGTTCAACCGATAACGGCCAACTATGAATTATCTGTTATATCTGTTATATATATTGTGTGTATATCTGTGTTAATCCGGGCAAAGGCTAATAATCCTTCGCTGCGAAACCCCAGTCAGTCAGTCGTCTTTGAAGTAACTAAACGTAATTATAGCTTTCTAAAACATAATTTATTTGATGGTTTTTTTTTGTATATAATAAACAGTGCTACTGATTCCTAAAAAGTTGAAAGGTGTTATTCATTTACACCATCGGTAACCTATTCCTCATAAAAAAAAAAAGAGAAGAAAACCCAGCATCCATTACAGCCGCGACGAGAGATGACCTCTCGGGAATCGTCGAACGCGCAACAAATGGTCCTTCGAGCCGGATTCTGAGGATAGGATTATCAGTTATCAGTGGACAATCAGTATCATTTCATACGAAAAACCGTTGAAATTAGAAATAAGGCGGCTAGTGTTATGAGCAACTGCTATACGGTGCTCAAGGTCAAAAGACTCAGTGTAGCGAATCCAATTTGAAATTTGAAAAGATGACCACCAGTCATCAGTGCTCCTGAACTAAACGTGAGTGCAGTGGAGTAAGACAGTATCTAACTGACTGTAACTAGACTACTGCAATTGCAATACCATTTATAATATGGAGGCTTACTTAGCCGAACAAACCACTCTCCAGAAGCTTATAAAAAACAGTGTTGTCAACTACAACAAAATAGCCAAAGCTAAACGTTTTGAAGGCGTCATACGTAGTCGGATCTCAATCCTACAAAGTTATTGGGACAAATTTCTGCAAATCCATATCAAAGTATCAACCATAGCCACAGAAGAGGATGAAGAACAATCCTATTTCCAAGACGGCGTATTCGAGCGAACGGAAGCCTATTACCTTACGGCCATGGATTATCTACAAGAAGAATTGGAAACTGAGATTGCTGCCTTAGCAGCTGTCAACCATAACAATGCAACGCTGCCAACAGCGCCGGGATCACCGAGTGTTAATCCTCACAACAGTAACGTACCTGATGTTTCTGAATTTGCTCGTTTACCTGGAATTGAAATACCAAAGTTTAGCGGTAATTATACTGACTGGTCAAATTTCAAAGACATCTTTGAAACAGCAGTTGCAAACAATCCACGACTTTCGAACGTTCAAAAGATTCATTATCTGAAAACAAGTTTAACGGGAGAAGCGTATAATTTGTTAAAAAATGTGACAGTTACAGACGCAAATTATGCAACTGCATGGCAAAGTTTGACCAATCAGTATGAAAACAAGCGTGCCATAATTAATGCACATTTACGCGTGTTTTATGCAATTCCCGCTGTCAGTCAGAATGTTTTGATTGATTTAAAAACTCTTCGTGATCAAGCGAATGAGGTCTTAACAGCTTTGAAGAATCTAGGGCGAACGACTGACAGCTGGGATGATCTTATTGTATTCCACCTAGTTGATAAATTAGATAAGCTTTCGCGCCAGTTGTGGGAAACACAACTTGGTGACAATGTAAATTATCCATCCTATGATGAATTGAAGACTTTTCTTAATACGCGTATTAGAGCTCTAGAAGCTATCAATTTTGCTACAGCGTCTCCAAACGAAGGCGACAGTAATTCAAGAAATACAAAAGCAAAAAATGTCAAGTCACATCATGCGAGCGCGCCTCAACGCTGCAATTTTTGTACCGAAAGTCATTCACCGTATCAATGTGACACTTTTCGCAGTAAATCTGTAACCGAACGTTCAGAACTTGCTCGAGCACAGAGGTGTTGTTTCAATTGTTTAAAGAAAGGACATCTTCCTAGTGATTGTCGGAGTAAAAATACTTGTAACATATGTCATAGACGACATCACACGTTATTGCACGATAATAAAAGAAAAAATAGCCCACAGGTCACATCAAACGCAGCGCCTACACACAACGACAATAACCAGAATAACGGTGACAATACCCGAACGCAAAGTCAAAATTCAAATCAAACAATAACTACTGCTAACGGTAATTTTGTCAATCCGTCGAATGCGCAGCCTGCTGACCCTAGGTCATACACTACACATCTTTGTGCTAAGTCAAACACTAATGTATTATTAGCTACCGCATGGGTACAGATTAAAAGCAAATCGGGTCGAGTAACGCGCGTCCGAGCATTGCTCGACCAGCGTTCAGAGGCTTCGTTTATAACAGAATCGGTTACACAAGTATTGCGAGCCCCACGCCAACACATAAGCGCTTCAGTCTCAGGATTAGGAGGAAAACAGACCATGACAGCTCGTTCTATAGCTAATATAGAAATTGAACCTTGTCATGGAACCGGTCCTAGTGTTTCCACTCAGGCTATAGTTTTGCAACAGTTGACTAACTATCGTCCTGCCGCAGTTAAAGTCGAAGACTGGGCTCATTTACAAGGCATAACCTTGGCAGACTCATATAGCACTTCAGAACCCATAAGCTTATTAATCGGTGCAGATCTCTATGGATCTATTTTACTAAGCGGCCTACGCAAAGGTCTTCCGACAGAACCAATTGCACAAAATACAATTTTTGGTTGGGTGTTATCAGGCCCTACACAATTAGCCACGCAGCACACAATACGAGTTAATACTCTACATTGTGCCGTTTTGCAAGATTTGAACCGTACAATGACTCAATTCTGGGAAGATGAAGCAGTACCGCAAAATCAAGTCCAATTTCTCACCGAAGATGAGATTAAATGCGATAGACACTTCACAGCTACTCACACTCGGCCGGCCGGAGACCAATACATGGTTCGTTTGCCCTTCAGGAATGATCCTCCAATCGATATCGGCGAATCTTACTCGATGGCTATGTCGTATTATTGCAAGTTGGAACGAAGACTTGCATGCAAACCCGAGCAGAAAGCGGAATATGACGCGTTTTTAGAAGAATATTTACAACTCGGACATATGACTCTGATTAAGCCTGGCGAGCTTGCAAACAAGCAATGCGTTTATCTAACTCATCATCCGGTAATTCGCGAAGAGAGCAGCACAACAAAACTTAGAGTAGTTTTTAACGGATCTTTGCCTACATCTAACGGAACTTCGCTAAACGACCATTTATTAATCGGCCCGAAGCTCCAAGCGGATATAGTAGCCATTATTCTGCAGTGGCGAGTTCACCCTTACGTAATTGCAGCAGATATTGCAAAGATGTTTCGGCAAATTTTAGTAGACGAGAGAGATAGAAGCTACCAGTTAATATTATGGCGACGTAAGCCCGAGGATCCAGTCAATACTTATATGCTAAATACCGTAACCTACGGTACCGGACCAAGTCCGTTTTTGGCAAATCGCGTTATAAAGCAATTAGTACAAGATGAAGGACATAAATTCCCACTGGCAGTTCCAATCTTACTGAATAACATATATGTTGATGACGTACTGTTCGGAGCAGACGACATCGTCCTTGCGCGCCAAAAACGCGAACAAACCACGCGCCTGTTAGCGTTGGCGAAATTCAAATTAAAAAAATTCGCCGCGAATCTTCCGCGACTCGTCGATGACCTCGATGCAAGCTCGCATAATTTAGCCTCTGATAAATTATTCCACGAAGATGAACAATTGAAAATGCTAGGAATTTATTGGACTCCATTACGCGACAAATTTCGTTACAAATTGAATATCCCGGAGGCTGGAAACCTAACTAAGAGAACAGTTCTGTCGATAATAGCTAAAATCTATGACCCTCTGGGCTGGATATCGCCCTTCGTGATAAACGCAAAAGTCTTTATGCAGCAATTGTGGCATGCTAAACTAGAATGGAATGATCCATTACCCAGTACTCTAGTCGAGCGATGGTTGGACTTTTTCTCGCAGCTTACACAATTAGATAAAATCGCGATCCCTCGTTGGGTAGGCCTTGATCATTCCGCACTTCGCACAGTGGGACAGAATCCCAAAAAGCTGGCCAAAAGTCAAAAACGCATTTAATTTGGATGAAAGTTCATACTCAGGGGTTTTTGGGGTCGCTGATCACGAATTCGAAGTCGAAAATTTGAAAAACAAAATGGCGGATCTAAAACGGCCACAAATTTCTCTAAAAACGCGTTCAATTCGGGTGAAAATTCGTACTCGAGAGTTTTTGGGGTCGCTGATCACGAATCCCAAGTCGAAAATCTGAAAAACAAAATGGCGGATCCAATATGGCGACCAAGTATCTTATAAAATTCCTTTTTTTTGGTGAAATTTTGTATCTGGAGGTTTTACATTGCGCTAATTACAAATAAGATGTTTGTTTTTGAAGAAACAGAACATTTTAATCGTAATTCTATCGGCAATGTAGAAGAATCAGAAGGATTCCGGTGGGGAACTAGGTAATAATAAATAAATTGAACATCAAAATTAAACAAGAAAATGAAATCTTTCTAATTTGTACACTACATCTATACATTGGATTAATCTTACGGACACTGAAGACGACACTGATGTGTCCACTATACATACTGATGGCGAATCTGATGATAGTGAATGTAACTATAGTTCATCCGGTACAGTTAAATGTAGAGCTTCTATCGACATTTGTTTTTCTTCGTTTTCGGTAGTTTTCGTACACTTGAAATGTATGGATCGGAGCAATAGTATTTTAATTATACGGAATATCTCTTTCCTTGTCAATTGCTTTTGCAGTGCTTCTTTAATGTCTGCAGTTCCTGAAATCAGTGAATAATATAGGATTATATCGCTCAGAGCCGAAACTAGCCCGTGAATAGAATAGACAACGAGCGAAAACGAAAGATCTCACTATACTGTGACATATTTTACTATGTTTTATACAATGTAGACAATAATTTATTAAAGAGATATGTTTATTCATCCTCAACAAATAACTAATAATGGAAAAAGTTGAAAAATAAAAGGTAAATCAGCGACCCCGAATACCCCCGTGTACCAAAATACCACGTCGGAATTTGCATGGCTTCAGAAAAAAAATCATATCTCCGTTCGCGCAAAAATGCGCAAGTTTGTCGACTACGCTTTTTTTTCCTTGGGATATAAGCAATTCAATGAAAAATAGACCAAAGAACGAGCGAGGACGAGCGATAAAGTTATGTCTGCCTGAAAGTTTACTTGTCGTTTGCGTTTTCCAAAAAAGACACCCTCAATTCAAAACGAATAACTTTTTTTATAATAACAATTTTGCAATTATGTAAATCGTATTCCATTCTACATACCTTCACGAAGAGAATCCATTTTACACTTTTCCGATCGCACTATTTTTCAAGATTATATTGTAATTTTTCTGTACCGTATAGCGCGCGTCAAATCCGGTAGTTCGATGTGACTCGTATAACGGTCATATTTAAACTAGTCCTGCAGGGACAAGAAATATACCTGCGCCTAGAGAACGGTTGTTTGGGGACCCTCGATACCCCTACTTCACATTCCGCAACAAAAGAAACCCGAAATAAAACCTTGGTTTTCGAGGTTTTGGCCAGCTTTTTGGGATTCTGTCCCATTGTGCTTCGATGCGAATTGCACGGTTTCGCCGATGCATCTAACGTAGCTTACGGGGCCGTAGTTTATATCAGAATTGAAAAAATCTCCAGTGCAACAGAAGTCTTCATGCTTCTGGCGAAAACGAAAGTAGCACCGTTAAAAACGCTGAGCATTCCCAGACTTGAGTTGTTAGCCGCAGTCATGGTATCTAAGCTAGTAAATAGCATAAAAAACATGTTAAATCTCAACAATACGCACGTATATTGCTGGACTGACTCAACAGTCGCATTAGCATGGATAAAAAGGCATCCTTCCAATTGGAAGACCTTCGTAGCAAATAGAGTTGCGGAAATTCAGACCCTATGTCCTACTGCTGTTTGGCGTCACGTGCCTACTGATTTTAACCCAGCTGATTGTGCTTCGCGGGGAATTTCAGTATTAGAACTCCTTGATAAGAAATTATGGTGGCACGGGCCGCAATGGCTTCGACTGCCAGAGGAACAATGGCCTAAACTGGATTCTGCAGTCTACGACACTGACGTCGAACAAAAGGTCACTGTTGCACATCACGCTGAACTTGCGCCTGAGTGGGATCTGCCGGACAGATTCTCATCGTGGTCAAAATTATTACGAGTCACAGCCTACATTTTTCGATTTACAAAAAATTGTAGGAGAAAATTAGCCTACAAATCAGATTTTGCACTTAACAATGCTGAGATCCAAAGCGCAAAAATTTTCTGGATAAAACAAATTCAACAAATACATTACAAAAAAGAAATTAGCGAATTAACGAGTATGAAAAAGTTAACTAGCAAAACGTCAATTGTAACGTTGAATCCCTTCCTCGATACAGCTGGAATCATGCGTGTTGGCGGGCGGCTCCGTAATGCACCCATTGCATACGATCACCAATTTCCAGTTATATTACCTAAGCACCAAATTTCTGAGCTAATAATAGCTGACTGCCATAAAATCACAATGCACGCTGGAACGCAGCTTATGTTAAGAGTTCTACGACAAAATTATTGGATAATGCGTGCCAGAGACTTAGTGAAAAGCTATATACATAAGTGTGTCACTTGTACTCGCGACCGGGCGATTATTTGTAAACAACTTATGGGAGATTTACCCAAAGTTAGAGTAACACCCGCTAGGCCTTTCGATCATAGCGGAGTAGAGTATGCCGGACCGTTACTGGTTCGTTATCACACCGGTCGCGGGCAGAAGTCACATAAAACATATATCGCAATATTTGTGTGCTTGTCAACACGTGCTATACACTTAGAAATAGCGTCAGATTATTCAACAAACGCATTCCTGGCTGCATTTCGTAGATTTGCCGGGAGACGGGGCACTCCGTCTGTAATGTATAGTGACAACGGCACTAATTTTAGAGGTGCAGATCGCGAATTGCAGCTAGCATTTAGACAAGCTACGGAAAATGTAGAATTAAGGAACAATCTGGCTTCAGATGGAACTGAATGGCATTTCATACCCCCTAATGCACCGCATTTCGGCGGTCTTTGGGAGGCCGGAGTTAAGAGTGTCAAACTTCACTTGAGAAAAATTATTGGCGCTCACACGCCTACGGCAGAAGAGTTGAATACTCTTCTAACTCAAATTGAAGCTTGCTTAAATTCACGACCGATCACACCGCTTAACGATGATCCGGAGAATTTTGACGCTCTTACGCCAGGACACTTCTTAGTGGGAGGACCCCTTAAAACACCTCCCGAGCCGTCACTGTTAACTCTTAACGAGAATAGATTGTCACGATGGCAACTCATGAGTCAAAAGCTAGAGAAATTTTGGAAGATTTGGGCAACGGAGTACTTGCAATCCCTGCAAAAAAGAGTTAAGCGGTCCTCTACACACGAAAATCTAAAGCCTGGTGACCTTGTATTGATAAAAAACTCCATTCTGCCTCCGACAAAGTGGCAGCTAGGTCGAGTAACCGAATTACATCCAGGGCAAGATAGAAAAGTAAGAGTAGTAAAAGTTAAGACTGCGACTTCCGAATACCTACGCCCTATCACTCAATTATGCAAACTTCCCGTCGAGAGCGAGGACTCGACACGTTGAACTATGAAAAAAAAAAAAAAAAAAATTTAACCACTATTAATGAAGTAAGCACTCAGCATAAGGATAAACTAGAATTATTCTCTTAAAATCATTAGCATCGACTTACACAGTAACTCGAGGCGGGCGGTTTGTTAGAGGAACACAACTATAAGTTCAACCGATAACGGCCAACTATGAATTATCTGTTATATCTGTTATATCTGTTATACAGGGTGTCTGGAAATTCGCGCACTCGAAGCATACCGGCGGATTCCTTACAAAATAATAAGACGAAAGTTACCTATACAAAAAAGTCCGCGGGGACTTAGTTCTTCCGTAAAAAGGACTTAATAACGAACCAATTAGCGTTCATTTATAGAAAAGACTGTCTAAAATCCACAAGAATCCACACTTTGGAAATTTCATTGCGTGAATCGACTGTCTAATGTCAATCGCTCACGGTGGCTTCAAGCGCGGCGGGCGGAGCGGGGAACACCACACATTATTGTCTTGTTCTCCCTAGTAAGGCGATGTGGATTCTTGTGGATTTTAGACAGTCTTTCCTATAGATGAACGCTAATTGGTTCGTTATTAAGTCCTTTTTACAGAAAAACTAAGTCCCCGCGGACTTTTTTGTATAGGTAACTTTCGTCTTATTATTTCGCAAGGAATCCGCCGGTATGCTTCGAGTGCGCGAATTTCCAGACACCCTGTATATATTGTGTGTATATCTGTGTTAATCCGGGCAAAGGCTAATAATCCTTCGCTGCGAAACCCCAGTCAGTCAGTCGTCTTTGAAGTAACTAAACGTAATTATAGCTTTCTAAAACATAATTTATTTGATGGTTTTTTTTTGTATATAATAAACAGTGCTACTGATTCCTAAAAAGTTAAAAGGTGTTATTCATTTACACCATCGGTAACCTATTCCTCATAAAAAAAAAAAAAGAGAAGAAAACCCAGCATCCATTACAGCCGCGACGAGAGATGACCTCTCGGGAATCGTCGAACGCGCAACAGTGACCATATTAATGTACTTGGCGAAAGGTTTTTGCACCAGGGGTGCTTTTTGGGGTTGATATCACCACTTTTTGTACAATTTTGCTTGACTACCTAATAATTGTGCTCGCTCGCTACGCTCGCTCGATTGGGTTTTCTTATATCCTCGCTTGCGAGGCTTGCTCAGTTGTCAACATTCTGCTAATTGTTCCTATGAACATCGCAATGCATGTACGGTGATGCATTTTGTATCATCCGAATCCCTCAAGAAGCAGCAATGTTAAATGTGATAGTATAATTTTAAATGAATGAAAATAATGTTATAATATACACGTATGCTCATACTTTTCTGTGGACAGACGTTGCATGTGTTGTTTCATTAAGTTCCACGAATTGTTTTGTTAGAATCCGGTATAATTCTATATGCCTGCAACGTGTAGCCGTCCTCATGTCTCGTTTGGGCTTGAGACCGGCAATAGCGGAGTTACTTGCACGCAGGGTTATAGTTGCTGCTCATGATTAAATATATATAAATATTAGATATATGTGTTGCAATTCTTAGGTAGTTTTTTTTTTTTTAATGCTAGGTCCTCTGCAAAAAGAACATGTACGCGTCCCATACTCATAACGTCAACTTCAACTTCGGGTCTCAACAGAAGGTATCGAAATATATAGAATCGAGCCTAGTAATGCAAGACTAGCGTAGAGCATAAAATGGAAGTTTTTCAAGTCAAAAACTTGCATTCTACTCTATTCGTCTGACTCTACCTGTTTCTTGTATTAAATCACACTATCCAGATATCTTGCAACTTCAGCGTTTTTTCTCATTATCCTCTCTTCTCAAACGATGACCTACTACAAAATTGAACAATCCATTAAAAAGGTTTTTATCACATCAGACCGCGCAGATCAAGTTCAGTAGCGGTGGCAGGGCGCAGTCAGTTGTGTAGGTCTGTGTCTGTGTCAAAACTCACCGCCGCTGCAGCGATTTACCGATCGGCGAGTTAGAGAGAGTCCATTTGAAATTTGACATCCAATTGTGAATATCGCTACGCACGTTCTAATATGTCATAACCCACAAAATTTGAGAAATTGACTTTCTTTGAAAAATGGAATGTTAATAATGTTTCGCAGCTTATGTGTAAGTTTCAGCGGTCAAATCGTTGATTTACTATTTTCAAATAAGTATTCCAATCCGCAAGGTCCTATCTTTTCAATGGTAATAGTGAACCGTTTTCATCGCCTACTGAACATTTTTCCAAATGTGGGATACGACATATTAGAACGTGGGTATCGATATATAGTTTGTACTATTAATTTACATGTAATCATCGATATTTATACAGACTATGAGATCGTTCTGAACGGAGAATCTAAGCTGTTTGTAAAACATGGATTAAAAAATTATCTTTACCGAAAGTCAAGGCACTACGTTGACGTGGAGTGTAGAATAAAGCCTATCAGAGTCCAACACACAACGTCGACTGACAGTCTCATTTTGACTGGATGATACGAAGATAGATTATAAAACTCGTTGGAATCCTGCGCCTAACAGACTCACGTTTTGAGTCTGAGCAGACGAGCCTTCGAAGATGAGCTTAACATAGAGCTTGAAGTGGAATTTGTTGCAATCCAACGCTTGAACTCGGCTTTATTGGTCTGGCTCCTTACCGTTCCTTATATCAAATCATACTATCCTCATATTTTTCAACTTCAACATGTTCTCTTGATTTTCTATCGTCAGACTTCCTCAGGCGGTAACTTGCTAAATAATTGAACCCAAAAAACCGTTTCCTTCGATAATTGCATTCATAAATAACCTTAAAAGCTCAAGATCGTAGGATTCAAGATTAACCTATCGAAACATTTTTGTTGGTGACTATCACATTAATGAACTTGGCGTAAGGTTTTCGTACCTGAGGAGCTTTTGGTGGATATTCACTAGTTTTTGTACCTTCAAATTTTTTATTAATCATTGCTCGAACTTCTTTCTATCTCCTTTATTTGGATTTGAAAACATGAAATGGCAACACGCGTCTGCTAGTGTTGCAGACGATTTTTGTCTGCGATGCTAGCGCCTACTACGTCGTGACTCTCGTACTTACGCCACTCTATACAACTCTTGTGTGGATTTATCCCTTCTATGCCATATTCCCAGATACGTAAGGACGTATGTTCTGTGTATAAGCATAGAACATACGTCTTGCGTTTGGCGACGTGATGTGATTTTGTGCGCATGGGACTAGTAGGTTACAACTTTTGTGTCGATTTTCCTTTCTATGTCATGTCCCCAGATGCGTAAAGACGTATGTTTTGTGTATAAGCATAGGACATACGTCCTGCGTTCAGCGACGAAATGTGATTTTATGGGAATGGTTTTAGTGTGAATGAATCTTGGTCTGAAGAAGACTAAAGAGAAACATTGTACGAGAAAACGGGGTATCAGAATCTGTAGTTAATTATATCTCAGCACTCCGGACACCGATTTAATCGATTTAGGGCTCGAATAAAAGCTTTTCATGCCCACATCTTGGATAATATTAGTTTCAATGCGTGTATCTTGTGAGGTGAAAGAAAACTAAGATACTAATTCGCGGTATAGGTTAGGGTAGTTGCCTCTCGGGTATATAGACTCGTTGAGTCTCGCGCTTGAAAAAAATTTTTTTTTTTTAATGTACTTGGCGCGAGACTCTACCGAGTCTCTTGATAGCACCTAGGAGCGCCAGAAAAGTCAGCAAATCTAGTCTTGCTGACTATGCACCAATAGACGATTCACCGTAACTCCTCTGATTTATAACTCAATCACACAAGAACAAATCTCCGTATTTGCCTCTATACATTTATTTATAACGAAATCGCGATATAACATCAGTTTGAACATATAAACCTTGTGGAGTGTCGTCAAACCAGAAATAAGGACACACTCTGGACTACCCGACGGCTCCCGATTCCACCACATTCAAACGTCGAAAGCTAAGTCTCCCGTCTGTTTCACGATCGGCCATCAGCCCAATAAAAGTCATTCAATCATATTTTACCTAGCCGTTATTTTTCGCTGTTTCACCTGGATTTGTTATCAATACTCATTCATTTGCCGCGCGGGCCATTTTCGAGCTTCTTTATATAAAATAACATGTAAATGGTTGTACTATATATCATATATAATTTAATACTTTACGTTCCTCGCATTATACAGCTATCCATTATAGTCAATTATATAAAAATACATAAAATATAAAGGAGAAGCTCGAAAATCGGCGACATCTGACGGTCGTTCTGGGAACCACCGCATCATATCGACAGCTGTGAGCGGCCATTTTCGCTCGCAGCCCTTGACAATTGCGAAAATTACCACAAAATCGTATTCGCAATGTTCCGCCTTCATCGTTGTCGGAAACAAAGATGTTTTTGGATCGGTATGTTCGGAATTCCATAAAAAATCGGGCTACAGAGGCCGATTTTGCATTTTTGATGCGTAGGCTTTGATATAAGTCGAAATAAATGGTACGCCCGCACTTTTCGATTAAAAAAAAAAAAAAAAAAACGATTTCATCCGATAAAACATACCAGTTCGAACTCATTACTCGTCAAACATTGACTGCCGAAAGGACAAGTCGATTGATAGCCCCGTTTCGGAGATATTCGAGAAAATAGACGGAGTCGGTAAATTTCGAGTATTCCCCCCCCTTAAGGTGAAGTGAAAGGTTTGTCAGAACCTCGAAAACGGAAAAGAATAGTTCTCCGAAACTACTGAACCGATCGGAATGAAACTTTGAGGGATTACACATAATTGTGGCAGAAAGTGGCTAATTATTTCAGTTTTCCAAAATTTGACAAAAATTTTGACAGATTGACGTACCGACCACATAAATCGCGAGATTATTCATTGTCGCCGTAGATAATCGCATTTTCCGGATAATTAGCCACTCCGCAATGAAATACCAAACACTTTGAGCCTAATCCCGTGTCATTTGATGAAGAAATGGCTGAGAACAATTGTTTTTCCGTTACTCAAAACTAAAAAACCGACATTCAGTTGAGATCACAACCCGTATCGACATTTAGTTGAGATCACAGTACCCTGTACCAAAATTGCGGCCAGTTTACTTGCAAACCGAGCAGCGGCGCTAGTGAAAGTTTCCTATGTCGTCACTTTACGTAAGATGTTGGCTCCCGCCGCTCCCGCTTGACGGCGCTTTACAAAAAACACAAAAATTCGATATCGGATCGCACACGGCTAACCTCACCCGACTAACGGCTAACCTAAAATACGAACAAACGATAGGTAGAATCGTGTTCGGACTTTGCGTTACGAGAAAACATTATTGCTTGTTTATTTATTGTACTCCGCTCTTTCATACTAATGTTTCGGAAAATGAGTAACGTGTATCAACAATCAATATCGGATCCTAGACGTCATAAGCTCACTCGTCTGACAGCTAACCTGAAACTCGAATATAGGATAGACAAAATTGTATGTGAAAGTCGGGGTTCATTCAGCTCGTTCATTTAGTTCATCCATATTTTTCAATCCGCTGGATTTGTTGGAAACATATGCACAAATAAATTCGAATAACAGATACAAGATCCCCGACGTCATAATCTCAAATTTCTGGCAGCTAGCCTACAAGCCAAACATAGGAAATGAGATCTTATTTCAGACTTAGGGTTGTGGAGGGATCGATTTCTTGGTCGAAAATCTGAATAATAAAAATATATTCAAATTCCGCATACAAGCAGACCAGACATAACCTCACTCGACTGACAGCTAGCATAGCATAGGAGTGTTCATTTCAAAGTCGAGGTTATGGAGGGATCGATTTGTTAGCTGAAAATCGAAATATTCTTTGTCATTTTTTCCTTTTATTAAAATCTAAATAATAAAAATACATCGAAGTGACGTATGCTAGCAGACGATTCATAACCTCACACTTTTGACAGCTAGCCTGACATATGAATTCATTTCTGATTTGAGGTTAGGGAGCTATCGATCTGTTGGACGAAGATCTGAATATTAAAAATACATCGAACAGACGTATGCTAGCAGACGATACATAACCTCACACTTTTGACAGCCAGCCTGACATATGAATTTATTTCAAAGTTGAGGTTAGGGAGCTATCGATCCGTTGGACAAAGATCTGAATAATAAAAATACATTGAAGTGACGTATGCTAGCAGACGAGACATAACCTCACACTTTTGACAGCCAGCCTGACATATGAATTTATTTCAAAGTTGAGGTTAGGGAGCTATCGATTTGTTGGACAACAATCTGAATAATAAAAATACATTGAAGTGACGTATGCTAGCAGACGAGACATAACCTCACACTTTTGACAGCCAGCCTGACATATGAATTTATTTCAAAGTTGAGGTTAGGGAGCTATCGATTTGTTGGACAACAATCTGAATAATAAGAATACATTGTTGAAGTGACGTAGTCACGTATGCTAGCAGACGAGACATAACCTCACACTTTTGACAGCTAGCCTGACATATGAATTTATTTCAAAGTTGAGGTTAGGGAGCTATCGATTTGTTGGACAACAATCTGAATAATAAGAATATATTGTTGAAGTGACGTATGCTTGCAGACGATTCATAACCTCACACTTTTGACAGCTAGCCTGACATATGAATTTATTTCAAAGTTGAGGTTAGGGAGCTATCGATCCGTTGGACAAAGATCTGAATAATAAAAATACATTGAAGTGACGTATGCTAGCAGACGAGACATAACCTCACACTTTTGACAGCCAGCCTGACATATGAATTTATTTCAAAGTTGAGGTTAGGGAGCTATCGATTTGTTGGACAACAATCTGAATAATAAGAATACATTGTTGAAGTGACGTAGTCACGTATGCTAGCAGACGAGACATAACCTCACACTTTTGACAGCTAGCCTGACATATGAATTTATTTCAAAGTTGAGGTTAGGGAGCTATCGATTTGTTGGACAACAATCTGAATAATAAGAATATATTGTTGAAGTGACGTATGCTTGCAGACGATTCATAACCTCACACTTTTGACAGCTAGCCTGACATAGGAATTTATTTCTGATTTGAGGTTAGGGAGCTATCGATCTGTTGGACAAAGATCTGAATAATAAAAATACATTGAAGTGACGTATGCTAGCAGACGAGACATAACCTCACACTTTTGACAGCCAGCCTGACATATGAATTTATTTCAAAGTTGAGGTTAGGGAGCTATCGATTTGTTGGACAACAATCTGAATAATAAGAATACATTGTTGAAGTGACGTAGTCACGTATGCTAGCAGACGAGACATAACCTCACACTTTTGACAGCTAGCCTGACATATGAATTTATTTCAAAGTTGAGGTTAGGGAGCTATCGATTTGTTGGACAACAATCTGAATAATAAGAATATATTGTTGAAGTGACGTATGCTTGCAGACGATTCATAACCTCACACTTTTGACAGCTAGCCTGACATAGGAATTTATTTCTGATTTGAGGTTAGGGAGCTATCGATCTGTTGGACAACAATCCGAATAATAAGAATACATTGTTGAAGTGACGTATGCCAGCAGACGAGCAGACGAGCCAGCAGACGAGAAAAAAGATAAATGCTACCGTACGATGTACGATACCTACGATGATTCCAAACATCAAGAACAAATAGTGTTATAACGTGTAATCGTGAAATAATTTCTCAGAAATATCGTTTTTTTTTTTACACTTGGAAATGTACTATAATTTTGTCCTGGGTACGATAATTTTTACGCCCCTGGTACGATCAGCGCCACCTTTCAGGTTGGCAACGCTGATGACAGCCGGTACTAGAATCATGGAAACACGAGATAACTCAAGATTCGTTGTTGGAAATCGCGTTCGGTACAACGACCATGATATAACTGTCGGAAAATCATTGAATGACAGGTATCCGCGAACTACAGGTGCGCGAGTACACCTCGCTATTATTGCCAACAATTTCATTTATATTCACAAGCGTGATTCTAGTAAACTCCTTCCTAACCTCAAACATGAGTGCCAATACGAAACTGAGATTTTTTTTTCGATATGTAGAGTAGTGTTCGATATGATTCTGACGGAATTATGTATTGGGTTGTGGCCTACATTAAAATGTTGATTGATCAACTTCGAGCCAAACTTTGGCTGCTTGTCTGCTCTACTAATGGTCGATGGACACCTAACGAATACAGGTTATCGATTTATAGATTATATACCTAGTCATAGATCCTGCATAAAGAAATGTTTTTCTTGCAGTGTCTCCTATGGAGAGCAACTCGACTATTTGTCGATAGAATCCAAACGGATTTAGAATATTGATTTATAGATTATATACTTAGTTATAGAACCTCTATAAATTAATATTTTTTTTTCAGCCTCTCCTATGGAGAGCGACTCGACTATTTGTCGATAGAATCCAAACGGATTTAGAATATTGATTTATAGATTATATACTTAGTTATAGAACCTGCATAAAGAAATGTTTTTCTTGCAGTGTCTCCTATGGAGAGCAACTCGACTATTTGTCGATAGAATCAAAACGGATTTAGAATATTGATTTATAGATTATATACCTAGTTATAGAACCTGCATAAAGAAATGTTTTTCTTGCAGTGTCTCCTATGGAGAGCAACTCGACTATTTGTCGATAGAATCCAAACGGATTTAGAATATTGATTTATAGATTATATACCTAGTCATAGAACCTGCATAGAGAAATGTTTTTCTTGCAGTGTCTCCTATGGAGAGCAACTCGACTATTTGTCGATAGAATCCAAACGGATTGAATACATTATAGTGAACTAGTTTCACTCTTATCAACCGCTCTGCACAAGAGCGAGGGAAACAACTAAGGTTTGCTTGTCATACCGATGGGGTTTCGAAACAGGGATTTTTTTCTGTATTTATTGAACATGTCTAATTTCATGTTATAAATATAGTAAACTAGTTTTACTTTTATTAACCGCTCTGCACAAGAGCGAGGGGAACAATCAACCGCTCTGCACAAGAGCGAGGGGAACAACCAAGGTTTGCTTGTCACACCGATGGGGTTTTCGAACTGGGATTTGCTCTGTATATATGAATCATGTCTAATTTCATGTTATAAATATAGTGAACTAGTTTTACTTTATCAACCGCTCTGCACAAGAGCGAGGGAAACAACCAAGGTTTGCTTGTCATACCGATGGGGTTTCGAAACAGGGATTTTCTCTGTATTTATTAATGATGTCTCTCCAGCGGAGAGCCACTCGACTGATTGTCGAAGGAATCCTAACGGATTAAATAGATTACAGTGAATTAGTTTTCACGCATATCTTTCGCTCTGCACCAGAGCGAGGGACAACTACGGTTGCTTGTCATACCGATAAGAATTCTGACCAGGAATTTTCTCTGAATTCATCATGTCTAACTCTTTGTTAGAAATATCATAGTTGATTAGTTTCAACTTTTATCAATCGCTCTGCACCAGAGCGAGAACAGGCCACTTCTGTTGCTTTACACTGCGACGTTTGTCCAACTCAGTGTTAGTACACATGATGTACATAAATAATGCTCGATTTGTTCGGGTTAATATTTGATGCGATTATTTGCATGCCCCTGGCGAAAATGAACTGTGAAACGAAGTGTTCAAGATCTGTTTGGGAAGTGTCTGCACGCTTCGTGAAATGTTCTGTCACCTTTGCGCACGTTCCATGCACATTATGAGCCCTAGACACTTCTAGCGCAGTCCACGCACACTGTTATTTCCCAACTTGTGCACACTTTGCGTACGTTAGTCTCGCATTTCCTTGGAAAACATTCGTACTCACTTCATGCACACTTTCGTTCTTCAGTTAGTGCACACTTTGAGCACGTCACCTTCCGATTTCTTCGATGAACATTCTTACAAACCTTGCGCACACTTTTGCGTGTCAGCTTGTCCACAACCCACCCACGTTACATTCACGTTCCTTCGATGAACATTGGTACACATTTCACTACACATTTTCATATTTCAGTTTGTGCACACTCCGTGCACGTTACCTTCCGATCTCTTCGATCAACATTCTTACAAACCTTGTGCACACTTCCACGTCTCAGCTTGTCCACAACCCACCCACGTTACATTCACGTTCCTTTGATGAACAGCGGTACACATTTCAGCACACACTTTCATATGTCAGGTTGTGCACACTCCGCGCACGTTACTTTCCGATTTCCTCGATAAACATTCCTACACACCTTACGCACACTCTTGCGTCTCAGATTGTATACACCTCGTCCACGTTAGTTTCTTATTCCTCCGAACAAGATTCGTACTCATTTCAGCAGACACTTTTATATCCCAGTTTGTGCACATCTGGTGCACATTTGTTAGAATGTTATAGGGTGAACTTTCGCACACAGCCCCAATACATAAGTTGATACTTTTTTCACACATTTCGTTCACATTACTATAACACTATAGTGCTTCCAAATGAGTCGCACAGTGCATGTTCACTTCATGCACACTTTGATCTCTAATAACATGAGTATCAGATCGAACAATTTCCGGTAGGTGGCGACAGACGGAGAAATATTTCTCATTAGCAGTAAACTGGATGAACGTTTGTATATAAGGAAGATGCAATACCATACCAACATGTAACTGCGATGCGTCCGGACTTGGGAGCGAATAAATACATAAGTTATAGGTTGTTTAGAGTTAAAATACATCAAGTCAGCCGAGAAGGAGATATATACGTGTTGACCTGCGTATCAGCGTGATCATTAGAATAAAAATGCATTGTACGAAATACTCAAACGTGTATGTAATTATCTTAAGAAATTCCACCGTTGGTCTACCGAAATATGGTAACTGAGATGCTCGAAGTATTTTTTGAATGAATTCTCACTTCGGTCACATTACCCCAACGTCTTAATTTAACCTTCGTTCGTTCACATTTGGTTTCACACTCCAATTTCGCCAGGGCAGCCGACACCAGACTCCATAAGCGTGCCGTACACACTTTCTACACAGCCCGACTTTGACTTCATGAACATGTCGTGTACCGTTCCTGAACACCCAAACTCTGACTCCATGAACGTGCCGTGTACCGTTCCTGCACGTCCAAATTCTGACTTCATGAACATGTGGTGCACAATTCCCGCACAGCCCATCCATCACTTCATAAACATTCCCCGCACGATTCCAACACAGCCAAATATGCACATTTTGTCACACTATGCTTGTTTCAATTTACATTTCCAGCACATCCCACGCAACATTTTATGCACAATTCTCGTACATTATCTGAACATCCGAATAAAGCGTTTGTGCACACTTGGTTTCACAGTTCATTTTCGCCAGGGGCCTTGCAGTGTTTATAAACACTGCCGCGAAATAATCGCGAGCATTAGAGTAGGTATATACTGGCGTAGCAAGCATCGGAAGATGCGAGCTGCGCCATACAGCGGTAGGCAGAGGTACCAAACGTACGGTAACTGCGCCATCTAGCGGTGGCCAGAGGTACCAAACGTTCGGTATCTCTGTTTTACCGCGGTGAAAGGCACCCGGCCGTGGCCTTGAAACGTTTCACTTCACCTTAAGTTAGGGCCTCAACCGTTCTAGACAGATCGTATGACTCCATATTAGGGTTCCGCAACGACGTACCCACATACCTGATCTGACCCAAGTCAGGTCATTCATTCATTATTCGTTATTTTATTATTTGGTAGTTGCGTGGATGAATATTAGTTTTCCGCTCGAGTACATGCTCCTCACGTAACAGCAGCTACACTCTATTTGACTAATCATGCCTTTGTATTTGACGGTTCAATGAACGAACACAATAATATCTACGCAAACAAAATAATATGTAAATATATAAATTATTGAAAGCTCCTTTAAGTAGGCAGATGGGGATTTTGATTATCTTCAATTTTCATCCAAAGATGATTCTATTTCTAAATCCATCTCTTAGGAATATATTAGAATCCATTACTGATACGACAAGTGCGGCTTACACAACAGTGTTAAAGAGCATTGAAACTCAAAATTTTCCACGCGTTTGCAAAATTAGCACTTTCATCGACTTTATATGATTCAAAGTGTTCATCATAATAAGTAAAATTAGGTATTTCTTTCGTTATAACATACAATTTTTTCGAAATATCTGCAAATATAACGAGCACTTTGAAAAAACAGCGATCTGATTCTGTCGGCATCATTAAAATGACATTTTTTTCAATGTTTTTACCTCTAGATTTTATCGATTCAAATTCACTCACCTGGTCGAATATTTTACAAGCTAATAACGATGAATATAAATGATATTCTACGAGATTTTGGACTAATACAATGGAATATTTTCCATTTCCATAAAGTTCATCATGTACAGATTTGCATCTTAAACGATAATTTAAAATTAGTTGCGATTTGATTGCTAGTGTTTTTAGCAACATTCGTACGATTGAGTGATATATTTGCAGTTATTTTAGAATCCCGATTTCCACTTCCTGCACGGAGAGAATTTTATGAGAATCTCTCTCACAAAAATATAATAAATAGTACTATACTGTATAGAACGATTGACTTTTTGCGGAAATGTGTTAGGTATTCATATTCAATGACGTGAAAGGATTCATCGACGTCACATAATACACATAAATAAACAAGCCATAGTGGCGATCAGATTGTATGAGAGAGCATCATCATCATCAATATGGTAGTGTTCTAGAACAGTAGTATAGCACCCATTATTGCCATACTGTTCCGTAAAGCCAGTCAGTCAGTATAGGAGTCGACACCTGCTAGTATGATTTTATTCTGCACGAATGGTATAGTACATGTCGCGATACTGTATAGTGACGGCTATCATACTCTTTTGAAGTCATAGTCAGCCAAAATAAGGATTCTTCTTATGTATACTGTAAAGACCAGCGCCATATAGGCTTATAGAGACTGTAAGTGAGAATATGAACCTCTTAAGAGCATGTCCTAGTCCTACCTATACCGGCATTAAAAAAAAGTAAAACATCAAAAAATCTCCGAAACGATGTTTAAAAATGATATATAATAGATTGATTCGATGATTAGGGACGAATAGGTTCGATCCAGCACCCGAGATCCGTCGAAATCGAGAAAAACTAATTTTTTATGTTCGTCAAGTGTGTCCGTGTTACCTATTTTGGTTAATATCAAAGCCTACGCGTCAAAAACGCAAAAACCGGCAACGTACCCCTAGTCTACATGCAATGACGAACATTTGTGTCTAAAAATTTTGTTGCTTCACGCAACAATGGGGCGATCAAACCGAAAGTAGAGCGGTAGTCAAGATGTAAATAGTGTAAAATTGTCGATTTCTGACAGCTGATCGTGAGACATGAGATTATAATATAATTATTATATTTTCAATGTAATAATTATATTATAATTGTAATTCAATTATTACGCACGATGATTTACGCGCAGAGCCATCTGTCGGGCGTTTCGTTAGCCGAGGACCGTCTCATGTCTCACGATTAGCTGTCAGAAATCGACAATTTTACACTATTTACATCTTGACTACCGCTCTACTTTCGGTTTGATCGCCCCATTGTTGCGTAAAGCAACAAAATTTTTGGACACAAATGTTCGTCATTGCATGTAGACTAGGGGTACGTTGCCGGTTTTTACGTTTTTGACGCGTAGACTTTGATATTAACCAAAATAGGTGACACGGACGCACTTGAAGAACATAAAAAATTAATTTTTCTCGATTTCAACGGATCTCGGGTGCTGGATCGAACCTATTCGTCCCTAATTATCGAATAAATCCATTATATATCATTTTTAACCATCGTTTCGGAGTTTCTTTGATGTTTTGCTTTTTTTTAAAGCCGGTAAAGGTAGGACTAGGACATGCTCTTAAATTGTCCTCGTAGGGACTGTGAGTGAGTATAGCTGTGTCTCAAATCGTTACCCGTGTGATAGGTATTATGGAATACATTAAATACAACAAGCCATTTATTAGTGTTTATAATTTTTTTATTCAGTATCAGATTAACCATAAATTTCTGTAAAATAAATTTGACATGTGGTCGAAAAATTGGTTATATATGGGAAATTCCACCCTAACCCGACCTACGTCTGACCCTCACCCGTTACGATTAGAGTCATAATTTTTCATGTTGCTCCACCTTTTCGAAAAAACACCCTGAATGTTTTTCAGATTTTTCGGAAACTGTCCAATTCACCCATGATTTTTGAAAATGAACACATCGATAGCCCGAATTGAAAAATCTGAAAAAATTCTCAAAAATCCTGCTTCAGTCAACAACATTTTCAGGCCCTTAGCCAGAGTGAGCAGATGTTCGCTTCTATGATGTTGAGAGTTTTTACCGAGAACAACGTTAAATAATATAAGAAGCAAACGTCTGCCCACCTTGGCTAAAGGCCCAAAAATTTTAAAAACTCAAACAGGATTTTTGAGAATTTTTTCAGATTTTTCGATTCGGGCTATCGATGTGGTCATTGTCAAAAATCATAGGTCAATCGGACGGTTTCCAAAAAATCTGAAAAAATACAGAGTGTTTTTGCGAAAAGGTGGAACAACATAAAAAATAATGACTCGAATCGAAAGGGGTGAGGTTCAGACGTGGGTCGGATCGGGGTGGAATTCCCCATATACATTGTTTGACCTGTACGTGATTTTCTTCAGTCATCACAGCTACTCTACATCCATAACTTAGCTATGTAGGTATAACCATCACTTGATCGGTTTTTGTGAGAGCATATGGTACTTGTGAGGTCAGCATATCTTAAACAAACCCATGAGACCGAATCTTTATGTGTTACACGCATAACTCCTATGATCCTCAGGGCGCCTACCGGCAGGTAACTCAGCCACACATGGCTCCCCGTACCGCACAGCCGCCTCGCCGCAGCCGAGACCGGTGGCCACCGCACCGCGCGCGCTCGCCTCGAGGCGCTTGGCCGCCGCGCCGCACGCACCCCCGCCTCGACGAGCTACCGACGCTCCGAGGCTCGCCGTACCTACGCGCGCCGCCACAACGCAGCGCAGCGTCTACGTCGGTTCTCGCGAATAAATTGCTACGAAGCCGGACGTATATAACCCAGTGTTTAGACCGCTCAGCACGACCATCTACAACCCGCACTACGCGCAACTACCTGTATTTTACGTGGCGAAAGCTACACGAATAAAATACTGTCGAATTCACTCCGACTACTCGCATTCTTTTCCTTCGTTTGGCTAATGCGTCCGCATTCATCAGAGACTCCAGACTCGCCTGCTGAGCTGCACGACGCCGCCATAGGGATGGAAACAAAATTCAAAAAATCGATTATCGATTAATCGATTAATCGTACTACTCACGATTATAAAGGTCGAATAATTGTTATCAAAAGTCGATTTTGATCGATTTTTTCTGTCAATTTACAATTTAATCAAACTATCATGTTTTATATCCTAGATTACAATAATTCATAAAAATTACACACTTATATATTATGTTTACATTATCTTTTATTTTATCAAGGTATTTATCTTTTATTTTATTTAAGGTAACCATTAATACTGAAAGATAAATAGTGATGAAAACAGCTTAGAAATTATTCGTAGTGAAGTTAGTAAGTTAGTTGGATGCGTTCACATATTTCTTGTTCTTATAAGTGAAAATTTTTTTCATTCTGATGGACGCGCATGCGCACTTAATAGTTTTTGTCCCTAATCGCTACAGTTGGTGCGACCTCAATTGTACCAAAGTCGAAAGCCTAAAATCGATTATGAATCGATTTCAATAATTACAGTTCGATTTTAAAAAGTCGACTTTTTTTTAATAAAAAGTCGATTTTCGATTAAAATCGAAGTTGACTTGACCATCCCTAGGCCTCCTACAACTAGTTCACCGGCAACTCGAACTCCTCCGTGAACAGGAGGCCAACACCCCCGGCGGGACACCAGGGTGCATCGAGACGGAGAGGTTACGCGTGGACTGATAATCGACCACAGTCGAACACCCTATCCTCTCCCTAAAACCTCCCGCATCCCTAGGCCGAGAGTGAAAGCAGTCGCGGAAACGGTGATACCCGGCGTAGAACGCTGCCGAACTCAGCCGACACTCTTCCAGCCACCGCAGCGACTGCAGCAACTTCTCGGCACTCCGGCGAAGAAGAATCCCCCTCCCGCTCCTCCAACCCTTCCACCTACTCGACCCCGTCCTATCTCCCGACTCCCCCTTCCAATACCACGGAAGGCAATCCTGACCTCCCCTACCCGAAAACCCCGTCGCGCCTGATGGCCTCCTAACCCCGTCACATCATCCTTTACCGACTCTCCTATTCCCATCCCCCTTCCTACTCCTCCAAACCCCCCAAAAACATATAAAAACACACCACCACCTAACGAAGGTGCCAGTTATTGATTGGGGAGCCCCTCCGACTAAGGCCCCTCCCCTAACCTACATCATATGCACAATTTTGTAAGAGTTCACTCTCCCGAAATTCAAAATTGCACTCTTCAAAAATGCGACGAAGCATTCTATTTGGAAACCGATTCAGAATATCGTGCTAACTCGGAAGCCGGAGACCAATTGCACGGCGGGAACTCATACTAGAGTAGTGGGGACATGGTGGTGGGGGACTGCAACTCGGCAGTATGAGAATGATTCTCATACTGTCAGGGCCGGACTTACTGTGTAAGGGGCCTGGGGCTACATACATTTTTCGGGGCCCTGCGTAGGGATAATGTCTTTGCAAATAGAGGGAAATTATATGAATACATCTAACAAGCATAGGTATTAAACGTGGTATGATAGACATTGAAAGAATAGAGAGTATTTGTGAGATGGTACTATTCACGCATTTTTATTTATAGCGCATATTTTAAATCATATAATAGTATTGTATTTGAGTGACCAGACATCAGAGATCGCAGATCTTAAAAATAAGGATTAAATTATCCACCATCATCAGAAAAACTTAAAATTCGTTGCCTACAAGGTTTTCTTCCGAATTTTAGCGCTAACGAAATCTTCAATAATTTTGTTGTGATTGATACTGTTCAGAACAGCACTTTCAATGCAGCAAATAGATAAGCTCGATAGCCTATCATTCTGCATACAAGCTCTGTATTTATTTTTTATAAAAGCGAGTTTCGAAAAGGAACGTTCCGATTCACAATTTGCAATAGGAATTGACAAATATATTCTTAAAATGATAAACGTATTTGGAAAAAGAGATATTAAATCTTTATCAATTATCATTTTAAATAAATTTTCGGGATAAAGATCGGTGTTCCGCAATGCTTCCGCTTTCACAAACGATTGGAAAAAATCAAGCTCATCTATGAAGGACTCATCTATATCCTTTGTATACGTATGGATCAACTTTTGAGCGTACGTCTTCAAATGTACCTTATCCATCTGGGGAAAATCCGTGGTAAAAAATCCGAAAAGATTTTCAACATGTGAATAGGCAGCAGATCGTCGATCTAATTCGCAAGACACCTTATCTATTATAGATAAATGAGTCTCAATTCGAAATTTGTCAGAATCTATCGAAAATCGTGTAGGCTCGCATGTCTGACTATCGGGATATTTCGCGCTTAAGGTAGATCGTTTGGACGTGTATTCGGGACTAACGAACGTACTCAATTTCTTCGCATTTTCCTCAAAATACGTAATTTTATCACGCTTTGTTAAAACCGTATCCCTCAGACCACGCAACAGATTTACACCTGTTTTCAAATTCAAACCAGGTTTTTGCAATACTGTACTTACTGCGTGAAACTTTTCTAAAAGTTCATTCCATAAAACCGTCAGGAATGCCGTTTCCAATTTCGTGAGCGTTTTCGCTAAGGAACCACTTTCGAGTTTAGTGTCATGCCTCTGGTTTTCATCGTCTCGGATCTCAATAAGGGCTTCATATATGAGGTTATAATTTTCGTGGAGAGATTTTGCTGCATCCCCCCGCGAGGACCATCTCGTTTGCGACAGAGGTTTCAATGTTAAACGCTTCGTGTTCTGGTTATTAATTTTGGTTGTTAATACAGTCCAACGATGGGTAGAAGCCGAAAAAAAAGCATACAATTTTTGCAAAAACATAAAAAACTTCGTAGACTCTCCGCATGATTCAGCACTACTCTGGCCAACTAAGTTCAATGAGTGAGCAGCGCATGGTACGTAAAATGCTAGTTGGTTAATTTTACGAATTTCTGCTTGCATTCCGTTATACTTTCCTGACATGTTAGCTGCGTTATCGTACGATTGCCCGCGGCAATTTTTTATGTCGATTCCGAGTTCCTGAAGGAATAGCAATACACGGTTCGCGAGGGATGTCCCGGTATGACTAAATATCGGAAGAAAAGATATAAAGCTTTCGTGAACCGCTCCGGCATGACAATATCGAATTACTACCGAAAGTTGATCAACATGACTCAAGTCAGGGGTCGAATCAACTATAAGACCATAGTATTTTGCTTCTGCAATCCGCTTGACAATTTCTTCAAGGGTACGTTTTCCAAGAATCTCAATAAATTCTTCACATATTGTCTTTGATAAGTATGATACATTTCCACTGCCTTTGTTGCCGTACTTTTCTATGTGGGCTTTCAAAAATGGGTCAAACTCAGAGATGATTTCGAGCGTTCCTAAGAAATTGCCATTGTGCCTTGAGCCAAATTTTTCATCATCGCCACGAAATGGCAAGCCTCTGCTGGCAAGATATTTCACGACAGTGACGACGCGCTTCAAAACATTCGTCCAATACTCGCGTTCAGTGCATAGAAGGGAAGTCATTGTCGAATCTATATGACGACGTGGATCTCTGCGATTTAACCACGTCAATACATTATTTCGATGTTCGGAACTGTTTTCGTGAGATGCCGTCTTTTCTTCGGCAGATTTCCAATCAGAAAATCCCGAGGCCGCAAAAGAACTGGTTTTAGCACCAAACAACTTGCAAACGAAACAATAAACATTCCCAGATGTTAATGAATAGATTAACCACGCTCGAAAATGTTTTTCACCATTACTCATTGTTTTTGAAAACAATTTTGCCGATAATTTGCGTTTTTGTTTTTTCCCCTCTCGAACTGATGCCTCATAGGCTCCATTCAGATCTATGTTTTGGAAGAAGCTCGGCGATTTTGCGATACACATTGTACGAAAATCATCATTTATCTCATCCGGCCATAAAGCTGCATCGCTATATCTTGAGAAGTCTATTTCTGAAATCTTCGTGGTTTGTAGGTTAGGATTAGGATTGGCATCTGTTCCTGTTGTACTCTGATCAATTTCGCTAACGTTCTTAACGTTTTCAGTCATATTGAGCAAAAGATCTCCAGGAGCTGGGTCACCTTTGTTTTCAGCATCCTTTTGCGGCGGTTCTGACTTAAAAAACGATGAAAGCGAAAGCTTTGGAATTTTCGCCAAACTTTTCGCTCTTTCGTCGCGTACCTAGATAAAACCATGCGCATAAGATAATTAAGATTAGGAATATGTATGCATATGCACAACGCAGCTCATATACGGGCAGAAATCTGGGAATATTAAAAAAAAAAAGAAGAATATCCTGCTCTGCAAAACTAACTAAACAAACCTTACGCTTGGCGGCTCCACTTAAATATCTCCTGTGCATTTTGAAATTTAAGTCATATTACAGCCTAAGCATTACAAAAATCAACAATATGCTCATTCATTCACATATTATTTGTTTAATATAAATTGCGAAAGGGTCTTCTTCCTCGATATTAATACAATGCTAAATGCTAAGATTAACAAGTCTGAAAAAATCCACCACGTTTGAGAACAATGTCGAAAACCAACGAAACGTAGTGAACCATGAGATTAGGGGAAGCCCCTACTTTCGTGCTCTCCCAAGTCGGGAGAATTCGAGCTTCTGGTATCAGCCGCAGAGCGGCGGTTTGGGTCACAAAATCCCCGGAATCCCGAACAACCGACAGCGATAGTTGCGCGGTCGACGTGCGGTTACACAACTAGTTACTAGTTGTAACTACACTTCCATCGGTCAGTTCTTTAGAATACCCAAATTGGCAGCACTGGAGCTGTATTCTGTACAACTGTGAGTTCGCTAAGTGCAGTGTTCTCCACGTTTCCACTCCGCCATTTTTATAGTCAATGCCAATACTTTACATCTCCAGCATTGACTATAAAAATGGAAGAGTGGAAACGTGGAGAACTCACTTATCGAACTCACGGTTGTACAGAATACGGCTTCTGGTCGCAGAAAACTGCCGCAATACATTAGATATCAGTGCGAACGGAACAAACGGAAACTAATCCCTAAAAAAAAAAAAAAAAATTCTAAAAAAAAGATAACCGAAATTTCATTCAGTAATTCATTTTAAAAGAGCCGTCACATTTTTTTTTTAAAGTGCAAGTGACACTTTTGGGGGCCCCTGAGCGTGCGGGGCCCGGGGCTATAGCCCCTGTAGCCCCCCCCCTAAATCCACGCCTGCATACTGTTAACAAGTAGCTCTTTCGTGTTATACAACCATTCTTCGACGAAATAAAAATAATTTAAATCTGTATGATCAGAATTCTATTGTTATATGTGCTGTCAGCTGTCATGCCATTGTAGGACTGAAACTCGACAGTATGAGAATGATTCCCATACTGTTCAACAGTAGCTACTACATGTTAAACGACCATTCTGTGTGAAAATTTGAGTAGTTTGAATTTCTATGATTTTAATTAATGTCATGTCTGAATACTATCAGATACCACATGACTTATGACATAATGAACAACTTCTGACATTGTATGATATGCCGCAGAAGCAGATATCTCCTATGTCAAATATGGCGAGTAATGTATTTCGTCGTTTCTTACATGATATCATAAGTACCTCACATATGATTATGAAGGATAGAAACACGTTCTAGACACGACAGCATGGACTTCCAATATTATACATAATAATCTCCAAGGTTTTTATTCGTTAACGATTGTTTCTGCATCATCCGCAGCGAACATAACGCCTGTATGTTTCCCTTGCCGATATCACATTTCAAATATCGAGACATACGTTTTCCATATGAATAGTAGATATTCCTATACCGATGAAAGTTTGATTCATCTATTACCACTAACAATGAAGATGTGTATGGAACTAATGCTCGATCTCCGGTATAGGTCAATCCTGTTATACCACTTATGACAGTGATTCTCATAAAATTCTCTCCGTGTGGTCTCGTGGTATTCATATTCCATAACGGTCCCTTGAGTTCCATTACTCGTGGTTAATGAACCATAAAATGATGCTTGGGCTTATACTTCCTGGGAATAATATTGCTAGTAAACTCAAGTATTGCTGAATCAAGCTCGCTAAATAATCAGATAAACCTTTATAAATAACGGTAGCTGCACTGACAATATCGAGTATTTATTTCAATAAAATAATTAATTGTCAGAGTTTGGCTTTGAATCTCTTGGTTTATTACGCAATTCATCGCTATAATGCAATCCTTCTATGCGATTATTCAAATTATCCAAAGTGACAAAATTTTCTACTGAAATGAAATGGTGTATATTATCAAATCCACATCATACTCGCCGATACCTTCCAGTATGTCGTGCATCACGTCCACAGTCATAAGAGCAATTGTTGACGCTGTCTTTAAGGCTGTCCGAGGGGGTAGTATGGTTGGAGTAACGGGGTAACATACACATGTACACACCTACGGGTAAATTTCGCACGCTAAATTCTCGGGAATAAAGAATTATTTCAAGAATCTGATGTGTACGAAATATTCTTTGATTGAAATTGTTTTGGGTGAAATAGTGCAGGTTAGCCACGAATGAGCCTGACGTTCTGATAAAACTTTAATATAATATCCTCGTGACAGCTGGCACACGGATACACACACTGACACAGTAAACATGGCCGCCGCGTAAGACGAGTGATATCAAATTTCGGCGATATAATGATTTCTCGCACTCGACGTGTACTGAGCACTATTTCACCCACAACAATATTATAGCAGTAATATTAGTATAATAGTACAATCACCATCTTTTGTTGTAAAGCTATCCACATTCGGAGAATTTAGCGTGCGAAAATTTCTAGTCAATAGATGGCGCCACTATTGGCTCGTTGACTCAAGCCAACTCAAGCCGTCAGGACCCATCGCCGAATACACATTTCCGAGGGCCCCATCTGTTTCACTCACACAATCACACACATTCCCATCTTATACAAAACGCATACTATAGCGGCTCCGAACAGTGCGCAACGTGAATGCCCTACAGATTGGGATTCGTTTGACAGTTGTTAGCTCAGAAATCACTAAAAAATTGATTTTTAATTTTTGCCAGAAAGGTACTCCAGAGGCTTTTTCCCGCTTTGTGAGAAATATTCAAGGCACTCAGATTTTCTTTTAGTTGATGGACAGCTGATTCTATAAATAAAGTCGATGAATAACTTTTTTTTATTTTCCTACCAAACTCCTAAAATCTCAGAAAACTATTAGGAACACCATCGAATGTGAGTTTCATGGAGTATCGAGTCAAGGTGTGAACCACGTGGCCAAACGTATAGGTACTTCAGTACTCCCAAATGCAATGAAAAGCTTGAGCACTCAAGAGATGAAATTTCTTTCGAAAGCTTCTTCCCTTTTTCTCAAATTAACTTTCATTAGACAGTTGTGAGGGAAACATAAATGTACCTGAATTAAAAAAGCCATTATTGATAGGCTAAAAACTTGTCGGTCCACCGATCAACAATCTCCAATAATTGCCCTCACGGAAAAAAAATACTGAAAGTACTGCCAGTACAGCAGTACTTGAAGTACTGCCAAAGTACTGCTGTACTTATTTCGCGAGTACACACAGTACTCATAGTACTTCAAGTACAAAAATTACTGAGAAGGGATATATAAGTAGGTGGCAAGTACTAGTGTAGTATGACTGAAGTATTACTTTAAGTTCTATCCCTTCGGTATTAGTCCAATAAGTACTAGCTAAAACCGTACAGTACAGTATATGAAGTCCACGTACTGCAATATAATAGTATTTGGACTATCACTGTAGTACAGCAGTAGTATTAATTCTGAACTTGGACTAATGCGGCAGTACTAGTTCGAGTGCTGCAGTACTAGTTCGAGAACTGCAGTATTGGTTCGAGTACGAGTACTGGAGTATTAATTCGAGTACTAGTAGTGCAGTATTGGTTCGAGTATTAGTACTGCAGTATTGGTTCGAGTACTAGTACTGCATTATTGGTTCGAGTACTAGTACTGTAGGATTGGTTCGAGTACGAGTACCGGAGTATTGGTTCGAGTACTAGTACTGCAGTATTATTTCAAGTAATAGTACTGCGGTATTAATCACAGTTAATACTTGTGTACTTATAGTACTGGTACTCTTGTACTGATAGGTCAAAGTTCCACAGTACTGAGTACTGTAGTGCACTTGTACTTAGTAATAGTACTCTTCAACTTAGTACTAGTACTCTCGTACTCGGTACTAGAATTCTTTAAATCCGTACTAGTACTCATGTACTAAGTACTACTAGTTCCCTGTACTAAGTACTAGTAGTCTTGCACTAAGTACTACTAGTAGTCTACACTTGGTACTAGTACTCTGCACTTAGTACTAGTACCCCTGTATTAAGTACTACTAGTTCTCTGTACTTAGTACTGTAGTGTTAGTGCTAAGTACTGAAAATTCGTGTACTTAGCAGTGAGATTTGTGTACTAAGTACTGAGCTCTCAGTATTTTTTTTCCGTAAGGGTGAGTATAAATAATTTCAAATGAATCAAAATGTTTAAGTTTTTAGTTGCTGTAGGATCTTTCTTTGATGGTAAGCACGGAAGATCAGACTAAATATTCGGGATAAGCACCAATAGTAGTAGGTATACTCGAATCGTAGGCATAATTAGCTGCCAGTTCAAAATGTATAAAACCAACATGATATAACGTGATGATGAATAATAAATCATTTTGACTACACCTCATGATACTCGGCAATACATTTCTAGTTCTAATTATGTTTGGTAGAGAAGAATCGTAAGATTGTTTTCGTATTTTCTAGCTTACTGCACTCTCTTGCAGGTATACTCATAAATTTTACCATACCTATAGAAGCATGTTGGGCAGCATTTCACGATGAGAGACAATATTATATGAAGAAATTAATAATAAATTATTTTGGATGTTTCGAATAATGCAATCAATGGCTAAATAAGGGCAGTGAGAAATAAGAGTCATCTCAATATTGGCGATTTTTATGATTATATTATTTATTCTTCAACTTTAAACAAAATAATACGACTGCAGCTCGCAGGGCAGCAACTTCAGCCATCAGCTGTGCGATTAAGTTCTCTAAATAATCACAGAAGTCATGACTGAAAATCTGTATAGAACTACATGTATACAAATAACTGAGACTTGAGGATCACATACATTTGCACCAGGCGGTGGTGGCGCGTGGCCCTGGGGGTCATTCTCCCCCGCCCCGCCCCACACCATGTGGCGATCATCCCTGTCCGCCACCGCCGCCGCCTCCCCCTCGAGCCCTTCAACGATGTTATTGTCTGAAACAATGAAATGCAATAATAATTAACACTGCGCTAACTCCTTTGTGTGGCACTGATATATAGTGCAGGCTGGCTGCCTTAAATTAACGTTGATTTTATCCATGAATTTGATGAAAATTGTATTGCCACTTCATGTACTGAAACCACGGATTTCAAACAATACTCGCGATCACTGGTGAAATCATGGCAAGTTATAGATTAGGTTGCGATCTAAAGACCTGGTGAAAAACGGTCGCGAAGTTGTATTCAAATTGTGATGATATGGCATCGTATCCGCGACATTTCACTCATAGAGCGCGATAACAACAATACATACAGCGGCCACCATATAAGACAAACGAAATATGTAGGCAAAAGAATACTTACTCTCCATTCCGCGGCGACGACACGTGATGTTCTAGTTCGCAAGGCTGCCAACTCGGTTTGTTCGACGTGCGTTCGAGCGATAGGAGCTTAGGGTACGATCACTCGTATCTCCGTGAGAAAACCAGTTGGCAGCACTGCGAGTTATTTCGAATCACTTTTGTAACGTGGCCAAACCACGACCCACATAAACATTAGGATCATATGGTCAATAAATCAGGCCGCCTGTCAATGGCGCGCGCCATCTGCCATCAGCGCGGTCAACTATAAAAGACGCCATCTACCACGGCGCAGTAAACTATCGCCTATCGCCATTTTTGCCTAAGATTTTTCTCGCTAACAAAGTAGGCTTTCGATTTAATGAGGTAGCAGCAAATATCGATATTTAATCAGAGCAAGTCTCTCTGGGGATATCTAAGTGTGAAGCTAGCGGGGTTGTTTCGGCCTCCTTGTAGACCAACCAATAGAGATTTTTCCTCACACTCAAATATAGCAGCAAATGACCTTTACCACCTTTTAAAATATAGCACGTAGATAAAAACCCCGTTATTGGCCCCAGCAAAATCGCTTTGTGGAATTTTTTAAACAACAAAAACTGTCAAAAATTGTCATTTTTCTGGTTTTTTGCAAATATCTCAAAAATTGATGAAGGAATCGTTGAAATATCAATGGGACTTTTGTAGGGAACTAAAAAACCTACAAAATGGTTTTTCGCGCAGCCGGATCGGTGCATTTTCCACTGAGAAAATTCGGAAAAACCTGTAAAAATAGACCATTTTTCGAAAATTCATAACTTTGACAAATTGCATTTTTATATACACAGCTTCGCTCTGGAAGTATTGGTGAAACTAGCGTGGTTGCTTCGGTCTCCTCGCCTGTCAGATCCGTGCTTCTTGCAAGCACAGCTGTTGAATTTAATTATCAGTCGAGTCATTTCGGGATAAACAAACTTTATTCAAATTCAAAATTAAATTAACGTAGTAAGTAAATTCATTCAATATTCATACTCGAGCCAACAACTCTTTAAAAGACCTAGCAGTCTAGGCAAAATCACATCGAACACGTGTACACACGTCATTAGCATTAAGTCAATTAGGGATAGTAACACATACTCAGGTAAACTGAACCTTTTATCTTAGAATCGAGCCAAAAACTCTTTGAAAGACCTAGCTGTCTAGGCACCTATATTTTAAGTTATTGTTTTAACATCACCTACGCTTCAACCATTCTATGTTAGAGTTAAAATACCTATATCAAATAATCACCTTCCATATAAAAATAATAAAACGTTACTAGTGATTATTATAAACTGTGAGAATTCAATCATTCAACTACCATCCCAATTAAAAAATACAAGTAGGCCCGTGGAGAAAGTCCAAGCACCCTGAGATAAGAGACTGCATCGGCCTTCTGCCGATATAAGTAAAGAGTTACATTAGAATCAACACACTTTGGAGAATCGTCGCGTTCTTCTATCGTTGTACGTGTTTGAACTCGGTACGCACTGTGATAATCCCAGCAAAAACGCGTTTTTAGTAGTTGTTATCAGATCGTTATTCACAGTACATGCACTAAAGCGTGTAATTCAGCTTTGTCGAATTTTCGGAAGTATAGAGTGCAAACGTTATAAAAGTTGAGTGCAAAAATTATTCGACAATGGTAAAACCTGTTGTAAAAGGACATGGTAGATATTGGTTGTCCGCAAAACCACCAAGTCGGAAAAAAAAATTTCGCCAGCGCAGGTCGATAATACAGGATACACTGGCAGCGGTTGGTGAATCTGAAGTCCAACTGACACCAACTGGCATCTGCGTGATGGACGACGTGGGCGCAGCAACATCCGATTTCGATGATGTTGATGTGCCCATTGCAGAAAACGTTCCAGGTCGTTCAGCAGCAGAAGCTTCAGTAGCAATGGAACAGCAGCGAACACCCACCGACATCGCTGAACAAATAGCTGCAGATTTCATGGATGACCTCGAAATCGAATCGTCGGAGGATGCATCTGATATAGACGGAGTGGATGATGCATCAGATCTCCCCGACGATGATGAAGCATTACCGGAGCCTGCCAGTTCTGACGAAAGTCTTTTTCCTTTGATCGTTGAGACGGGACGCAAAGAGCAGACGCAGACTTTATCATTCATTTGCTTCAAATAAACGAACATAACCACACATGTCTAGCTTCCGCGATGTATTGGCAGTCAGCCGGCTTCTATCATCAATGGCCGCTGAGTTGCATCGACCGCACGCCAAAATCACCCTAGGGATTTTCAGTGCAACGAGTGGCTATCCCCATGAAAATACGAAATATTAGGTGTCTGGGCGGATGGACCATTCGGTTTCACCTGGTTCTCACGGTATATCTACATGAAAAATTACCGCGGTGAAAGCACTAGTGAAATTACCAGTGGAATTGTCAAAATTATCAGTTAAATATCGTGTAGGCTATGCAAAATAACGTCGAATGGTGCGATTCTATTGGCTGAAATTTGGATGGGAAAAATAATCATCATAAAACTGCATCGGAGTTTCATCCTCATCATTTCTGATAGATATATTGTATTACCTCATTAATTCTTAGAATTATACAACTCTCATACTTTCTCATGAATTGTCGGATGAGAAAAATTTTATGTCCCTCATAAAAATTGATAAAATCATACATTTTCATTGAAAAAAAATGAGGTTTTCTATGAGATTTTATAATTTTTTCCCAGCAGGGATGCTTGTTGAAACTTTTCTGCAGGTATTTTGATGTCTTCTTCTTTTTTTTTTGGGTTTCGTTACTGCCAGCCCCCGCCAACTCTCGATTTATTGGGGCGCAAGAGCACTTGGCAGATTTGGTAATTTGTCACACGACACACATACACGTTTCTGACCGTATCCTTCTATGTTATTTTCACAGGCTACGTAGCACAAATCAAAAGCGTGTACTGGTGTCTGGCAAACAACACAAACATGAGCTCCTGTAGGCTCATCACCGTTGATGCACGCTGGACACGAAAAAGGTGACGAATGCACGAGTGCACGAATATAGGTGTATCTATACGGGGAAAGACATTCTGTAATGTGTGCTGAAAAGTAAGTGAATTTCACAGGATTTCTGAGAGATTAAAGGGACAGCCTCATTTTACTGTTGAAATATACCAGCTTTTCAATCAAGCTTAACGAAGAAACACTCTCGAAAATTTTTGTGATATTCACTGATGAGAATATCTTTTTAAATATGAGTATATAAAACTGACTGCACAATTTTTCTCCGTGTATAATCGGTCTTGACGAAGGCGCGGACATTGGTTTATCTCTAATCGGTGTCAGTACGCAATCAATGTTGGCGGGCAATGTCGGTTCAAGTTCTATGATTGATATCTGTGCAGGTTCATCTTCAACCACTGTGGTAAAAACCCCCAGCGACTGAGCTTCGGCAATTTTAATTCGTCCATTAATATAGTCGAGATGCTTTTGCACGAAATCGTCTACTCGCATCGGTTTGTTGCAATTTCTAAGCCGTGGATTTTTTATTTGGTTGAAATCACTTTTGACCGAGGCACTGGATGCAGAGATACGTGACCATAGCCATACCTATCCCTGAACGCGCAGGACCATAACGGTAGCCACTTGGCATCTTTGACGAGACGATCGGTGAGTTGAGGTATGAAATGCTCATTATCACGGTTATCGTCTCCATCTGATACCAATGCTTTCACCTCTTTATCGATATTTTTGGCCCATGACGACCAACTGTTGAGATGTGTATCTTCATCGCTACTATCACGATCTTCATTAATACTATCGTGATTTTCCACACCGTTGTCCCAGTTTTCCAGGGCAGGATTTCCGACGGTTATGCGGTTTTTGAGCCGTTCTTTGTGTTCTTCGCACGGTGTGATTTGACCAGTCACGAAATTACCCTCTGTCTCGCTTCGAGTATCTATTAAAATAAATTTTAATAATTCCGCAGCATCTTTAACTGAACGAGATTGGATTAACTGACCCAATGATGCTAGGAAGAAGGTCTGTATTCGTCGATTCGCGCCTTCCAAAAATCTCACGTACATGTAGATAAAATGCGCAACATCAATGCGGATCCAGCAGTTAGTTACAGACTAGTCAGAAAATGCATCCGTATATTCGTCAATGGTCGAATACGATGTAAACGTACGAATGGAGGCTGTTACCAATGCTTTGGCAGAATCACAGACAACTTCTTTGGGCCAAGATGCACCTGGAAAAGTCATTCCAGTGAATCTGCTCAAAGTATAAATGATTATACCATTATTTGTGCGTAAGGTTTCCTATTACAAACGTTATGAAATGTTCAAGTAAATCAGGTACGTACATTTCGAAATTGAGAAGTAAGTTTTTATAGATTGAACACAGTGCAATTTATTGATAAACGTTTTGCAGATGCATTCGATTCATCACGTACTAAAATGATGAGGACGTATGCGTCCGAAATAAAGAGGTAAACATGAGTAATTGCAAGTGGCAGTGAGTATTCAGAATCATACCTGAGGTTATCCACTCCATCAGCCATGCTTGTATCGAAGTAGTTTCATGACTTTCAGTAAACATTTGTGCGCAGAGAACTGTCCACGCAAATCACAACGAACGACACATTCGTATAAGAATATGTGACTGGACTTAATTTTACCGTCACACCTCTGTACCTTCTTCACAATACTCCCTGTGGCATCAATAGCTATACAAGCAGGTTGATCTCGTGCATAGTTCCGGTATGCGTGCTTTTGATGATTCGTCCAGTAAAAGACTGAAGATGGATTCAATGATAAATGATGAATCATGTTCCTATGAAAGCCTAATTGCATTTTCGCAAATGCCAAAAGTGCATCGCGATCTAAATGCATGGAAGCCGCATATTCACTTTTCGCCGTATTTAATACGTATGAACTCCTTAAATGCGGTGGTTCAGGGTCATCCGGGTGCATTAATTCTTTTGCTTTTCAGCGCGATATACACTGACGGATTTTCCCTGGAGCTCTGCAGCAACAGCTTGGTTCACAGTGCATTTTATACGAATGTCTTCTTCCTGTGAATCGATTATCTCGCATCGAAGAGTGAAGCCGCACTTACATTGCCCATTGATCGAACCAGACCTGCAGTTGTTGACGATGTGGTGATTTTTGAAATTCAATCCACATTACAGACGTGTAGCATCCCAAATTTTCTCACTGAGAATCTCTTGCTATTTCCCTGATCGCAGAACTGTACAAGACCGTAGTTACGGTTTGAGCTGGCTTGTGCCGGTACGCTTGTGTGTTTTGTTTATAAGTAGTTCGTCAAATTCAGTTTTTGTTGAAAATACACTCGTTCGCCGCAGTTACGAGCACGCGTCGTGCCGCAGCTCCGAGCTAAATCACCTTCTCTTTACCCCAACTTACTAACCGCACAGAGCACAGAGCACTCACACGACCGCATGTTTCGTCGCTCGCGCATAATTGTGCGCAACAACATTCACGAACACGCGCACACATTCAACGATAGTCCTGAGAGTGGGGAGCCCCTGTCGCGCTCGTAAGAGCGGCACTCAGCGGTCCCGAGCTGCTCGTAACTGTGGCGTACGAGTGTATATAAAATTGCAGGGTATCAGCTTCACCTTCGACAGACCCTACCGAGTGATTTGACTGATTTGTCACTTGAAGGTCACTATTTTCTAACGAAACACTGTCGCTCACAGTAACACTGAGGCGATTCGTGAGTCTATCTTTCACGTCGTAAGTATCGCACGTAACAAAAGTATATAACGAATTCGACAGAATCGCATTACCCAATTCCTGTGATATGATACACCACACATTATTCTGCTTCGACACTATACCACTCGGAAAAAGAAGCATGTCTTCCTTATGATTCAAGACCGCTTCGATAATCGAGGCTGAGTCGATCTTACGCGGTCTTCCACGCCCTAACACCATCTCTATTAGTTATAATAGCACTTTATATAAACGCGACCACTTTTAATAACTTCTCAACGAAGACTTGCTGCATCAGTTGCATTCAGTCATTGAACTGCTTTTGTCTTTTTCGAAAGATTGAGAAATGAAGGACTCATAATACAATAGACAAATAAATATTGATAATACAGTGTTGCATTATTTCACCAGTTCGATGCTGTAGGATTCATCAAACGTTTTTACTATGGAGTCTGTATGTTAGTAGACCGAACTCCGTAGTACGGAAGTGGTTCAAGTTTCCTAGCTTTGTATACATATATATACGATACACTAAAGTTCGACGCGCCTCTACCGGCAGCCAGGAGTGATAGTCTCCACGTGCATAATATATTGCAAGTATCATTTTCTAAAACACGTGTGAAATAGGGTCCACTTCGTTTGAAGTCACGTGATAGTAAAACATCAAGCAGCTGACTTACTAATATGTATCATCTGGAAAGTAATCTACCAGGTAAGTTCTTTGTTCAATGCTTATATGGGTTGTGATAAAAAGATGTTAATGCGTTCAAAAAATGCTTGTATTTCAATTATATTCGGAATTTACAGCAATATTACAGATTTTCGATATTGCCTGGCTTTTTCAGATTTTGAATTGTCAATTTTATTGGCAAAGTTGCAAAGAAAATGCATGCGAGTTATAAGATAAAATCTTATAATGGCTTCAGTCAATGTGTCTTGATGCTGCAAGCAGCCAACCAAGGGAATACTATGCTGATTCTCGATTTCCTCGGCAATTAAAAATAATGAATTTGCGTGAAGCTGTTCTCCAGACACAACTTTCAGTACGGCAGCTTCCATAAAAGACACCAGATGAAAAAGCATTTCCGATGGGCGAAGTAAATAACCTTTGCTTGCGATATCCATCAGTTTGTCTCGTGGTAGAGAATGCTGACTTTTAAGAGCGTCTAAACAAGCTGAGCATTGCGTGAATCTACAAGACCTTCGAGCTACATATCCAGATATGAGCGGATCCACGTCACTTCACTCAAAAAAAAACCGTCAAGTCACGTATCTTTGCGCCATTCAAAATATCTTTAGTACTGTGGAAAAAAAAAATACCACTTGAAGGATTATGAAATTTTTTTAAAAATGGCGGAGTTAGAGCTATGTGAATTTTTGTAAACCGCTGTTGCACCGCTATGTTTGAAAATTCATATCTCCGAAAGTATTCATAGGAGCGGGCATTTTGCCTCGAATCATTTTGTTCGTAAAAGAATGCGCTTTTATAGAAAAACTTTGTTTACAAAATCAAAAAATTCCTTAAATTTTTTTTTGTCGTTTTTTTTTTTATTTTGGTGCCATTTCCGCGGGACACACAGAAATTCATGAAGATAAATTTTTTTGGATACCCGAATCCTTCCCCTTCAACCCTAAAGCAAAAAATTTATGGAGAATGTGGCATACTAATAAAGAAACGTCACGTGGTACGGCTGGGGTGACGGTAGTGGGGGAGGAGCGGCTAGCTCTGAGGACTAGCCCAGACTAGCACTCTGCCACGAACCGGCTCCCCGGAAAGTACACGGAGCGCATACCCTGATAAACAGAGAAGTAAATCATTTCCCCCTCCCCTTACAGAAGGCATAACAAGTGGCGACGAGGATTAAGTACGTATATATATTGTAACTTTCCGGGAGTTTGAGATATGCTCAATATCTCAAACTTGGAGTTATCGTGAGTTTTTTACTCGAATTTTATTTCGGGACCCCGTCTAACAATTTATTACTGACTCGAATGACTCTAATTTTACGGACCTCAAACGCTTTTGCGCTATCAGCCGCCTCCCACCTATCCCTCAAATGATTTAATTGAAATTAGTTTCCCTGGCTCAGAACAGAACTTGCCTTACGCAGGTTATGCCTGTCTCAGACTTGGACGAGGACGAACCTCGCCGAAGCTGTATCTATCTAGTTGTTAGTAAAAGGGTAGAGACCAGGAAATGGCGGAGAAAAGAATCGGCGTCAAGTTTTACCTGTGTTTTATAATATTAGAACAAACATTTGTTTTATACCTTATTCTTCTTTTGTGGTTGCAACCAAAGTAATTCTATGTACAAGAAAATCTTATAACCTAATATAACCTAATTTGGCTATGTGAAGTATCGCTAAGCGATCTTTGAGTTTGGATAGTTTGCACTGTATTTTCTATAATTAAGTGACTTTTATGTTTCATGCGACTTGCTAATTTGCGAGAGTTAGAATTTATATTATAAATTGACAAGAAAATTGATGTTTAGACGTTATTTCTATAATGAACGGTTCTATCAATTTGAATATGCGAAGCTATATATAGATTACTATGCCTATAGCATCTGTAAACAAGAATGGTTGAGACAATTAGGTTCTATACCTGTGAATTGCTAGCGAGTTGAGCTCCGTCACGCCTTTTATACAAGTCGTGACGTAACTCAGCTCGTCGCTACGATCGAACTTGCTAGATTGTTCGAGACGTTCGCAACGGTTGAATTTTGAAATGCTAACGGTCAGGCCTAGGTCGCCAGTTACGTTACATTGCCCCCTTCGATCATCGGATGACCGGATGACCTTGGTGTTTGGTGGAGGATGATCGACCATTTTCCCATCTTCTTTTCTGGTGTGTCTTCTAAGTTCTTAGCCCCGCTTCAATCCTAATGGATCTGTCGGATCTAAATGTTTCGGTACCTCGATGACTTCCCTCTCTGCTGGCCTAGTCGGAAAACTTCGTGATCTCGTAGTTTGTGGTTTAGCGACAGGTGCAGCTGTTCGTGCTTTTTTTGTTGTTGTTGGTTCGTCATTTTCACTATCAGTGAGGTCGAGAGTACCAAAAACTCGTAACATCATGACCAAATCCTCAGGCTTCCTCTTCCTCCGCCGGTCGAAATCCGCCAGGCGCATTCGCTTTGTGGCGGGTGCTGCTGCGCTTTCTGGTTGTGATGCAGTGTCGGTGGAAATTGTTGTTGGCTCAGTGGATGAACGATTTACCCTCGGTATTTTAAAAGGTTTTAGAGTCTGATATCCACTGGAGACTGGCCTTATCTTCGAGACGGTAAGTCTTTCTGTTATTTTTTCTGTAGTACTGTTCTTTTTTGTATGTACCTTTTTTGTTAATTCCCAATCACTTCCGGGATCTTTATTCTAGGAATGCTGATCTTTAAAGCAATGTTGTTGTTTGCATCCGGTGGACCTGCGATACCAACTTTTTCGTGGCTGGTGCTCGATGTGAGTATAGCCGGTGCCTCCTTGGACGCCGGAATTTCCGCGACCTCGGTGATTTTTTCGGCCCGCTTCTTCTTCCGGATGATTTTTTAACGGTCCATCAGATATGCAGCAGTCTGGTATCCTCTTCCGTAGGCGTACCACCCATCTCCTGATTTGAACTTTCTTAACGGTTTGATAATTTTATCAGTTTCAGATATGAACGACGGATCATCTACTGCGATCGTCTGCGTTCCTTTGTCTTGGACACTAATGTAGCCGTGATTATCCATGATTATGAACTGTGGTGGTTCATCCCCCGGCGATGCTTTTATAACGTTGGCTTTGACCTGTCTATCCTTTGCGTTAGCACTTCAAATCCAACTGCCGCGAACCAAAACAGACTGTTTATCTAATTGATTGCTTTTCTAAATTTCATTAGTTGGTAATACATGGTGCTTTAACATATCCGTGTGGAACCGTCCTCGTTCCTTCCGAGTGTTTATATTCTCTAACACGAACGTAGCCTCACCTACACGACGACATGTTCGATATGGACCTTCGTATAGCGCGAGAAATTAAATGATTAAACGAACTTACCTGTAAGTGAACTTCTATCTTAATTGTATGTAGCGCCTCTTCCGAAGAGATCAATTTGTAGTACCACCTACTTTACACCGATGTCGCCACATTCTTAAAGTCCAAAAACTTTGCTACCATTACCCTCTGGGTTCGCGTGTACCTAATTCGTATTTAAAGTGCAGCTGTCGTAAAACATCTAATGGGAATTCTCGCATTAATTGAGAATCAGGGAATGTTCATATACTGGGGGGGATTGATCTCTTCGGAAGAGGCGCTACATACAATTAAGATAGAACTTCACTTACAGGTAAGTTCGTTTAATCATTTAATTGTATTTCGCGCCTCTTCCTTCGAGATCAATTTGTAGCTGTTTAAAGTCTTTTACGGCAGAGATTTACACGCAACAACAATTATCAGAATTTAACACATGATTAAATTTTTTCAACTTTAGTTAATACAGATAAGGAGAGAAATAACTCGATAGTGACTATGGTGCTATATAGCACATTTACCCATCCTCTGGGTCCAGAATAGCCAAGGCAAATGATTCTTTATCCTGAATAATCGGACGATTATAGAATTTCGCAAACATTTGAGAATTTTTACTCCACCCAGCAATCTTTAGAATCGAGTCAATAGTTATGCCCCCACGCTTGGCAGCTGATGTAGACGCATGTCTTGTGCTATATGCACTGAATTCGGAAACGTCCACACCGCTGTCTTTTAAAACTTCTTTTACCCAACGGCTCAAGGTTTGAGTACCCACTGACTTGTGTGGTTTCCGAGTTGAAATAAAAAGTTTGGTCTCATCACTGCGAAGAGGTTTTGTTAAATCTAAGTAAGTATCTAATGCAGATGCTGGACAAATCAGGTCATCTTTAACAAACAATGGAATTATGAGGTTCGGTTGAACCGTCCTCAGGCCCGAAGTTTTCAGCTGGTCTGATATCTTGACCTCGTAAATATTATCTTTCCTCATAATGTTCTTTATGTCAATAGCGGCTAGCGTCTGTAAACGGTGCCCTGTAACCAGTGCCAACAGGGTAGCTAATTTCCTGGAAAGAATTTCCAAGAAGAGTTTCTCATTAGATTCCAATTTTTTGAGATATGACAAGACCACTTTGGGGTCCCAAGTGGAATCATATTTTGCTTTAGGAGGTCTCTCCCTGGAGATACCCTTGAAAAACCTCTTCATCCGGGCGTCATCTCCTACCCCCGATCCATGTATCAGCGCAATGGCTGATCGAAAGGAATTCAAAGTTCCATAAGCAGCACCCGTATCATATTCTTGAGTCAGAAATTGTAATACCGTAGGAACAGTAATCTGGTATGGGTCTAGATGATTTGCGTTGCAAAACCCCCACCACTTCCTGAGGCCACTGTCATATTGATTCATGGACGATGCAGTGAGGGACGAGATCATTATTTTTATTGATTCTGCAGGTACCGAGCTTAGTTTGAACGCTTCCCCGATATAACACCTGCCACCAGGGTAATCCTTCGCCAAAGGGGATGAGGTTTCCTGTCCAAGGATAACAATTGGTTAGAGTTAGGTTGCAAATAAATAGGTGAAGACTCAAGCATTGACATAAACAATGGAAACCAGGCCTGAGCTAGCCAGCATGGGACCACTAGGATTCCCCTTGAATGTTCGAATCTGATTTTTTCTAGAATCCGTAAAATTATTGAGAAGGAAGGGAACGCATAAAAGAAGTATCTTTTCCAATTGACTGTAAATGCGTCCACCCCGAATGACCCCGGATCTTTTTTCCATGAAAAGTACTTTTCACATTTAGTGTTTGTTCTTGTAGCAAAAAGATCTACCTCCGGCTCGCCAAACCTTGTGGAAATTTTACGAAATGCTGACTCAGATAGCGCATATTCTGTTTCGGGTTCCAGTCTGCGGGACTCGAGATCTGCTTCTGCGTTGTCTTTAGATGAAATATAACTAGCAAAAATCCACAGATCTCTATCCTCACACCACTGCCATATCTCTTTAGCTACTTTAGCCAACTTGGGGAATTGTACGCCCCCCTTCTTATTAATATAAGCTATGGCAGTGGTATTATCGATTCTCAATAAAATATCACAGCCCTTTAGTTTTTCTGCATAGCATTTTAACCCAAACCACGCAGCTAATAACTCCAAATAATTAATATGATGCTCTTTTTCAGACTCGTTCCAATGACCGTGGGTTTTATTCCCCTTACAACATGCTCCCCAACCAGATAACGAAGCGTCAGAAAATATCTCGACCGAAGGGTCAAATCTCTTAATCTTGTTCTGGGCATGAGATATATTTCTACTCCACCAATCTAAATCCTCCTGTAACCCGGATGATAATTTCATGGAAGTCTCAAAATCATTGTTGCTTGATTCTAGTGCTAGAAACCGCTCCCGTTCGAAGCTCCTCATATAAAGTCTACCATACTTCAATGTTATACAACATGAACATAAGGTTCCAACAAACGATGCAAAGTCTCTTATCTTACAGTATTTCCGCGTTTTGAATTTCTCAATTTTTGATTTTACCGTTTGCTGTTTTTCGACTGGCAGTTCTATAACCATTTTAACCGAATCATAGATATTGCCTAAAAATTTGCAACGTGTTGAAGGTACTCTTTTACTCTTTTTATCATTAATTAGGAACCCTAATCTTTCTAACAAGGCTGTTGTGACCTGAATATTCTCTTGACACTTAGTGAATGAGCTTTCTGTAACCATTATGTCATCCAAATAAATCACTGACGTGTAACCCAAGTTCCTCAAGTGAGAAACCACGGGTATCATAATTTTTGTGAAAGTATAAGGAGCGGTACTCAAACCAAAGGGCAGGCACGTGAATTCATATAAGCTGCCATCAAAGGTGAATCTTAAAAATTTCCTATCCGCTTCTCTAATCGGAATTAAGTAATACGCATCCTGGAGGTCCACTGAAGCCATGAAGCAGTTATTCGTCATCAGCCGTCTAACAATCTTATCATCTTCTAATTTAAAATGCTCTGTATTAATAAATTCATTGAGCTTTTTTAAATTTAAAATTAATCTGAATGACCCATCTGGTTTTGGAATGATAAAAATCTTTGAAATAAACTCGTTTATGGCTGATGAGACTTGCTTAATGGCACCTTTGTCATTCAGTTTAACCAGCTGCTTCTGAATCTCGATGTACTCTTGAGAAGTCCACTGAGACTCTGAGGGCGGAGCTGACTGAAATACTTTAGTCACGAAAGGGATCTTATATCCATGGATCCAGCTCAGGATGAATTTGTCTGATGTAACTTCCGCCCATTGCGTGCGAAAGAACCTGAGTCTACCTGCTAATTGACTTACAGTTGTTAATTCTGTTTGTTCCTTGTCGAGTGACTGTTCTTCTGGTATGTTGCCCTGGTATGGCTTCGGCCCTGGTATGGCCTTGGCTTCTGATATATCTTGCGCCCGCCTGACGTCGAGGTGTTTATCTTCTGCTTGAACGACTGGCGACGTGGCGGGCCTTTCGAGTTTTTTGAGTGATTTCCTTGGCTACTCGAATTTTGTTGAGAAACTGGTTTTAGAATTTTTACAGTTGATTCAAGGGTCTTGATGGCCTTCACTTCATCCTCTAACTTCTCCCCAAACAACCATTCATCTGCTGTCGTTGTGTTCAAGGCTTCCTTATGAGAAGCAACTACATTTTTTAGGATAAGACTTCGTCTTATATTTGACTCCTCATGCTGTAAATCAGCTAATAGCTGAAGGATACCCCACAACAAACCAGTTATTTCTTTAGTTGGTATCTTATCCTCACTCTTAAGGCTCGTAATCTTAGTAATGATATCTAGAACACCAGCTAACCCCGCTGTTATCCTCACTTGCTTCTCGACGATTCGACCATCTCTTTTTAGAATTGACTCCTCCAGGCAGGCCTTAACCTCTGGTTTTAATTTTGGTGGGTCCATAATTAAGCAATTTTTAGGAGAAGGAAACTCTTCAAGCAAGGGCCTCCTCTTTTCAGAAGGAAGACCTTTTTTAATCACCTCCTCGACACCTTGTGCAATCGTTGGATGTACTGGAGGCGCAAACTTCCTATCTGGATGGACTCTGTCCCCCAAAACCTCCAGAATTTCTGGATCTAACAGGACCTCTGCAGGTTCCTATGTTCATGGAGCAGTTGAGGTATTGGTTTGAGCTAATGTTGGCTGCAAAGGGGTACCTGAAGCGGGGACTATACTGACAACCCCACCTTGAGGTACTGACTGGTTTAGCTCGGCCCTTGGGGGCGTCCGCTCACCATTATTGCTGGTACCAGTGTTGTCAACTGGGTCCGCATCATGTTCCTTCGACTGAGACTTTGACCTGTTTCGTGCGTGGTTACTTACACCTTGAGGCTCGTCTTTTCTATGACGTCGATAGACATGCTGTGAACGACTGTACCTGGAAGCTCGAGATTGATCTCTCCTTCTATCATGAGGACTCCTACTTCGACTATCAGGACGTCCATATTTGTTATGAGGTCTAACGTAGCGTTCACGACTGGCACTATGGTCTGAATATCGACTAGCAGACCTACTCCAGTCACTTCGATGGCTAAAGGAGTCATAACTTCCTTCTTGACGATCTTCATAATAGTCCCGACGTTTTTGGTCCTCATCTCTACTGCTACCTATCGTTTGGGAATAAGGAAAAACGGGCTGTGAGCTTTTCCAACCACATCAGGATCGGTTGGACCGATTTGGTAAGGTTAGAATTCTCATTCATCGGTTGGACCGAAGCATGAGATTGAATCCATATCAACGCGAGTTGGACCCGCTTGATAGGTTTATTTGTGCCGTGTGTGTCGTATATGTCGGTTAGATTGGCGAAGCAATTTTACACACAGATACCAGGCTTTTGCTTGAGGGGCAAGGCAACAGTCCCCGGTTAGCCCACGCGGCCGTCTTTAACCTAACTTACCATGCCTTCTGGAACGATCTTCTCGTCCTTGACGCTCAATTTCCTTTTTTAATTTCTTAATCTTTTTCCTTAAGTTGTTTTCCGTGTCTTCATCCCTCGATGAACGTTTACTCTTCTTATTCGGCATCTTTATTATATGTGTACTGATAATTTTTCGTGTGACGTTCTCGGCACAAAGAAGAAGAATGAGGTACACGCGAACCCAGAGAGTAATGGTAGCAAAGTTTTTGGACTTTAAAAATGTGGCGACATCGGTGTAAAGTAGGTGGTACTACAAATTGATCTCGAAGGAAGAGGCGCGAAATACAATTTAGCCATTATTTTGTTTTTAGAGTCTGATACATTTAATGCACGTACATACCAATACCAAATCGTTGACTTTGAAATCTGTCATTTTGTGACTTGAATTGAATCGTTTGGCTCGCCTATGCCCGTGTCTTCGAATATTTCTTTCTACTAATGTTAATTTTAATTCCTGAGGAATATCTGTTCTATCTAATTCGAACCATTTTATCCAAAATCTGGTAGGTAATTCGCCGAGTTGGATTTGACACGGACAGAACCCAGTCGACTCATGATGCACCTCATTAATGCAACACTCGATCACGGATAACCACTTAATCCAAGAGGTGTGTTTTTCCGTTAGGAACGTCCTAAAAAAGCTACCTAACTCTCGATTTACACGCTCTACCATGTTCCCTTGAGGGTGTCTTATGGATGAATATATCGGACTAATTCCTTCTTCTTCTAGCTTTCTTAACCAAGTTATTGAGGTGAACTGCGTTCCATGGTCGAACTGGATCCTGCGTGGTCTACCCAACTCGGGAATGTATTTATCAAAAATGCACCGGATAGTGGATCGCGCATCTGCAGTCTTCAACGGATATAGTCGTACAAATTTACTAAACACATCGATGGTCACTAGTAGCCAACGATAATTTCCCTGACTCGGAGGTAATGGGCCTAGGAAATCTATTGATACTAATTCTCCAACACCTGTTGGTATGATGTTCTGCATCCGTGCATAGCTATATCGGTTCGGCACCTTACATCGCTGACACCGATCGCAGCTTGCTAAGATCTTTCTGGCGCAAAGAGCGAATTTAGGGTAGTAGAACGCATCTTTTAACATCCGATAACATTTTTGAGCGCCAATGTGGCCATAAACCTCATGAGTTTCTGTAACTAGATTTTTTATTAAGTTTTCTGGTAGGTAAGCTCTTTTAGAGCCCCCTGGTTCCGTATAATACCAGATACCTTTAAACTGTTTTAACTTTTTCTTTAATCTTGATTCGTCTTGAATCATTAATTCATTTAATTTTTTGTCTTTGGCTTGGTGCATACCGAAATCCTTTGAATCGTTTTTTAATCCGATCGTAATCTCTTTTGCCAAAGGAGCGATTATTTCTAGATTATTTATTTGTGCCGAGACCTGTAATGGATGGACATCCGATCACTAATTGATGGAAGTTAGGACAGGGGTGTGAGAGGAGAGAAGTAAAGACGAGTATGGTATGCGTTCGAAACTATGCTTAGGGGTTTATTCAATTTCTTAAATCTATTACAGGCGTGTGTGGATGTGTGAGTGTGTGACGTTAGATATAGTAAACGGTTGATAACGAAGTTATCGAAGGTCTGATGAAAAGGTACTGACCTTAGAGTGTAGAGGTTTGGAGTTTCACAAAAGTTGCGGTTTCTGGGTTCTAGCACTTATCGTTAAAACGGTACTCACTCGAGTGACGATCGGTCCTCGTGGCCGATCGTCTTCGACTAAATTCGTGTATTTTCGGTGTTTTTGAACTGCTTTGGTTTCCCCGCGTAGTTTGGGGAGGTTTGTGACTTGCTATGTCACAACTCCCCCCTCCCTACGCGGGGTGAAGCCTATAGGGTGAACCGATTCGTGTATGTGTGTTATGTGTATGTGTACTGTGTCTTATTTTCTATTATCTCTTATAATTTGTACTTTGTTCACTACTAACTTATTTGCTAATTATTTTATCTGCTATACTATGCTATTATGATTTCACTTATTCTATTTTTGTACTTTTTCCTTATTTCTACTGTGTGTGCTTTCTCTATCTAATTTACTGTGTTATTTTCTTGTTTTCTTTGACTGTGTATTGTTTCTGACTATTTTCCAGCTTTATACTGTTATTTCTACCTCATTTTCTAGTGTGTGTCGTTTTCGTTGTCTTCTTCTAGTGTCGGGGTGTTCTTTCGTCGTGTCGTGTCATTTTCCCGTTTTCTCGTGTCGTTCTGTTGTCTTGTCGTTTCGTTATCGTGTCGTGTCGTTTTCTTTCTCGTTCTCTCGTGTCCTTCTGCTGTCTTCTCGTCCCTCTCTCCTTGTTCTCCTTATCTCCCTTTCGTTTTTCGTCTTTTTCTTATTGTGTAGTGTCTAGTGTGGTGTCTGTGTCGTCTATCTCGATTATCAGTGTGTCTGTGTCCATTTCGTCTGCTGTTTGTAGGTGTCGTGTTCCGTGTCTGAGTCTGTGTCTTTTAAGGTTTGTTCCGGTGTTGCGTTTACTGTGTGGTCTTTTGGTGTAATCAAATTCTGTTTAGGGAATGGTGGGTATGTTCGTGTGCGTGTGCGTCTTTGGTGTTTTACGGCTCTGTTGTGTACTGGTAGTGTTAGTGTTGGTATTGTTTATTTCGGGGGTGATGGTGGTGTGTATGGTGGTAAATTGTCCAGGTCGATGAGTGGTGGTTGTGTTGGTGTTGTGTCGTATTTTTTTGTGTTCCTGTTTTTGTATTTTATGTATCTGTCTGTCTCTTCTGCTATTTTAAATTGTGCGTCTATTCTGTCTCTTAGTTCCGTAATTTCGTCTCGTGTGTCTGTGGTTGGTTTTTTTGGTCGTGTGTATGGGGTTGTGTGTTCTCGTGTACTTGTGTCTGGTGTCTGTCTGGATGTGCCTGGGGTTGGTTCTGTTGGTGTGTTGTGTGTGTGGGGCGGGTTTGGGTATCTGTGTGTGTGTGGTGGTAGTCCGGGTGTTTGTAGTAGTGGTATTTTGCGTTTCGTGTTACCTGCTGTGACTTGTGTCTGTGTCGGGGTCGGTAATAGTGGTGTCTTCGGTGTGGGTGTTGTGAATACTGTCTGCTGTCTTGGTATTGGTAATAGTGTGCGTCGTGTTTCCGTCGGTGGGTGTATGTTGTATTGGTGTTGTATTGGTCTGTCTGCTTGTACTGTCTCTCGTGTCGTGTAGCGATGTGCGTGTGTTGGCTGTCCTGGCGTCTGTAGTAGTGGTGTCTTGCGTTTGTGTGTCCTTTCCATTGTCTCTGTCTGTAATATATTGAATGCATTATTAGTTACATGTCTTTTTAAATGTATAGTTTTAGGTTATCTATGCTCCATTTTCCAGCATTTTTCCCATTTTCAGCTGTTAATTCGTATATTGTCGGTGAAATTTTCTTTGTGATTATGAATGGTCTAGCGTATTTATGTGTTAGTTTAGCTGCTATGTGGTCTACCTTTGAGGAAAGTATGTGGTTCTTTTTGAGAACCCTATCTCCTACCTTGAATTCCTTGTTTCTATGTCTTAAATTGTAATAATGTGCCTGTCTTTCGTTGGCTTCCGTCAGATGTCTTTGGACTTCTTCCCTGATTATCTGTAGTCTGCGTAGGTGATCTGTCCATTTGTCTGTATCTTGTATTTCTATGTCTTCCTCGTTCTCCAGCTGATCTCGTAGGCATTGTGTCGGTTTTAATTTCCTACCGAGGTTTAAGAATGCTGGTGTGTGTTTTGTTAATGTGTGTGTACTTGTGTTTAGTGCGAATTGTAAGTCTTGTAAGTGTATATCCCATTCCCTGTGATCTTTTTCTATGTATGCTTGTATCATGGTTTTTATTGTTCTGTTCACTCGTTCTACTGGGTTTGCTTGTGCGTGATATGGGAGTATGGTTGTGTGTCTGATGCCGAATTTCTGTGTTAGTTCGCGTATCAGTTTGTTTATGTATGGTGTGCCGTTATCTGTTACTATTACGCGTGGTGTTCCCCAGCGTGATATGACGTGTGTGTGTAATGCGTGTTCTACTGTTTGAGCTGTTTGTGTTGTGTCGTGATTTTCGTGTAGTACTTGTGTGATTTTTTCTTTTGGGATTACCAGTTTCCATGGGTTTGTGTCTGGTAGTAGGTTTGAGTGTAGTGGATCGGGTCTGTGGAAGTATAGATGTGTGTCGCGTATTCTCCATGAGTCGTTTTTCTCTGGTCGTTTTTGTACTTGTGTTTTTTTGTATGTGTACCATTTGTCTGTAGTGTCTTCTATCGCGCCTAACTGTGCTTGTTCTTCGTCTTCGTGTAATCGTGATAATGCGTCGGGTACATGGTGTGTTGAGCCTTTTCTGTGTGTTATTTCAAAATCGTATTCGAGTAATTCTAATGCCCATCGAGCTAATCTGCCTGTCGGGTTTTTTAAATTGTGTAACCATTTTAATGCGCTGTGATCTGTCATGACTGTAAAGTGATACCCTTCTAGATATGGTCTGAATTTCTGTATTGCCCAGATCACTGTCAGGCATTCTCTCTCTGTAGTTGTGTATTTACGCTCAGCTTCGCTTAGTGCACGGCTGGCGTATGCAACTACTTGTTCTACTTCTTGTTTTGTTTGCGTGAGTACTGCTCCTATGCCTGTTCCGCTCGCGTCTGTTTGTACTTGGAATGGTAGTGTGTGATCGGGACACGTTAGTGTGGGTGGTGTTGTGAGTATCTGTTTGATTGTGTTGGTTGCGTGTTGTTGTTCTTCTCCCCAGGTCCATATCTGTTCTTTCTTTAATAATCGTGTAAGTGGTTCTGTGATGTGTGCGAAATTTGGGATAAATCGTCTGTACCGCGAGGCCATTCCGATTAATCGTCTTAATTGTTTAAGTGTTTTCGGTTCCGGGTAGTCTGTTAATGGTTGTATCTTGTCTGGGTCTACATGTAATCCGTGTTTGTCTACTATATAGCCTAGATATTTTACTTGTGAGCATCCAAATTCGCATTTATCTCGGTTAATTGTAAGTCCTGCCTGTGTTATTTTATCCAATATCTTTCCTAACCAGTGTAAATGTTCTTCGAATATTTGTGTTACTATTATTATGTCGTCTAGGTATCAAAGGAATAGAGGCCGAACCCGGGAAAGAAAAGGAAGAAGCCGAAAGACTGACTGCCGAGATACTGGGAGTCGAGGGCAGAACCTCGAGAGGGTGGACAGAGGGCCCGGAAGGAAGAAAGATAACGATACTAGAGATGAAAACGTGGGAGGACAAGCTAGAACTAATGAGGAGAAAGCACGTACTGGGCAACAGAAGAATATACATAGACAATGATTTGACACAAGGAGAAAGAAACATACAAAGACAACTAAGAGAGATTGCAGCGCGAGAGAGGGAAAACGGGAAAGTAGTAAAGGTAAGATACCAAAAGATAGAAATCGATGGAAAAGGACACTCCTGGGACGAAGAGACCGGTACGGTCAAAGAAGACCAGAGGGAACCAGAGAGAGGAGCACCACCAAGCAAAAGAGGAAGAGGAAGGGGAAGAGGCGCAGGTGGAGGCCAGGGATATGGGAGATTTCAAAACTAAAGATAAGCCACTGCAAGAGGACCCAAGGAAAGAACACAAAGAAAAAGGAAAGGAAGACAAAGAGGTACGACAGAAGACCGGCAGAGCACCAAAGAACCCGGAAGAAGAAGGAGAGAAAGCCGCGAGAAATGAGGTAAAAGTCATTTTCTGGAACGTGGCCGGAATCCGAAACAAGGACGAAGAGTTCTGGGACTACATCAAACAATTCGAAGTGATCTGCCTACTCGAGACCTGGATAGAAGACAAAGATTGGCAGACGTGGAAAAACAAGCTACCTACGGGGTTCAGATGGCAAGGCCAAGGGGCGAGAAAGGACAAGAAGAAAGGCAGAGCCAAAGGAGGCCTAATAACAGGAGTCAGAGAGGAACTGAGAGAAAGCGCGGCCGAAACAGACCTCGAGGGCGCACAGGAAAGAAAGGTGTGGATAAACGAAGAGGAATGGAGGATATGGGCCGTATACAGAAAAGGCGAGGAGCTCAAGAAGATGAAAGAAATGATAGAAGAGAGAGAAGAAAAGCTGCTGCTAATCGGGGGGGACATGAACGCAAGAGTAGGGACCCTAGGAAAAAAAGCCTGGTGCGAGTGGAACGAGGAAGATGAAGCCACCAAAAGGAGGTCGAGAGACAAAATAACGAACAAAGAAGGTAGACAACTAATCGAAATAACGAAGGAGAGAGGATGGACGATCCTAAACGGAAACAAAAACGGAGACGAAGGAGGGGAATGGACCTACGAAAAAGCCGGAAACAAATCGGTCATAGATTACGGAATGGTCAACATAGAAGCCTGGGACAAAGTAGAAAGTGTCACAATAGGGTGCAGGATGGACTCGGACCACCAACCGATAATTGTAAGGATAAGCGGAGAGATGAGGAGAACCGAAAGAAAGGAAGAACTAGGATGGATACAGGACTGGTCAGAAGAAGGAACCGAGATATTCAAGGAGAAAGTCAAAGAAATAAGATGGCAAAAAGAAACTGTACAAGAAAAATGGAAGGAGATGGTAGAAAAACTTGGAGATGCGATAGGAAAAAGAAAGAAGAGGAAGAGGAAGGAAACTGGGTGGAAACCGTGGTGGGACAAGGAATGCTGGCAAGAAAAGAGAGACGTAGTTAAAGCACTCAGAAAAAAAAGAGAGGGCAAGATAAACATGGAACAAATGAAAGAAATAAGAAAGAAATACCAGAAAAACTGCGAGAAGAAAAAAGAAGAATGGAGGAAGTCAGAAATAGAAGCTCTCGACAACATAAGGACAGAAAAGGAAGCATGGGACTTCGTTAACAGAGAGAGGAAGCCGGGCAGAGTAGGAATCGAGGAGAGCATCCCAAAGGAGGAATGGAGAAACCACTTCATGGCACTGCTGGGAGGCACAGAGACTAGGGTACGAGACGAATCGGCCATAAGAAGCGAAAGCGAAGAGGGAGACATAGAAGGGGTCAGCCAGGCGGAGATCAACCGACAATTTAGGAAACTGAAAATGAAAAAAGCAGCAGGCAGAGACGGCCTGAGAAACGAGGTGTGGAAGCACGGGGGAAACACAATACGAGAAAAAATTACTAGCGTCATAAAGGGATGCTGGAACGGGGAAGGATACCCGGAAGAATGGAACGAAGGGCTGATCACCCCCATATATAAAAAAGGAGAAAGAACGGACGTCAGAAACTACAGAGGAATAACGCTGTCAAGTACGGGGTACAAAATCTACGCGAGCATACTAAACGAACGAATAATAGAAGACGGAGAAGAAAAAGGGGTATGGAGTGACACCCAAGCAGGATTCCGAAGAAGTAGAGGGACGATAGATAATATAAGCATACTGAAACACATCGTTGGAAGAAGGATAGAGAAAAAAGGCGGAAGGGTATATGCCCTATTCATAGACCTAAAAGCGGCCTTTGATAACATAGACAGGAAGGAACTATGGAACACAATGAGGAAGAAAGGAATCAAAAAAGGACTAATCGAGAGAACGAGGGAGACGTACCAGGAAACAAAGTGCAGAGTCAAGGTAAACGAGACAGAAACAGAGGACTTCTGGACCAACAAAGGGGTAAGGCAGGGATGCCCGCTCAGCCCGACCCTCTTCAACATATACATGTCAGACCTTGGGGAAGAGCTAGGAAAAGGGGTAGGAGGCGTAATGATCGGCAACAAGAGAATAACATCCCTAGAGTACGCAGACGATGTAGTGATACTAGCAGAAGGAGAGGAAGCCATGAAGGAGATGATCAAGGGGCTGGAAAAATACCTGAAGAAAAAGAAACTAGAACTCAGCATAGAAAAAACAAAGATGATGGTATTCAGGAATGGAAGAGGAAGCACAAAAAAGACAGAGTGGCTGTGGAAAAAAGGCAAGATAGAAGAAGTCGAAGAATTCCGATACCTAGGATACGTTATCACAAGGAACAACAAGGACAAAGAACACGTGAAAGAGAGAGTCAGGAAGGCCCAGATAAGCATGAGGGGAATCTGGGGAATAGGAGAACGAAGATTCAAGACGGACATAAGCTGGAGATTGAAACTGCTAGATGCTGTGGTAGGAGGGATAGTTTCGTACGGAGCCGAACTATGGGGCTGGGGACAGGGGGAGGAGATTGAGAAAGTAGAAGAGAAATACATGAGATGGATCCTAGCACTGGACAGCAGGACACCGGGATACATTGTCAGAGAGGAACTAGGTAGAAGAAACAGAGGGGAACAGTTAGCCTCAAGAGCCATGAAGTGGGAAGACAAGATGAGGAAAGGGGAAGGTAACCCTCTGCTGCGAGAGTGCTGGAAAGAAAGAGAAAGAGACGAAGAAAGGGGGTTGCAAACCGAGTGGATGAAGCAGAGAGAGGACTGCCTAAACAGATGCGGAATAAGCAAAGACGAGCTAAGAAGGTGGACAGAAAGCGGGGAAGGATGGATAGAAAAGGCGATGGAGAAGTACACAGAAGAAGAAAAAAGAACGAGAACACAAAAAATAGAAAGAGCCAGATATAACAAGAGATACAAAGCCATAAGGACACCCGGAATGCCAGAATATATCAAGGAAGGGAAAAAGAGAGGAGAAGAATGGATCCAAGGAATAGCCAGAGTAAGATGCGGATGCGAAGAAACAGCCAACAAATACTGGCTAGAGGGGACCAGGATTGGATGCAGACTCTGCGAAACAGGCATAGACACCCTAGAACATGCAGCTAAAGAATGCGAAGGAATGTGGAGATGGGAAGGAGAAGTAAACGACATAGCCGGAGAAAAAGGACAAGGGTTCGAATGGATAAAAGAATGGAGAACGCGAAAACGAGACGCAGAGAGAGAGGCCAACAGAACACTGGGTACCGACTGATAGAAAAATAGATAGGACCCCAGGAAGAGGAGGAACAAACACGAAAAAACCATGACGTAGAGACAGGACAAAGACAACACGGAAGCCATGAAATGCCCCCAGGGGCGATCATTAATGAACTAACTAACTAACTATTATGTCGTCTAGGTATGCGAATGCATACGGTTCTGATTTCGGTCCGATTATTTTGTCTAGTAATCTTTGGAAGGTCGCTGGTGCTCCCGTTAGACCATATGGCATTCTTTTAAATTGGTATAATCCCTTTCCCGGTACTGTAAAGGCTGTTATGTGTCTGCTTTCTTCGTGTAGTGGTATTTGGAAGTATGCCTGGCTAAGGTCGAGTTTGGATATGTATTGTGCTGCGCGTAATTTGTCTAGTATTGCTGTCATGTATGGTAGTGGGTATGCATCTTTGCGTGATACTGAGTTTACTTTTCTGAAATCGAGGCAAAATCTGTATGTGTTGTTCGGTTTTTTAATCATTACTATTGGACTCGACCATTCACTCTCTGATGGCTCTATTACGTCTTCTGCGATCATTTTGTCCACTTCTATGTATATCGCGTCTTTTATTTTCGGTGAAACCATGTAATATCTTTGTTTTATGGGGGTGTGTCCCTGTGTGTCTATTTTGTGTGATGTTAAGTGCGTTAGGCCTAGTTGTCCTGGTAATGATGTGATCTTGTTTCTTAGTAGGGTTTGTAGTTCTGTGTGTTGTGTGTCTGTGAGTCGTTGTATTCCGTTGCAGATTCGCGGTGCATGAGTGCTTGGATAAAGGTCTGGATTGGGCGGGATGTTAGGGGTTGGCAATAACGCTTTACGTTTCGGTGGTGTGTTTAAGTGTGTTTCCTCTCTCTTATCTGTTTTTTGTTCCTGTGTGTTTGTATAGAGGTTCGGATTTGGTGGGAAATTCGGAGTTGGTAGTAAAGCTTTTCGCTTCGGTGGTGTGTTTATGTGTATTCCTTCTCTGTTATCTGTTTCTTGTTTCTGTGTGTTTTTATAGAGATTCTGATTTGGTGGGAAATTTGGAGTTGGTAGTAAAGCTTTTCGCTTCGGTGTGGTGTCTATATGTGTTTGTTTCTGTACGTCTGTGTCTATGTGTGTTTTGTGTTGTGTGTCTGTGTTTTGCGACTGTTCTTGCGCTTTCCTCGCTAATTTTTCTTGTAATGCCGCTGCTTTTGCTTGTTTGGTGTGTGTTTGTGTTTCCTGTTCCCTTGTTTCTTTGCGTGGTTCTGTTACTTTTTTTGATTTCTTATCTTCGTCTTTATCGTCTTCCTGCTCTATGTTTTCTTCATGTGTGTTTGAGATTTGCAGTGGTACTGGGGTTGTTTGTGGCCATCGTTCCATCCTATATGTTAAGTGTGGTTTTTCCCTCATGGACCAGCTGTTATCTGTGAAGTCTAGCTTCATGCCAAATTGTTTAATTGCATCGATGCCTATTATGCATGTCCACGCTAGTGTTGGAATAATTCCCAATTCTACCCATCTCGCTGTGTGTCCTATTCTAATCAATCGTGTTGTTATTCCTGTTATTCCTGCGCTTGAGCCGTTTGCTACTAGTACCGTAGTGTTAGGTGTGTCTTGTATGTCTGTGTGTCTTTCTTTTAGAATTTCTCCGATCTTTTGTCCTAGGTATGAGTGTGTTGATCCTGTGTCTATTAGTGCATTGAATTCTAGTCCATCCATCTCTAGTTTTATATGAAATCTCGTGTGAGTTGTGTGTGATTGTGTATGTCACGTGTTCGGGGGTGTATGTGTTGTGTGTTTGGGGAACTGCCTCCACCCGTGCTGGCTGTTCCCTTACTCGTTTCCCGACTGTTGTGGTCTTATGCATTGCCATCTCATGTGGCCTGGTTCGTTGCAGTTATAGCAGCGCTGTTCTGTTGTGTTTGTCCGCGTGTATTGTTGTGGTGTGTATCGCGGTGCTGTGTATGTGATCGCCGGGCGTGGTGGTGGTTGTATCTGTAGTCTTGGTTGAGTTGTGTGTGTGTATGTCGGTAATATGTTTGGTGTTGGTAGTAGGACTCTACGTTGCTGTGTTTGTATTTGTGGGGTTCCCTGTGTGTGTGTGTGTTTCGCTTGTTGTGTGTATTGCTTCCTAATGATATTCTGTCTTGTTTCCTCCCGTGCTTTATCTGTTTCCCATTGTTTCCCTGCGTTTTCTAGTTATTGGAACGTCTTTATTCCGTATCTGCCTATGTATTGCTTATATTCTAGTTTGAGTTTACTGTACGTCATCTCTAGTTCCTGTATCTGTGTGTATGGTGGGTTTAGCTGTGTGAATAGCGTTCTAATTCTTATTACAAATTCTGAAATTAGTTCTTTCTCTCCCTGTACGCAGTTTTTTATTTCTTCCTCTATTCTCTCCCTACGTCGTGTATCTGTGAATGTGTATTGTATGTGTTCTGCAAATTCTTGCAGTGTATTCCATCCTCCTCTGTGTATTCTGTACCATTGTTTTGCTTTTCCGTCTAGTATAGGTATGAGGTTGTCCAACAGTTGTTTGTCCTGTATGTCATATGCTATTTGTAGTTCTCTTACGTTTTGTAAAAATTCGTATTGATCTTCGTTAGGTTCTCCGGTGTATTTTATGTTCCAAGCTTGTATCTGTGTGATCAGTATTATCGACTTTTGTGTTTGGCTGTTGTTAAAGTGTTGTGTGTTCTGTGGGTGTATTGTCTGAGTGTCATATATCATCGGATGCGTTTGTGGTGGGTCTAAATCTATAAGGTTTTGAATTCGCTGTATGTTTCGCGTGTTAGTGCCTATGAATGTTTCTGCTCCTGTTATTTCTCGTCCTTGATTGTTCTCGAAGAAGGCGTATTCGTGTGTGTTGGTATGTGTGTGGTTTGGTTGTATGCTGTGTGCGGTCCCTGGTGATTCGAAGTGTATTCCCGGTGTATTTAGGATTCGCGTGCTTTGTAATTATGTTGCATTCCTATGTTCGTTCCGTTAATTTCTCCCTGTGCATTAAATTGTCTATCATCTCTAAACGGCTCGTGTACTTGCATGCGTGGAAGAATGTGTATTTGGTTTTCCTGTGCCTGTCTTTATCTATGTGTTGCAACGCAAGGTTCTGTTTAAGGGTTAGGGCGGACCCGTCCTTCGTGCACTTCGGCGTCAGTACGTAATATAATAAGTGATAAACAACTAACAAAAGCTCGATTTGGGCGCCAGACGTAAAAACGTCACTTGAAATACAACATATATAACAAATACTACGATTGACGGCGGAAATTGCCAGTTACCTCAGATTAATTAACGGTAGAGGGGCAGGGTTGCCAAATTAAACAAGAATGATTAACATTTCATATCTGATTGATTTATTGAACAAAATAATCGTAATGATACGGGATATAACTTGATGCTTACAAAATTGTCGTCGTGACTCAGATTATTTCGGGAATGTCAGGACTAGATCGTAAATAATATTCACAGAAAATATAGTAGAATAATAATAAAGGTTTCAAAGCAGTGCAGCTCGATATAAAGCGAAATACAATATTAGATGGAACGGGAAAAATATCAGACGATAATTATAATAATCATGCAGAATAAATCAGATCAAATATTAAGAACTAAGAACTATAAATTAAATAATAATGCTTGCTTCTACGCTCGCTATCTCCAGAAAATTAGTTACAGGTCGATTGCTATCATTTATTCGTGAATTAAAGAAAATAAGAAGAAGTGACTAAGCTCTACAACATGCGTTAAGCAGCGTGAGATAGAGAAAGAATAGAATAAGTGAAGAAAACCCACAAATAGACGCTATAAGCACGAGTCAACTCGGGAATCCGTTTTTAATAAGACAAAATACTAAATACTCGGGACGAAGTCTGAGACTTACGTGCCGTTATCGTGACCTACGTCACACCAAATATAATATATAACAGACTAAAGACTAAACGGGATTCGTGAGCGAACTCGTGGTTTTACAGAAAATAGGTCTTACCTTACTGATGAAATATAGCTTCCTTGTACGAGACGGGATTCACTTAAACTAACGTCACTTAGTGTTCGTTATTACTAATTTACAATAGATCGGGAAAAAGATGTTGAATAGAATAGAAAAGAATGGAACAATAGAATAAACGGTATAACACTGTCGGGACACTCGGGATTGCAGTTCTTGAAGCGAGGACGGACAAGCGTAGAAGTAGGCTGAGTCCTGTGTCGTCCTACGATTTATAGCCTCGGGATTTCCATGCGGTCGAGCCGATCGTCGAAGGTAATTGAGACGACGAATCAGGTGTCGAGTACAGTTGGACATATTTTCGGGAACGCCTTGTCCAATTCTGCCTGATATTTGAATATTTGTCCAGGCGTGTAGCTAGTTGGACGGTATGGCGGGAAGCTTTAAATGTAGTAGACGGGACTTGGCGATTACTTTCCTCTTCTGTCTTCTTCTGAGCTCTGGTTTGCGTCTCGGGACTCCTCGGGATCATCGTCGGGACAAAGTGCACCCTAGTTGCGCTTTTACTGCAAAAACTGACCAATTAGAGGATCTGGCGGAAGTTCTGATGCCCCAATAACCGGATCTGCATCCAGATTTTCCCCATGAGCGGTGCGGAAGGCTTACAGGCAGGCCTGCATCACACGATTGCAATTCTACTATCGGGACCTTCCGTGGGTAACCACGATAGCGGGACGATGACGAGAAAGTCGATGATATGGTCTAGCTCGACTTCAGGTCGATAAGTCTTGGACAACGGGAAGCTTTTGTTGGGTTACTTTTGGGTTTTCGCCCTGCTCTATTCGACCATTGCCTAGACGTCCAGAAATAGTCGACGGGAAGTGGTCCAGCGCCAGGCTGAGTAGTCTGCGGGAAAGGGAGGAATGGACTCGGTGAGTCGTCCTTATTCGACCTTTCCAGCGGCATCCACCACCAAGAGCGTTGACGAAGAAGACGGGAATTAGTAGTTCGGGAAAGACCTCGGTTTAGACGTCGGATGAATCCCTCGACGTCCTTGCGTAGTCTTCCCGAGCATCGACATTTTACAATATTTCATGAAATAAAAAGAATAAATGACAGATAATATAAGCAATAATGAAACTAAACTATGACCTGTGACCTGGCTATCTTCTGGAGTGGTCCGTCCTCACGTCTTCACTGTTTTCGGTGTCCCGATTGTGACAGATGCAAAATGCAACGTCACAGTGTGTTTCGCCCGTTTTGACCGTCTATCTCTGCCGTGTTGTTTTCAAAAAGCGCACGTATAGGGCCGTGTGTTTGTGTGCCGCATGGCAACGCCGGCTCGCTATGTCTTCTCTCTGCCATTTGTATGTATGTGTGTATGTGTCTAACCGTTCGTCTTTGAATTTGTCTGTTTTATGAAATGTGTTTTATTGTTTTAATTTGTTTAACGTCCTACTTGTTTATGGGGTATCGTGGATTATTGCGTTGGGCGCCAATTTGTAATGGATGGACATCCGATCACTAATTGATGGAAGTTAGGACAGGGGTGTGAGAGGAGAGAAGTAAAGACGAGTATGGTATGCGTTCGAAACTATGCTTAGGGGTTTATTCAATTTCTTAAATCTATTACAGGTGTGAGTGGGTGGGTGTGTGTGGATGTGTGACGTTAGATATCGTAAAGGGTTGATAACAAAGTTATCGAAGGTCTGATGAAAAGGTACTGACCTTAGAGTGTAGAGGTTTGGAGTTTCACAAAAGTTGCGGTTTCTGGGTTCTAGCACTTATCGTTAAGACGGTAGTTACTCGAGTGACGATCGGTCCTCGTGGCCGATCGTCTTCGGCTAAATTCGTGTATTTTCGGTGTTTTTGAACTGCTTGGGTTTCCCCGCGTAGTTTGGGGAGGTTTGTGACTTGCTATGTCACAGATCTTATTGATTCCTGGCGGATATCTACTAAGCGTATCTGCGACAATATTATCCTTTCCTTTAATGAATTCAATTTCAAATTCGTAGGTTTGAATAAACAAGATCCAACGAGCTAATCGCGAACTGACCAACTTACAGGTGGACATAGAAGTCAACGCGCAGTGGTCAGTATGGATGGTTAACTTGGCACCGATAATAAATGTTCGGAATTTCTCCAACGCAAAGACAATCGCGAGAAGTCCTTTTTCCGAGGTAATAGTATATTGTGCACCGAGAGCGAAAGCGGGCGATTGCGCGCTTACAAAGTTGAGGTTCCTGAGGCGAAGCCTCGGCTTCGCCTCGGGAACCTCAACTTTATGTAAGGCGCGAACGCCCGTTTTGCTCGAGGTCCACATACTTTTTTCTTCAACAGCGGAGCGAAACCGAGCGTTTTCGCTCCGCTGTTGAAGAAAATAATTTATCTCTGCTCCTTTTAATGTACGGCTTGCAAAACCAACAATTAATTCGTCGTTCGTGTCAGACAATTGATACAACACGGCACCTATCGCGTAGTTACTCGCGTCGCATTGCATATAATAACGTTTTTCTGGATTCGGATGATGGATAATCATCTCCTTACAAAAAGCTTGTTTAACTTTGTTAAAATGTACTATCATTTCCTCGTCCCAATCCCACTTAGCGTCCTTTCTCACTAATTTTAGCAACGGTGCAGTGACGTCGGAATACCGTTTTGTGAATTTACTATAATAGTTAGTCAAACGTAGAAAGCCTTTTAATTGTTTCACGTTTTTAGGTTCTGGAAAATATTGAATTGCCTCTATTTTTTCCGGCTAGGGTCGGATTCCATCTTTAGTAATCCGGTGACCTAAGAAATCATCTCTTCTCTAAAGAATTTTGACTTACTAAAGTTTATAGGCATGTTATGTTTTCTAAAAACTGCGAATAATTGTTCAAGGTCGGCTAAGTGAGATTCGAACGAGTCAGATAGGCACAGTATGTCGTCGACAAAATTTATCGTAAATTTATCTGTTTCTCGTAACACTATATCTAAAGTACGGATAAGACTGGCTAAACTTGTATTTAAACCGTAGGGCGTTACCACGAATTGATAAGTCTTCCCCTCGTACGTGAATGCGGTACACGGAAAGAAAAATATAGCACTGGTTACCAAGCCGGATAGTACTCAGTGCTATCTGAAATAAAGAAAAATTTCAGCTTATACTCAGTACTATCTGGATAGTACTGGCTACTATCCAGATGCTACTCAGTACTATCTTAGATGTCACTCAGTAACATCTGAGATTATACAGCGTCAGATGGCACTGAGTACCATCCAGATAGCAACCAGTTACATGCCAGATAGTATACGTTTCTATATTACGATGTTACAGTGTCGTATCTAGCGATATAGTGTGCTGGCATCCTAGAATGTCGCTCATTGACATGTATTTCATATGAGTGAATACTACCTAACATAGCACTCGGTAACATCTAAGATATAACCTACTGCTTTTTTTCACACGCATGCGCAGACAGCATTGCTATTTTGATTTCGCGATTCATATATATGCAGTAATTAAATATTATTTCGTATAATTATTATAAAAATTAAAATAATCATCGTAGACTTTTATACATTAATTTTTTCGGTAAATTTAAGTTTAAGGATTATTTTCCCCCATTCTTTCAAACTTTTGAACTCATAAACTTAGTGTCGCGTATTGTAAAAAAAATTCCACTTGAAAAAATGCAAAGCTTTTCGCAATAAAATGTATAATTTAAATATTTATATATTCAAGATTACTTTTGATTAATTACCTTTATTTTAGGAAACATATCGAAAACAGTCAAATAAGAGATATTCAGAGGGATATTTATTTCGTTTTGGCCATTAGAATATGAAATATATGCACGAAAAACGTAGTAGACCGTAATTTAAAAATTTAACAATTGTAAGAAATTTTTACCACCGACAAATTTATTAAACTTATTTTTATAGAAATTTAAAAATGATTTCAAAACTACCATCAAACAACTGGAATTAGGTATATTTATCTGAAAAAGACGAGTACAGTACGAAATAATTTTGGAAAATTATAGTTTTTGAACAAGAAGTTAAAAAGCTCCTGTCTCAGAATGAATCAGCAATTTATTAAGTAACTTACACGATAAAATAATTGAAAGAAGGGATTTACAAGAAATATTTTCACGCCAAATTTAAATAATAACTTTATTTTTGAAACACGTTGCGCAAAATTCGACTTTTCATGCCTATTTTGCGTGTGCAAAGTGCCCGTTTCTCGCACTAGTGCGCAAAGTAATTACTTTGCACACTCCTTTGCATAAAATACAGGATAGACATTTTTTTATTGCTCTAAAGTCAGGTGACTCGACGTTGCTCTCAGTCAAAACAGTGAAAAGGTCGTCCGCATCGTAGCTTTCTTCGTCGAGGTCTTCAACTTCGTAGTTTTGTCGTCCAGGTCGTCCGCACCGTAGTTTTCAGCTTTTTTTCAGTTTTCATTACAGCTGCATTCAAAATAAAAACTCTTAATATACATATTAATAATAATATTTATATTTATATTCAATTGAATTACAAGAAATGGATTCCTCAAGTGAGTTAGAGAGTGATTTGAGGGATACGGTACCAATTGAACTGACTGAGATGGCAAATAATATCGCTCTCAATTTATTGCCAAAAAAGTCAAAACGACAATACACTGCAGCCTATAACGAATTCAAAAAGTGGCGAAAACCAAAAAACACGACTTCGTTCGCTGAAGATGTACTCTTAGTGTATTTCAACGAACTTGCTCAGACTCTCGCTCCATCGACCATGTGGTCACGTTTTTCTATGCTGAAAGCAACGATGAGTTCATACGATAACGTAAACATAGGCACATACACCAAATTAATCGCGTTTTTGAAGAAAGAGAATAAAGGATACAAAAACAAAAAATCGAAAGTTTTTAGTGCAACAGAAGTTTCCAAATTTTGCAACGATGCTCCAGATGATAAATTCTTCGCCGCAAAGGTAAATATATTAATTCAACAACTTTGCCTTCTATACCCTCAGCCATCACTCTTCCTTTTCACAACTTTTTATATTTTTTTTTCAGGTGATCATGATCATGGGGGCAGAGATGGGCACGTCTAATTACTTCATCAAAGATTATTCTCCTGATATATTCGTCGATAATCATTATTTTTTTGTCACAATTCGAAAAATCTGTAGCCTATTGTCTTACCCTTCGGTACCAAACGAAAAAAGACTGATTTCGGTTCGAAAAAGGATGAAAAAAACCAAAAGATTAAAAGTAATTAGTAAAAGTAATTAGCTAATTACTTTTCCTAATTACTTTTAATCTTTTGGTTTTTTTCGTCCTTTTTCGAACCGAAATCAGTCTTTTTTCGTTTGATACCAAAGGGTAAGACAATAGGCTACAGATTTTTCGAATTGTGATTGGAAAATAATGATTACGGCCGAAGATATTAGAAAAATAATCAAACAATGACTTTGGAAAGTAATTAGACGTGCCCATCTCTGCATGGGGGTAACCGGTGCTTGTAGACGAGAGGAAATCACCAACTTATGTTTGAGAAACATCGAAGACCACCAAACAATGCTTCTAGTAAAAATTCCGGTAACCAAAACAGGAATTCAACGTTCTTTCACGGTCGTGGGTGATTTCTACAAAATTTCCCAGAAATATATAAAATTACGACCAGAGAATTGTAATAGTGATCGTTTTTTTTTTTAATTATCGATCCGGAAAGTGTACGAAGCAACCGATTGGCATAAACACTATTGGTTCAATTCCTAAAATGATCGCAACATTCTTAATGCTTGCTGAACCTCATCTGTATACGGGACACAGCTTCCGTAGGACTTCGGCCACATTGCTTGTGGATGCTGGTGCAGACATTACCACTTCAAAAAGACACGGAGGATGGAAATCCACTGCAGTGGCAGAAGGATACGTCGAAGCTTCAATAAGCAATAAGATAAAGATTGCAGAACAAATTACGAGCTCCATTTCGATAGATCCGAAAACCTCTTCCGCAACTGAATATACATCGCCAAAACGCCTAAAATTTTGTACTGTGGATAAAACGATGTCTGTATCGAAGCCATCCTCCTCTACTGCACCTTTTGATGAGTCCTTACTCACAGTCAATGAAAATGTTCAGGAATCAATACAACTATCGGACATTGGAAATACCAACAAAAATATTTCATTTCAATTCAATAATTGTTCAGTTACAATCAATATGAGTAATAATTTATCTAAAAACTAAAAGTCCAATCAAGAGGTTTATATTTATCGATCTATTGCTAATGATCTTTTTTTACGTGAAGTTTCACTTCAGTTGTGCTTAACATGAATGATAATTTTTGAAACAACAGAATTCTACCATTAAATTCGTATTTATTAATTTACTAGCTGATAATTTTGCTCGTTCGCTCGCTTCGCTCGCTCACTCGTTTGGTTTTGCGCTGTCCCTCACTCGCTACGCTCGCTCGGTTATCAGTGGTTCTTCCGTTAGTCCTCACTCGCTACGCTCGCTCGGTTATGAGTGGATTTTGCGTTGTTCAATTCAAAACGGATAGCACACTAAGAAGAAATGTCATCACACTCTTAGCCGATAGTACTTCTTCATACTTGATGTAAAAGGTTTTCCAACTGAAATCCGAATTATCGATGAACGTATCATCGGTTATAAAAGTAGTATCGCTCAATGGAAACCAACGAGAAGGTGCTGCGATTTCTTCCATCGGGAAGCCAGAAATTGGGAGGGGAATGATTAATGATATGTTTGGATGGACTAATGTCTCAAACTATTCCAATATGTTTACAAACTATCTCGAGTGAGTAAGAATTTGCTCCGGAGTCAAATCGGTAATGTGCCATGCTCGCACGATTTATTCGAAATAATTATAATTGAAATGAAATTCGTCTTACTAATAAAATAGATACACTGACGGAATCAGTCATTTCATGGAGATAATTTTTTTTATTACGATGAAATGAATGCTCATCAGCAACAAATTTCGTAGCGCTTAGCCACATGAGACTTCAGCGGCTAATTTTGTAGCGCTTAGCCATAGAAGACTTCAGCAGCTAATTCTGAGCGCTGGACCACAAGAGCCTTCAGCAGCTAATAACTTTTGTAGTGCTTAGCGACACAAAGTGTCAAGCAGCTAATAATTTTTGTAGCGCCCAGCTGAACAAGTCATTGGCAGCTCATTTTTTTAGCGCCTTTACCTACATAAAGCATAAGCAGCTAATCGTTCTCACCGTTAGACTGACATGTAAGCAACTGAATTTTTGGAAAAGTGAGTAACATTGAATATTGCATTTCCGATAGAATATTATTAAGATAGCGGTTGATTATCACAGTTTCACAGTATCAGGTAGAATTGGAAGTGCCAATGTGAATGTAACAGTGCATGTACATTGTACATGTATTGTGAACTCTGCATTTTCAACAGAGTATATTTTTCCTAGCGCCGACATGGATATAAAATAGTAGCTATGGATCGAATAATTCACGCAGAACCTAGTATTTCCTTGTAGACAATATTTCTGGTATACAATTTATGGTCCAAACTTTTACTGTTAGTGAAGACAGATTTGTCAGTTAACAAAACTTTCAAATTGATTTTGGACTTAACTCTAGACAAAGCAACATACAGTTGACCATGACTAAACACTGGATTTGGTAAATACACACTGACGCTATCGAAAGATTGACCTTGCGCCTTGTTAATTGTCATCGCACAACCCAATCTGACTGAAAATTGTCTTCTAACCATCTTGAATGGTATCTCCTCTTCGGACGGTGATAAGTCTATCCGGGGTAACAATACTGTTTCTCCAGCGCAATTTCCACCGATGATTTCAGTGCAAATAAGATACTGGTTCAACTTTTTAACAACCAGTCTGGTACCATTACATAGTCCTTGTGATAAATTTAGATTACGTAACAGGATGACAATGCTTCCTACTTTTAACGTTAATTTATGCGGTGGAGGACCGTTCGGCGTCAATGAATTCATGAATTCCATTGGAAGTATATTTTTGATGTCTATATTATCTTCATCCTCACCTGAATCTACACTTAGATAATCTACACCGACACCTTTAATTTTTGACAGCATTTCGTCATTAATGGCGATAACCTCGACGTTTGTCGGAGCTAATATAACTTTGCCATAAATCGACGGATCTTGAGGATCGACACTTGCTCCAAATATCTCTTGTACAATATTTCCATTCGAGAGAATATCGGAAGGAATGGTTACAACTTCGTTATGACGTTCAAAGGAATCAGAGAATTCCCCGTCGCCAACCTTCAGAAGCCATTGCTTGAAATCCGTTTGTCCATCACAAACACGAATATTACCCTTCAATGACATATATATGTGAATTGACTCCATAGGCTGCTTCTTTTGACACACGCTTCTAAAATTTGTGTTCTACTGCCATGTCGTACAACTGGTGAAGTTTGCCGAAAATCACCGGAAACTATGACAATTTTACCACCAAATGGCTCGTTACAATGACACAAGTCTCTTAACATACGATCAACAGCCTCTAGTGCATATTTAGATGCCATTGTTATTTCATCCCAAATTATGACTTTCGCGTCACGAATATGTGATCCATGTTTAGAATTTGGACTAATATTACAAGTTGATCTTTCATTCAGAAGGAACGGTAATTTAAATGTGGAATGTGCAGTTCTACCTCCTTTCAATAAATTCGCTGCAATTCCTGTCCACGCTACAGGCAGCACCGTCATATCTAAACTCTTCAATGTAGTTATGACAGTGTTGTGTAAATAACTTTTTCCACTGCCACCGGGACCATCTAAATAAATACATTTCTCGGCAGATTCACCATGAACCGCAGCCATGACCGCATGAAATATATTTCGTTGGTGTTCCGTTAAACTATTTACTGATGTTATCACCGCCGGTTTTAACGTAATCATATTTTCATGCTGCACGTCATCATTCTTCGTATCACCCAGAAATGTACCAATATCTTTGATATCCGGTAAATTGAAGTTCTGCAAACTGAATCCATGAAATATAAGTATGTCATTTATTACTTGCAAAGCCTTTTGTTCACTTTCTTCGGTATATTCTGCAGTTTGATCAACAAACTCATTTTTGTATTTTTCAAATAATTGGCGGACATTAATCGGCATGCCGAACACACATATGTATGCAAACAACCGACACATCTCTCTGGGGAATTTAAGGCCTGATCCTTCTGCAAGACATTTATCCCATTCTGCGTCATCAGCGACTAACTTCCGCTGTACGGCTGCTTCAAAAAAGGATGGGTATACTATACCATCATAAGTTCGCACATCTTGGAATGATTGTGCTCCTCGGACATGCAATAGCAACAATCTTAAATAACAGCGCTCAGTTTCCTTCGGACTCACGAAATACATTCTACTCAAAACAGGTTTGACAAATTTTTTTCGTTCCGTCCACTGTGTATCTTGCTTATTAAATACATAATGATTCGGAATTTCACAGTACAACTACTTACGTGCTTCAATATCATTCCTATTCAAATTGAACCACGCGAGCAATGTTGATTCCTTATTTTTATCTATGGCTGCTTTTTCACGACCCTCTTCAAAGTACACTAATTGTTCGTTTTCCACATGAACTGCTAATCTGTATATAGCGTGTGACTGTTCATTCATTGGATATTCGAATAAACGATGCATTGCCTCGGGTGGGCAGACGTATCGCGTGGATATATATTCATCAACTTCGTTGTATTTGATGCAATTTTCCTCCTGTACATTTGTTATTTCGACGATTGCGCAATCATGTCCTTTATAGCAGTACTTGAATAAATACTTGATACATTGCACCGTCGAACATACTTCCACATTGATGTGACAGTTGAATTTCAACAACAAATACGCATTATAGGGTACAATGTATCTATTGTCAGCAATTTTACACGTCCCATCTCTCTTAGACTTCTCTTGAAAACAATCACGTCACCATCGTCTCTTCGACGATATAACGGATAACCCGCTGAATGATAATTTGTTTCCCAAACATAATCCCTCGGAAATCGTTTGGTGCATAGATTAGTTTTGCTATCCATGCAAGGCGAATTTATATTTTGTTGACCACAAGGACCGTGAATCATGCATTGCTTGACTATGTCATGAACACCGGATACTTCGTTTTATCTGGTATCTCTGCAGAGACTACTTTGTCTACGTCATCTGCATCCCAGATTTTGTTGTCTTCTTCCAGCCAAAACAGCATATGCACATGCGGTAACCCTCTTTTTTGAAATTCGACAACATAAACATAAGCAGCACACTTTCCAAATATCGAGTTATTGATCAATTCCACCTTTAACTCCTTAACTTTATGATGAAAAACCCTTGATACGAGGTCTGGTCGGTCCATTGCAGTTTGACCGGGCTTCAAATTTTCCACAATTCCCTGCCATTTAGGATTGCAGGTTATGGTTATGAATAAATCGGGTTTTCCATATTTTTGCAATATGCTCATTGCATCAATGAAACTTTGCTGCAAGGCTCGCGGACTTCCGCTGAACGACGATGGTAATATAACCATTTTCCCGATTCTCGCATTATCCTCTCCAGCTTTGTTATGTAGATAATCGATCACTCCTTGATACATTTCCGCTCGTGATTTGCTTTGTTGATTTCTTATGAAATGCAGTCGATGGCTTTCAACTTTCGTCCACATATCAACAATGTATTGTTGAGTCAATTTCCCCATGTTCAGACGCGGATTGAATTTCCCTCTATCGCTCAATTTATAACTATAATATTGCAACGCGGTTATTATGCGCTTTCCTGCCATTTGCTCCATCCCGGGCGTCCAGCCGGTTTCACCGGAGGGAAACATCAGAGGATAAGTCATAGGGTCGACGTGTTTACTTAGACTTGGTATACTTATAGCACCTTCCCTCCTAGAATACACGCATAAGTCTCTATGTACTGGAGGATCTCCGTCGTCCGCGACAAGTACAACCGCTACTTCGTTGCATTTTGGTAGGTTGAAACGATTCTGGTCAACATCATCATGCCACTTCAACCACATTCTTACTTCGCGGGCGGGATGGCCGGCTGTATTCGCCAGTTTTCGTTCTTCTTCTTCCATCTCGTGCATCCTTTTGGAAGCCTTCGCGTATGGATTCGTTCTTCGTATAATATCATCCAATTCGCTCAGTAGTTCTGGTAAACAATCATTATTGCCGGGATGCTGCATACGTATTCTAGTGGCGATTTCGGTATCGATGATATACAATTGTCCATATTTACGTGTTTCATGGACATCTGGGTGAAGCGCGTATGTATTATGATACGTTTGTCCACAGATGCGGATACAAAAAGACCCCGACTTCCATTCATTGAATCCAATTTCTCACCGAAACTTGCGAATGCCAAAGAATTATTATAACTCCTTACGTTGCGCATGAAATTTTTACTACTTTTATCGGTACCGTTGATTAACTGTTCGATCGCTTCAGGATAAGTACTATCTTCAAAAATACGTACTTTACCTTTGTGACAACAAATGCTTTACTTTTTATCGGTTGGTAATTCAAAAACGAAATGTTTAGCATTACAGAATTCACATATATTATTCATTTCTCCCAAATAATTAAGTTTTACCTCATCTTCTTTGTAATCTGAGTTCGCTATCAGCGCGCTTCCTCTGGAAATCGTATGATTATCAGTTTTCATTTTTTTCGTCCTAGATGACACTGAAAATTCTTTGCAAATATTTTTTTTTTTATTTGAATTGACCATACGAATAGATTCTCTTTGTTTCTTTTTGTATTTTGCAGCGGCTTCAAGTCTGCTAGATCGTTGTTCCTCAGATTCCTTAGCACGACTGTGTTTTTTTCTATCGAGTGACGGCAAAAAATCAAAATTCAGTTTTTTCACGAATTTTTCTTCGTACTTACTCATCGATAATAAGTAGCGACAATTGAAATTTTTTTCTATTCATAACCCTTTGATCACACACCTATTCGAAAGCCTGAGTTTCACACGCCGGTGCGAATTCGCACCAGCTGACTGCAGCGCTTCACATCTCTGACTCCAACCAACCATTTTCATTCATTACCTGTATTATTCGAAGCTCAGAATATGCCGAATGAAATGGCGATGATGATCTAGAAAAAAATCTAAATACAAATTACAAACATTGTAAAAACTGTAATGGTGAAGGCACTATTTTTTTCCAAATAAATACCATTTTTTCCATTGAAGGAAATCAAAAATTCGAACCCGACATCCAACGGGAATATTCATAATTTGAGGGTATACAGGTTTATTTATTCGACATTCCAGAAAAAGATTGATTCATTGAGCACTGAACCTCATATCTCAGTTCTAACTTCAAGATCCTAAGTCTTGCGGAACGTCGCAATAGAGCAAACGATACGTTAACTACCAATCCTTACTTCAATTTCCCGTTTTCGTTACCTGTCTCATTATAGTTTAGACTCAGTTTTTGTTACATTCATTGTTCGCTCTTCTTCGTCATACATGGATCAATTGTCTGTTATACAATGAGGATATTTCGGTCATTTTTATGTCATATTTTTCAATCTTCATCAGTTCTACAATCATATTTTTTAGGGGGCTTGACCACTAACAGCCCTGTTATCAGAGTATATTTGATTCCTCAATCGCAAAAAACTCCTTTATCAGTCGGGAGTTGCACGCGGGTAAAAATTCGCACCGAAAATGAATTTACGTCCGTCTCCTCCGATGGCCAAAATATAATTGAATGTTGGTCCGGGGCCATCTGCTGGAAAAACTGTTCGACTTTTTTTTTCGTGGTGGGGAAAACACCGTACTTCCCGATATCGAAAAGATACAGGCGAAATGAGAAACCCTTGGTGTGAATTCGCACCTATATGTAATCGCAAGGTCAATTCTCAATAATTCTGGCTATGTTGTTTTGTAGAATATTTATTCGAATATCTGATTTTTTAACAGCGTACAGAGGGAGGAGGGCCGGCAGCAGTGCCAAAGAGTGGCGGCAAAGGCTCCAGCAGCGGCAGGAGGAGCGGTCGCGGAAGGAGGCCGTGGCCAAGACTTTTGCGATATTTTTGAAAACCCTCATGAAAAAATAATAAATAATTAAAATATCGCGAGAACAGGTGTTATTATTACTGTCCCTACTATACTTTTTTTATAATCTAGAAAAACTCATGTATCAATCCTGGAACGTTCTTGATAATAATATCGCATCATATGTAACAGCGAAGTCCGAGGTCAGATAGCATGACAGTGAGAAGCACGCAGACATGTACAGTCAAGCTATAGTGCTCTGAAAAAAAAGTGTGACATCCGGACATCCGATTTCGAACTTTAATATTATATATGATATGATTGTTGATGGCCTCAATTCACTTTAAGTTTCACAGAATACTTATGTTGACTATCAAGCTGGAGGCGATCAATTCAAACAAATGTAATAAACTATTTAAACCATTTCGATTGTTAGTCCATTGACCTAATATACTATTATCTTATCAAATATTTACGAGTAATATGATATATTATTTCTTTATTTTATCTTGATATTTATTATGATAAAAAATAAATGAATAACAAAAATATATCAAAATTTATTGATTCAGCTTTTGATAAAAATTTAAATTTTAACCATTCGTTTATGCAAAGGCCGTAATTCCATTTGCTGGTTAGCGTTATCACATAGTCGAGTTTTGCTTAGGTTCAATTGTTGATTGTCGAAAGCATCCGTTCAAGTTGGTTAGCGACCTTGTATTTTGTTATCTTTCATTGCCCTTGTGATCAAACTTAGCTCAAATTTTTTTTTATCCAAGTATGCATTTGAAATTTATTTTCCTAGATCGTGGGAGGGCTTCGCCCCCTACGCCCCCACCAGGGGCCGCGCCCCTGGACCCCATCTCTCCCTGCATCGCTTTATCCATCTTATATACAATAATTTACTAACCCCTTCTCCCTACTCCCAATGCCCATCCCACTTTCTGTGCGTAGATAGTTTTCTTCCATTTTTCTGAATTCCCGCTGCAATTTCATTAGAATCGTAATACGAATTTTTCGCACCGTTTCAAAAAATAGTATGAGCAACTCGTGCGCATTGGTGATTCTGGACTCGTGTCATTGTCAACCTCACTCCGCTCGGGCGACAATTTCACACTCGTACCAGAATCACCAACTTTGCGCACTAGTTGCACAATGTACTATTTTGTAACGTAAAGAATAATTATCATATTTGGCATAATAATAATAACATAGATATTAATGAAAATAACAATATGAACAGTATCATTAAAAAATAACAATCACATTTTTTTTATACCCATCGTTGTGGAATATACTTTTTTTTATTTCCACCTTCACTGATATGAGAAGTAGAACATAATTCTAAATCATCAAAGCTCATCAATTTCCAATCTGGCGAATCATTGAAAGCAGACGGGTAAATTTCATAAGCCTGATAATGGTCATCGTAAATACAGTAATTTGTGATGTCTTCCGTAATTATAAATAATTGATCAGTAAAATCTTTAAATATAATAAATACTAAGAAGAAACTTGGTCCAGTATCTGTTGCAACCATCAGGATTGTATTGTTTTTTATCGTACGTGATTTTAATTTTAATAATTTAATTTCGTAAACTTCGGCTGTTACTGTTTCTGGTGAATACTGGCAATAAGAAGAATATTGAGATAAATCTCGTATAGAGATAACATCATTTAGCTCACAGTCCAATTTACATTCATTTTGACGACTTGATGTAAATCTATAGCTCAAATGTAATTGATGTCTAACAGCGACAGTCTTAGAAATATTTCGTCGACTTATTGCTGTATACGTTACAATATATACGATACACTAAAGTTCGACGCGCCTCTACCGGCAGCCAGGAGTAATAGTCTCCACGTGCATAATATATTGCAAGTATCATTTTCTAAAACACGTGTGAAATAGGGTCCACTTCGTTTGAAGTCACGTAATAGTATGAAATAAAACATCAAGCAGCTGACTTACTAATATGTATCATCTGGAAAGTAATCTACCAGGTAAGTTCTTTGTTCAATGCTTATATGGGTTGTAATAAAAAGATGTTAATGCGTTCAAAAAATGCTTGTATTTCAATTATATTCGGAATTTACAGCAATTTTACATATTTTCGATATTGCCTGGCTTTTTCAGATTTTGAATTGACAATTTTATTGGCAAAGTTGCAAAGAAAATGCATGCGAGTTATAAGATAAAATCTTATAATGGCTTCAGTCAATGTGTCTCGATGCTGCAAGCAGCCGACCAAGGGAATAGGGGAGACCGGGGCAAGTTGGAGACCTTAAGCTTTGAAGGCGTTTTTTTAATCAATTGTGGGTGAAATTTGAAATCTTTCGGTATTTTCGCAAACTATGAGATGTTAGCTATTAGAAAAAAAAAAAATGGAGATTAAATTCGGTTATTTACAAACTGTGTAATTTCGATTCTTCCATCATGTTGCAGATTCGTCATCTTGCCCCGTGGTCGGGGCAAGATGACGATTCTGTCAGGGCAAGTTGGCGAATGCTAGATTTCGGTTCAATGCACATAGAAAAATGTTGTTTTCGTCAAAAAATACTTTAGTTTATTCGAACAATTAAAAATGTTATGCTTACAAGGTTGTACTAATAATTAGAAATCAATATAGCTACGATATACTAATAATTAACAGTGGTCGCACACGAATTGAGCGGCTCCTTCGATATTGGAACATACCTCATGCCACCATTGTTCGCAAACTTGCCATTGAATCCAGTCTTCAGTTGGTGGATCCTTGTATTGTCCCTGACACGCTGGGCAGAAAATATCAGGATCATCATTCGATACTGCTTTTTTATTTTTAGCCTGCTTGGTGACTCGCTTTCTTTTCACGCTCTTGTTCTTCAATCTTTCTTTTTTACGTTGCTCTGCATCGAGCTTTTCTTTTTCTTTCTCCTCCAATTGATTCTTCACAGGTGAACTAGTGATAATTTCACATCTCTTTTTATTTTTTTGCCTAGTATTCAAAGGTCGTTGAGTCTTGGGAAGTGGCCGAATATCCCATGGTGAAAGTAGGCTCCCATCGCTGTTCATCTGATCAGACTCTATCTGAGGGTTGTCTATCCGAGGGGCATCCCTCTGTACCTGAGCGTTATCAGCTTCTTGGTGCAAATTGTCAGCAGCTGATTGAGAATCCTCCACGTGACTTTGTTCTGAGTGTGGAGTCGTAGGCGTGTCGTCATTCTGTACGTTTTCGATATCACGATCAGTCGTTATAGCTGCTGCAAATTCGTGGTCAGAAAAGATTTGTGGATTATAGGGCTCTATACCACAAGCTTGGAAACCGTTTACTGCATTTCCAGCTGTTGCAGATTTCAGATATGCAATACCGAATAAAGCCCCAACTTGCTTGTCAGTGATTGCTTTTCCCGGATTGTTCACCATGTAAGCATCACAAGCTTGGCTGTAATACGTTTTTAGAGGTCCAAAAAAGGCTACATCAAGAGGTTGGAGCCTATGAGTCGTGTGTGGCGGAAACGTGAGCATTGTAATGCCATTTTCTCGACAAAATGTAATAGCCCGTAGAGAAATGTGAGACACGTGATTGTCTAATATTAGCAAGACGGGTGTATCGAGGGAAGATCGAGAAAATTTTGCAAAGTGTTCCAAATATGTCACGAATATTTCTGTCGTCATCCAGCCAGTCTGTTGTGCTACTGCATTTGTTCCTGGTGGACATCCGTGTGATAATTCCGGCATCATTCTTACCTTAGGAAATATCAGAAACGGTGGAACATATTCGCTGCCGGCATTGCAACAACAGACCGCAGTTGTGTTTTTTCCTCGCTCAGCAGAAACACTTTTAGCGACGCGCCTGGTACCAGTTGGTGATAACACCGCAGGTAGTTTTGTAGGAACCGTTGAGAGACCAGATTCGTCACAGTTGTAAATCTGATGCGACGTGAACCTCTTTTCAAGATGAATTTCCTGGAGCTTATCAAAAAAACGTTGAACTTCGACTCGGTTGAAACCCATTGCACGTGCAATAGACGTTGCTTCCGGAGTCCTCAGACTAACTTCATTCTCTTCCATGAACTTTTTGAGCCAGTCTCGACCTCCTATTTTAGTCGTAGTATTGAAATTGTGCTTGATCCCGTTTTTTTCAGCAGAATCGAATGCTAGTTTTCTGCATTGAATGGTAGTGAGACCGAAAAATTGTTTGTCAATATATGTGATATATTCTTTCAACTGGTCTTGTTGTTCGACGTTAAAAACTTTTCTGAAGCGCCCTCCATGAACCGGTAAGTTCTGCAGTATATAAAAAGTGAATGAGAATTCATTTTAAGCAAACCAAGAGGTGAAGTGTCTAAGAATAAAACACATCAATACTCACATCTTCGCCTTTTGATACGTAACGTCGCAGAGTTGTTTCAGGTACGTTATACGTAGTTGCTGGAGTGAGTAGTGGCATACCATCATTTACGGCATGTATCGCAGCCATCATTTGATTTGTATCCCATGATCGCCGATTACTTTTTCTCTCGTACTTACGAACCATGTCTCCAATTTATTAAATCGTGAAAAAATTTACCAATTCATGTGTTTATTTATTTATCCATTTAATCAATAAGCTGAACAATTGCATGTAGCCTAGCTACCTATCAAATCAACCTTATGCCGGGATCACAAGAAGGGGCAAGTTAGCGGATCGTCAACTTGCCCCCACCAATTTGCCCCGTGTGCCTCTATTTAAAAAAAAAAAATAACCCCAACCTGTACATTGGTGACAGTTTGGGAATCCCATGATCTATAGGATCTATATGCCTACATAAATGAAGGATTAATTCATAAGTACGATTTTGCTTATCTGTAGTTCTGTGAAATTGTTTTCCTGCGCACAAAATATTACATCGAACACACCAAACAACCAGAATGTTTCTGTGAGAAGCCATATGATTTTGTCATGCAAGTCTACACCAGTTTTATTACTGCGTGGGGGTATCTTTAACACTTTTTGATGACTCAGCTGGCACAATCTGTCGAAATATTCGCAAAAGAACGATTTCTTCATCTTGCCCCCGTCTCCAACTTGCCCCGGTTTCCCCTACTAGGCTGATTCTCGATTTCCTCGGCTATTAAAAATAATGAATTTGCGTGAAGCTGTTCTCCAGACACAACTTTCAGTACGGCGGCTTCCATAAAAGACACCAGTTGAAAAAGCATTTCCGATAGGCGAAGTAAATAACCTTTGCTTGCGATATCTATCAATTTGTCTCGTGGTAGAGAATGCTGACTTTTAAGAGCGTCTAAACAAGCTGAGCATTGCGTGAATCTACAAGACCTTCGAGCTACATATCCAGATATAAGCGGATCCACGTCACTTCACTAAAAAAAAAACCGTCAAGTCACATATCTTTGCGCCATTCAAAATATCTTGAGTACTGTGGAAAAAAAAAAAATACAACTTGAAGGATTATGAAATTTTTTTTAAAATGGCGGAGTTAGAGCTATGTGAATTTTTGTAAACCGCTGTTGCACCGCTATGTTTGAAAATTCATATCTCCGAAAGTATTCATAGGAGCGGGCTGATCCTTGAATCATTTTGTTCGTAAAAGAATGCGCTTTAATGGAAAAAAATTTGTTTACAAAAAAAAAAAATTCCTTCCATTTTTTTTTTGTCGTTTTTTTTTTTTAATCTCGCTGCCATTTCCGCGGGACTCGAAGAAATTCATGAAGATAAATTTTTTTGGATACCCGAATCCTTCCCCTTCAACGCTAAAACAAAAAAATATGGAGAAAACACCTGGGCCGGAGAAAAAAAATAAAACGTCTTGTCGCGCGTCGCCGCGCGGTCGATCTTTTGCAATATTTTGGTGGCTCTGAGAAGTGCAGATGTTTTTAGCGATGAGTCGCTCGATGACACTTAGTACGACACCTCTGTTTGAAATTAACTCATAATTTTCATGAAATCAAATTTTTCTTTGTTTCATCTTTAACTAGCTGATAATTTTTCTCGTTCGCTCGCTTCGCTCGCTCGCTCATTTGGTTTTGCATTGTCCCTCACTCGCTGCGCTCGTTCGGTTATGAGTTGTTTTCGCGCTGTTCAATTGAAAACGGATAGTACACTAAGAAGAAATGTCATTACACTCTTAGCCGATAGTACTTCTTTATGCTTGATAGAAAAGGTTTTCCAACTTAGATCTGAATCATTAATACACCCCGGAAATATAATATTATAATATGCTGCATTCCGGATAAGGTTAGAATCTAAAGTGATCTCGGATCACTTTGATTCTAACTGGAAAGCATCTCTGAACACCAACATTTTAAGACCCCGCTGAAAGGAGTTTCATATCAGTTTAATTGACGTTGTTACTATGCATACTTCAGGTTGTTTATCGGTTGCCATGGAAACATTGCCAGTTCCAAGCGGATTGCGAGGGAAAATCCTAACAAAAAGTGCATCGAGCTGAAATAATTGGGTATATCAGATGACTTCGCGAATCCGCGCAGCGCAGCAATAGTGTGCGGTGGCCTTTACGGTAAGCTTTAACGAGAAATACCAAATTTCATGACGAATTCGGAGACAATTAACTCATTACTATAAAATATGCAAAGCTTTCGACGACAAATACGAAGAATGGCGCCCAAATGCTTTCGCAGTAGATGCTGCAATCCTTTTCATATAAGAAAACACAGAAAGGTGTCCGGCTTAAGGCGCCCTAATGCTATTCAGATGAAGAAAATGCCTATACTATCAAACACAAATCGAATATGTAATTCCTGCAGATTGCGAATCGACAAAATAGCAAGGACTAATGAATCTGGTGAGTCTTTCGTACAGCTCAAAGATATGGATTGGTAACCAATACGAACTGCAGCATATTGTATTTATTCAACTACCCCGTATTTTATTCACCTAAGACAGAATCTTCACACGAAAATTTTTTGTGATTCGTAGATGTGAAAAGTGACCCGATAGCTAATAATGATATACCGACATGTACCCAAACGTCGATCGATTATGATTCCACACCGGTGACATCTCAAGAGTATGCACCAATGCTGACTCAAGATTCAGATTTAAGCATTAATACAAAACTGCCATTTGTTAATGCTTCATTGCACTCAATGGGCTTGTCTCCAATACAAGGAAAAAAACGTTTGAATTCAACGTTTATAAAAAGTAAAATGGATGATCTGTCTAGATCTTTACAAACGTCTTTGTGTGTCGAACCGTCGCCTCCATCTACTGAAAAAAAATAGTCATTATTTCATAGAAATGATGACTCAACTCAAACAAAAATTTCACGCGGCTTCTACAAGCTATAATCAAAAAATTCAAATACTATCGCTAATACCAAAGAGTTGGAGTGTTCGTAAAGTTACTCAAGAGATGGGTGCAACTGAGTATATGGTAAAGCTCGCAAAAAAACTCACTGAAGAAAATGGCATACTCTCCGAACCTCGTGCCAAATTAGGTAAGACAATATTATTGTATACTAATGCAGGCTCATTCGAATATAGTGGTTGCAAATGTCGTGTAATCTGTAGCCAATTTAAAACGATGAAGTTTGCATGAACACAAAAATATTCATATGTGGTCTAGATTTTTGGTATGATTAACTGCAAAAAATTGATCCTAGATTCGTTATGAGTTATGATCCACTTGTCTCAAGCATAAACAGTAAACTGCAGTTTGTTAGCAAGATCTAGTGCTTACTTCAATGCTGACATTACAAAGAAGACAAGCATTCGAAAAGTGTCATTGCATCATGTCTTACGCATACATCTATGTACGAAGTTTTGCAATAAACAAGCGGGACGTTAATCTCAGTTTTCTTTGTAATTAATGTCCGAGTTTTCTCTTTTTTTCTACGAATAATTAGAGAAAGATAGTATCAATAACGTCACGAAATCAAACAGTAGTATAACACTCCTTTGGTTTTCGTCAGATTATAGCTTGATGCTTGGCTTGATCCAAAGTGAATGTACAATAGCATCAGATTTTCGGAATAATCTAGGAATATGTTGCACATGGCGACAATCGAACTGAATCGCCCCATCTTATTCCGTTTATGGAACACTATTTCCCGCATTCTTCTACCTTTTGACTCTTTAATTTTTGAAGGGTATTTACTAGGGTGCTTTTTTTTTTTACGACTATTTTTTTTTTTTCACTCCCATCTTGAAATCTTGTGGGAAATACCTAAAAAAAAATTTCCTCAAAATTTGAGCCCTTAATTTAAATATTAGGCGCTCACCCAAGGCATGCAAAGATTTCCTGCTTAAAATACACGTAAACTTTAATTTTTTTTTTTCAAAATTCTACAGTTCAGTGGCATTTTATGGTATAGTCTAGGACATTAGTAGGTTTTCTTCAGAATTAAATGCTCTACAAAAAAGTCTATTGCAGTGAAGTCGTAACTCACACCGGCGAGGTCGTACGGGTCACCCAAACCCAATTTTTTCATGAAATTCTTGTTTTTTTGCCCTTATCTCATAAATGACGAAAGCTACAAAAAAAACATACGAGACAAATTTTTTAGGAAATTTAATTTCCTACAAAAAAGTTGCAGAGAGTCAAATTCCTAACATCGAAATTTATTGAGAAGCCGATGCTTCTAGTCTCTACTGACAGCTGATCGCTCAACAGCTGGGAGGGGAAGGGTATCGGTACTCTTGTGACTCGGTACTCTGCCACGAGGCTGCTCTGACACGCAGCAGACGATCTGCGACGCGTGACGTCAGAGGCCTCGAGCAATATGGCAGCTTACTCGGCTCGAGCGAAGGCTGCGCCGCGTCGACTCAACTCGCAGGCGACTGCGCAGACTCGGCAGCCGAGGAGAACAACAACAGATTCAAATCTGCCGGTTCTCAACGACCATGCGGTACTCTCTCGGGACTCGGAACCAGAACGGCACTGGGAAACGAAAAGCTTTCCTTACTGAGACTCGAGACTCTATTATGGGGGTTTCCGGGACTTTAGGGAATCGATTGGAAAGATCCTACCTGATCGGCACGGTTCCTCGGCCTCGTGGTCGGCTCGTTGTCCGGGGATAGGCAAGGGTCGTGTATTTTCCAAATCAGCAGTAGTCAATTCCAATATCCAAATCACAGTAATCCAGTAAAAATAGCAGGGGTCACAATAAACACAATAGTCACTCTAAACACCCCACAACTCTACCAAAACTCTATAAAACTAAACTCTCTCGATTCAAAGCGTAATGGCACGTGAATTTTTCTCAGCGGCTAGACAATGAATGGCTCTTCGTTTCCGGTATGCTAATTCGTTATCCTCGCCGTTTGTCCTGTGAGCGCTGGCCGTAATCGATAGACCAATCCGATGATCTACGATCGATGGCCGCGCTAGGACAAAGGCGCCAGATATTTAAATCAGCTATCCTGACTCGGTACTCTCAGGGAATACATACGCTCGTTTAGGCTGGTACGGAGGAGGTCCAAACGTTTGCCACGTTACAGCGTTAAGCCAGAATGTAAAAGCGAAAGTTATATCGTTTTACGAAGACGATGAAATGAGTTCTACCATGCCTGGAAAAAAGGATCACGTGTCAGTGAAAAATAATGACGGATGATCCATTCATCGACAAAAAAGACTTGTATTGTGCAATTTAAAAGAGCTCTACCACCAATTTAAGGAACAAAGTCCTGATTTATCTATTGGATTCTCTATGTTCGCCACACTGAGACCCAAGCACTGCGTACTGGCAGATGCCAGTGACACACACACGGTTTGTGTATGCTCCACACACCAAAACATGAAGCTCATGATTTTAGGTAACTATTTTCAACTGTGCTGATTCGTCGATCCCATTTTGTATCGCACTTTTCTTTCGAGGTAATATTTCCACAGAAATTGAGGTATTATTTATAAATTAAAAACCCAATTTACAATAAACAGAAATAAAAATACACAAAATTTTTTCAATTCATGCACGGAATCAGTATCACTGACAATATATTGATTGATTTTTTTCATAGGCTGTAACTTGCATATTCTGACGAAAAACTTGGATCACCCGTTGACTACTTACGACGATGTTCTATTACTGTTAGTTTGCGACGATGCTGAATCGCAATGTTACCTAGGTAATTGTAAAGCTTGTCCCAGAACTGAAATTCTACTGAACTTGCTTGTTCGAATTTTGGATACCAATGATGAGCCCACTATCACCTATAAACAGTGGATTTCGAGGCCACGTACAATCCTAGAAAAGGTTGAAAATCAACCTGCGGCAGACTTCATAGAAGCATTTTGCAAAAATGCGTGTGTATCAATTCAACACGCATTCATCGCCAAACAGCAAGCTAGTTTCATGAAGACATTGAAAGCCTCCTTACAACCGAATGAATGTCTTGTACTCGTGGACTTCGCTGAAAATTACGCTTTTGTTGTCCAAGAAGCTGCACCAAGCTACCATTGGAACAACAGTCAGGCAACGATTTATACTGTTGTCATGTATTACAACAATAATGGCATCGTTGACCACAAAAGTCTTGTCATTATATCTGATTGTATGCACCATGATGCAGTTGCTGTACACGTGTTCTCGCAAATCATTATCGAATTTATCAAATCTGTCGTCACCGATGTTGAGAAAATATTTTATTTTTCTGACGGTGCCCCACAACAATTTAAAATTTTTTAAAATTTCGACAACATTTATCACCATAAGCAGGACTTCGGTATTTCTGCAGAGTGGCATTTCTTCGCCACCGCACACGGTCAAGGCCCGTGTGATGGCATAGGGGGTACCGTCAAGAGATTGGCAGCTAGAGCCAGTCTGCAACGGCCGTCGGATGCCCGAATTACTACCCCTGAAGAATTATAGCAGTGGGCTTCTGATCCGAAAAATATTCCGTCCATCAGTGTTAAATATACAGATGTAAATAAATATACGTCAACCAAAGATTTTTTGCCGAAGCGGTTTGAAGCTGTCAGGCCTATCTCGCAAACACAAAAATACCACAGCATTATCCCTGAAGAAAATGGATGCTTAAGAGCACGACGCTATTCCAATGCAGAGGGATATGAGACCCATCGCATATTAAAATAGGGAAGTAATAAAGAATAATTAGAGTAAATATACCTATTCCTAAAGTTACAGTTATTGTCTAATTTTTGTACGTGTCATATTATATTAACTTGTAGTTCAGATTATACAAATATAATATTCAAGTTTATGTTGTTTGCCGTCGATTATAAAAGTAGATTTGGAATATAACCATGACTCGGGAAACCAGTCTATAACGCTGTGTTGAATAATTCATAACTTTTGAACTAATAAAGATACCACTTTTGCCAAGGTCTCATAATGTTTGTATTTTTACGGGGTATTTTCTGTATTTCTTTTAGAATTTTAAAAGTGGTCGCTCAAACAAAAAGATCGAACCGCGAACTTTCGCCAAATGCAGACACGAATGGTCTTAAATAATTCATAACTTTTGAACTAATCAAGATACCACTTTCGTTATCACCTCAAAATTCTTGCAATCTAACACAGAATTTTCTGTATTTTTTTCATAATTTTAAAAGTGGCCCCAAATTTTTTTTTTCAATGATGTGTAACTCTGAAACGGTAAGACGTAAAAAAAAATAAAAAATTCTGGGCAAGTTTATCTGATAGTACTACAAGGTACTAGAGTTACGACGAAATTGGAAATGGTGATGGTCCGAGGCTGGGTGAAAACACATGGAATTCCCCATATACTAAGATATGGTATGATATAATTTGTGAAGATAAGTTTGACCTGTTCATCACGTTAAATCTAAGGCTAGTTCGCATTTATTTGTGTGTTTTCGTGTGTGTAAGTACAAGAGTGTATGTGTGTCGTGTCCATCGGCCTATACAAGTGCGTGCCTGTTCGAGGCTGAGTGAGGTGGATTAGACATGCCATGGTGGCTCACTCAGCGAGTCCCGGCATTCGCCCCTTAGTCCACAGGAAAAACCATGGCCCAAAATAACCTAAGGAAGGACTCCGTCTAGGTGACTAGATTAAAGGACAGCATTAGCTTGTGTCTGACTAGAGAGTAAGTGATTGAACAGGTGGTATTTGAAAGTGACTAGAGTTTTACAGTTACGGATGTCCAGAGGTATGTTGTTCCAGTATGCAGCACCTCCATGTGTGAATGAGTTTTTGATATTGAGTCCTACACGGTTTGATAGCTAGATTCTCGGATGGTGCTCTCGTGCTTCTAATCCCAACTTCTGTTTTATGCTTGAATTTACTTTTCAAGTACAGTGGTACCTGAGTCTTCAATACATTGTACATCATGCAGCCTAGTAGATATTGTTTTCTGGCCAAGCAATAGAGCAGAAAATGAGTGATTCTGTGACAAAAATAGTAACAGGATGCCGATGGTGCCATCACACAGAGGACAGTCCGTGGTTGTATTTTGTCATAAATTCCACTCGCAACAACCATTGCAAACTTTGTTATAAACATTTCAAATCAAAAAATCGTTTTTTTTTTAGTTTTTTGCCTATAAAATCCAAACTAATGAAGTAATCTTGATGCTCCCACGAGATAAATTGTAGAAAATCAGAATGCAAAGAAAATGAGCTATGGAACGACCAGATCGGGTTATTAGTAACGGAGAAAAATCGGAAAAACCCGGAAAAAACAGCCTTTTTTCGAAAATTCATAACTCCGCCATTCTTTGAGTCGTAGCACAGATCTTTTGCGACATAATAGCGATTGATATGTACTTTATGCGTGCAAAAAACAGGCGCTGTAGGTTCATTAGTTTTTGCACAATGGCGTTCTACCCCCACCACTCGACCGCTTTCACGCGCTCTGCCGTTTTCGGTCATGTTTGCACGTATTTCTCACCTATTTAGCAGCATTTTAACGAAAAATCAGGATAGACGTATTGTAGTACTATACTTCTACTTCCGAAATCTCTTTTGAAAATTGAGATCGGACGATCTCCAGAGCATCCAGGCTCGCTGCAAGATAGTGCAAAAAAAAATTCAAATTGTAATTGTGCAAAAACTAATGAACCTACAGCGCCTGTTTTTTGCACGCATAAAGTACATATCAATCGCTATTATGTCGCGAAAGATCTGTGCTACGACTCAAAAAATGGCGGAGTTATGAATTTTCGAAAAAAGGCTGATTTTTCCGGGCTTTTCCGATTTTTCTCCGTTACTAATAACCCGATCTGGTCGTTCCATAGCTCATTTTCTTTGCATTCTGATTCTCTACAATTTATCTCCTAGGAGCATCAAGATTACTTCATTAGTTTGGATTTTATATGCAAAAAACTAAAAAAAAAACCGATCTTTTGATTTTCAATGTTTATAACAAAGTTTGCAATGGTTGTTGCGAGTGGAATTTATGACAAAATACAACCACGGACTGTCCTCTGTGTGATGGCACCATCGGCATCCTGTTACTATTTTTGTCACGAAAAAATCTCTATTGCTTGGCCAGCGTTGACTTTTAACCACCCCAGCATTGTAAAGTAGGGGGTGATATGTTCGTCCCTCCGGATCTTATAGATGACTCTAACGCATGAATTCAGGGCCCTTTGTAGCGAGAGCGTAAGTTCGTCGGTCAGGTCGAGGTGTATGATGCAGCAGTAATCGATCAGAGGAAAAACTAGAGGTGATATTAGCTGTATGCGTAGCTGTTCAGGCAATAGTTTGCGACAGAGGCGTAATTGACACGCGGTGCTGTATATTCTTTTAGTAACGTTATTTATGTGAGGCCTCCAAGTGAGGTCACTCGTCAACGTGACTCCCAGTATGTATAGATTGGATGAATACTCAATCCCCGTTCCCCGTACTTGAATACGTGACATAGTTCTAAAATCGAAAGAATTTATGTACCTGGTGGACCCATCCAATATCACTCTAGTTTTACCACCGTTCAACTGTAGCCCGTTATCGTCTGCCCATCCGCAGACCGCATCGACGTCTCTGTTGGCCCGTGCGACTCCACTGAGGATGTTGGCTGGTTCACACTCGATCATCAGCTGGAGGTCATCAGCGTAGAAGTTGTAGCTACAGTTACATAACATATTGCGAAGATCTGAAACATAAATGAGAAAGAGCAAGGGTCCCAGAACCGATCCCTGGGGCACGCCCAGCGTCTTATTGACCCACTCAGATAATGCCCCGCTTGTTCCCCTGACAGCCTGCCGCCTCTTGGTGAGGTATGAATGAACAAATTTAAGCACAAGAGGTGAGAAGTTCAACTTCCTCAACTTTGTGAGAAGTATGGAATGATTGACCTTGTCGAAGGCTTTGGAAAAATCAAATGAGACCATGATAACGACCTTTCTTTTATCTATAGCCTGGCAGCAGTAGTCTACGACCCTAATAAGCGCTGTATGAGTGCTATGTCCCTTCCTGTAAGCCGATTGGAACGGATCATACAGGTCTCGTTCCTCAAGGTAGTCAGAGATTTGGTCTGCTACCAGCCTCTCGAGACACTTAGAGAGCGCGCATAGAATATAAATGGGTCTGTAGTCATTGCATGACAGCGGAGATTTCTTTTTGGGAAGAGGCACAATGACAGAATCTTTCCATAAAGAGGGGAACACCTTTGGAGAACGGGAAGACTTTTCCTAAACACATCAACTGGAATACCGTCTATCCCAATTGCGTTCGATTTTTTGAGGACCTTTTCGGTTACGAAGTTGCAGAAATGGAACTTATTATCATCGAATAGTTCCTGTAATACTTGACTGAGAGTTTCAGGCGCCAGTTGTCGACCGTAGCCCACCTGTATAGAATCAGAAGACGCAAAGTGTTTGTTCAATCCAGAGGTCGAGAAATGTAAGTTACGCGCCGAAGAGTTCGATTTGACGAGTCCTAGCCTCCTAAGCTTTGGCGGTACCTCTGATGAAGATTTCGAGGTGCCGAGAGTCGTGGTGTAAAATTCATTTCTAGCACTATCGATCTTGGTCCTGACCAGGTTCCGAAGGCGTTTGAACCTGTCGTGCAGTATCAGGCATCTCTTTCTTCGCCAGGCGCTACGTGCCTGATTACGCTCGTTCATGAGAGCTCTAATTTCTGTCGTCAGCCAAGGCGTGGAAGCCCTATTTGGTTTAGACTTTGCTCTAACTAGGGGTGCATGCCTATCCAGGCAGGCAGTCACGGTGGTATTCATGTAATCGACTTTTGAGTCAATGTCGTCGCTACAGAAGAGAGGTTTCCAATCCACGCTACCCAAGTCTCCTCGGAAGTTGTCTATTGCGAAACTTTTGAAATCTTTATAGGAGATTTCTCTCTCTTCCTTCTCTACGCCTACCTCCAGCACGATGTAGATGAGGTCGTGCGCTGAAAGAAATGATATGTCCAATTACCCAGATGTAACTAATTCGTCAGGATCGTCAATAATACAGTGGTCTATCCACGTCGCACTATTCTTGAGATTATGCGTCGGCTCGAACGGGACTAGATGAAGATTAGAACCATTCACAAAATTCCATAACCTGTCGCGCATTTTATCGCTGTCATATGCCTCTGGCCTGAGGTCAAGGTTGAGATCACCAATTACAACATGTTTGGAGTAATGCACGAATAATTGCAAAAAGGAGTTCTCGAAATCACTCAAATAAGCTGTGTCCGGGGGGCGGTACACTACGCTTAACATTAGCTTTTCTGTCCGAGAGACCGCGATCTCCGCGGTGATGAACTCTGGTTTACGACAGTATTCTCCCCCTGAGTCCTGAAGTATTCGCGTCCGCAGATTGCACTTTGTATAGAAGCCTACGCATCCACCCTTCTTGCCCGTTCTGTCACATCTGTAAAGATTGTATCCCTCCAGATCAATGAACCTATCTGTAATGTCAGGAGTGAGCCAGGTCTCGGACATGCAGATTATGTGATAATCAGAGCCGGTAAAGTATTGTCTGAATTCAACAAAGTGATTAGCAGCTAAAAGGTTTTGGCAGTTTACATGACAAATTTTAAGATGTTGGACATTAGAACCTGATTCAGTATTACTAGCCATAGTGTGTTCTACTAATCTTGTCCTTAAGTTTGTTGATTAGTAATGGGCACTTCTTGCCGTCGAGAGCAGAGTGCTTGTCATCTCCATGTTTTGCCCTGCAACAGTTATAGCATTTAGGGCAGCCATTGTCACTATTTTTGACCGGGCAGGTTCTCGTTTCGTGATCTCCTGCGCAATAGCCGCAGCGAGCCTGTGCCTTACAGTCTTTCGCAATGTGCTCAAAAGCTAGGCATTTGAAGCATTGGAGTATCTTGACATGATTATCAAATCTGCACGCCGAGTGACCTATATACATAGATACGGTTCTCATCCTTGAGAGAAGACCAAGTGCCGTGAGATACCTCTACTACGCAGCTAGTGTAGGCTTTATTTAATTTCGGAGGATAGACGTACACGACTCTAAGAGCCTCGTCATTCACACCATTTAAGTTCAGTGCGATGAAATCTGACCTAATATCGTCCCTGCTCAAGGCGACTGGAATGCCATGAAGAATTAGCCTAGGATTGTACTTGGCATCCTCTTTTAACTCCAACCCGGCTTCAGCGAGGGCCGGAAGGGCCTTCACCTCATCCAGGTCTACCGACCTCGCCTCTATTCTGACGCTACATTTCCCTGCACTTCTGATATTTTCTATTCTCAGCCGCATTTGTGATGCTCTCAGAGCCCCTATTGTCGCATCCCTAGCCTTTTCATAATCAGGATATTTATCCACCGACCCGGTTTTGGGGGCTAACACAAATGTTTGAGTATTTTGAACTCTGACTGTAGGCCCTTTCGGCACTTGGATTTTAGAACCAGATGATTTAGCGACCTCTGTAAATGACCTGGCTTCTCCCGCCTTGCCAACAGTCACTTCGGGTAAATGTCCCTTTACGATGGCTGTAAGATCAGGGAGATTCTTTTCTATTATCGACGGCATATTCCGCTTGATAGTGGTGCTCACGGATTCGACACAAGACCTACCTTCATATCTACGAAGAGCTGCAACTTAGTAGATGCTGATTTGATGGTTCGCTGAATAATTTTTATCTCTAACACCAGAAAACACACGAAAGAGGACCCCCTCTCTGAAGAGACCTCAATCCCACAGAAAGAGAGAGATCAGATCAGATCAGATGATTTTTATTATGCCGTGGCCTAAAAAAGGCCGTGGGGCAATTATGTAGCAGTACAGAAATATTACAGGAAAGTGAAAAAAAAAAAAGGTTAACAATATAGTAACAGGAAAATGAAAAAAAGGCTAACAATATGTCGAACGTACATGTAAAGGTAAGTACACGATAGAGCCAGAAGAGCTACCTGGACATAAATATTAACAATAAGGCACTTAGCTAACTTAGATACTTAATCGCAATAATGAGAGAGATAGATAGATAGATAGATATTTTATTTTTTCCAGGTTTAGGTTGGAAAATATTACAAATAATCACAAGAAGGTACAGAAATAGAATAGGTACAAGCATAGCAAGAATACATAGATAGATAAGCAAGCAGTAAAGAGAAACCAGAGAGCAGACAGAACAAAATGAAAGAGAAAAATATAAGATTCTCAATTACAACTTACTGAAAAAGAAATTAAAAATATAACTTAAATTAACAAGAGTGAACTTAACGCCTAAGGAGCTAAACAATAGAAATGGCTTAAAGTAGTAAGCTAGGACGCACGCGTAAACTCCGTATCGAAAAGAAACTTGCGGAGGCGGTACTTGAAGGCAGGCAGAGAGCGAGCCGCACGAAGGTCAGGGGGTAAAGACTCCCAGAAATAGACGGCAGAGACTGAAGAGGACCTACGATAGGACTCGGTAGAAAAACGCGGGATAATAAAATCACCTCGTGGGCGCCGAACAGGACTAGGGGTGGCCACGGCGGAAGGACGAACAGTAAAGAGTTCCCTCAGATAGTCCGGCCGACCGGAACGGAAAACGACGAAAAAGAGGGTGCCGAGAAAGTAAAGCCGACGATCTCGCGCATTGAGCCAACCGAGCCCACGCCGGTAGGGAGTGACATGGTCGTCCCTGGCGATGCCGCAGACGAAGCGAACGCAGCAGTTAAGAAGTCGTTGGAGCCTAAGGTTAAGAACACCAGGGACGCCCGCGAGGATAGCAGCGCAGTAATCGAGGTGCGGAAAAATAAGAGTCGTGACCAGGTGCACGCGTAGAGAACGAGAAAGAAGCCCGCGAGAGGCCGAGAGCTGACGGAGAGCACCATGAACCCGGTTTGAGACAGTATCAACTTGCGATACCCAAGAAAGCTTGCTGTCGAGGAGAAGTCCTAGGTCACGAACCGATTGAGAGAGGGATAGGCACACTATCAAGAACGATAGGAGGAAGGACTGCACTGTAAAGCCTCGTAATAAACGGCGGACTACCGAAAATGATTGCCTGCGTCTTAGAGGAATTAAGAGTAAGAGTTGTATTTATTGGGCGCTCTGGGACAGGTCCCCTCAAGCGCTTAGACAGTACATAGAATTTGACAGATTAGTGTAGATTTAGAGTATAATTTAGATCTCTTTCAGTGGTTAGTTAGTGTAACCTTTAGTAGTAATGGTTAGTAATACTTAAAAGTGTACAAAGAAAGGAGTATTATGAAATTTGGTGATTTAAAAGTGTACATAGAAGAAGAGTATTGTGAAATTTAGTGAGGAGCCTAAAGGGTTTACAGATATTGTTGGTCAGAGCAGGTTGTAGTGGTTTCTGAGCTAGTAGTAGTGGTACTGAGCCGTGTGCGTCTGCAGCCGTCTTGATATTGATACCTCCATTCGGAAATAAGGCAGTTGGGAAACTGCAGAAAACCAATGCCAGGTATCCTCGTTAGATTAGGTCGGTTCTGTCTCTCGTAGTATGTGGTCGTGTAATTTGTTTTTAAAGGTGATAGTACACGTCAGTTCTTTGATTTCAGTCGGGAGCGTATTCCAAAGGCGTGACGCAGCACATCGGAAGGATTGGTCGTAGATTTCGGTTTTGCAGGCAGGTACAACTAGGTTTTTATTCGATGTTCTGGTGTTTTGAGCCAAGGTGCGTTCATTAAGTGTCAAATGCTGTGCTAGGTATGGTGGAGTTCTTGATTTTAGTACGTTGAAAGTCAAACATCCGAGAAAATATTTGCGCCTTTGTTTGAGTTTCAGCCAACCAAGGCTTTTGTAATAAGGCGTGATATGCTCGTCTCGGCGTAAATCGAAGATAAATCTTATGCACGCATTGAGTGCCCTTTCGAGCAACAGATTCATTTCATTTGTTAGGTCCAGGTAGACGAGACAGCAGTAGTCGAAGTCAGGGAATACGAGCGAAGATATAAGATGTTTACGCAGTTCTACCGGTAGATTGCTCCTGTTTATTCTCAGTTGGTGCAGTGTCCCGAAGATCTTTTTCGTGGTGTTTTCGACGTGTTTGTTCCACTGCAGTTTATGTGTGATGTTCATCCCGAGGTATTTCGTCGATGAGGAATAGGGCAGTACTGTGTTATTTATCTTGATAGGCGAGAGTGTCTCGAAATTTATCATGTTTATGTATCTCGCTGTTCCAATCACCAGGGCCTTCGTTTTTTCCGGGTTGAGCAGCAATCCGTTTTCGAGCGCCCAGGCGCAGAAGGTGGCCACGTCCTCGTTCATCCGTTGGACGCCAGTCAGGAGTTCTCTTGGGGTACAGTGGAGGTAAAAGACAGTGTCGTCCGCGAAGATATTATAGCGACAGTATCTCAGCTTGTGTCCCAGGTCTGAAACATAAATGGAGAACAGGAGGGGCCCGAGGACCGAGCTCTGAGGAACTCCATTCTCGACCTTCAACCACTCACGAGGGGAACCCGCTAACTGTAACAAATGGATTTGCACGAGACTTTGCAGAATTAAAGAGTGATAAAAATGAGCGAACACGTATTTTTGCTTATCCGTAGACACTCAACCGTTTCCGAGAAAATAACGATCAAAGTTTTGACGTTGCTTCATGAGTCCGCTCGCGCGCCCGCTGTTCAAGCAGATCGGTGGCGCAGTGGCTAGCGCCACGGATACGAGATTTTGCGGCTCGTGTTCAAATCCCGAATAACTTTTTTTTTTTTTCATCCCTTCGTCAAAGTATGCTTCACCAATGTTTCTTATTTTATCGATAAATACAAGGACGCTATAGGGTAAGTCCGGTATAGGTGCCCCAGCGTGATGGTTTATAACTTTATATTTTATTGTGTTTTAATCGCAAATTATATTACTGTTGCATGAATATAATACTCTTCTACATTTCAAATGTCCATTTTATGAGAAAAAAAAAATATGAAGATATGAATACTTGATAATCAAAATTGCTATTCAACTTTTTAACCACTTAAGCGGCAAGAAAAATCTTACGCTGAGTGCCTCAAACGCGGAACAAAAAAAGTATTCAGATTTGCACGAAATTTGGTACTCAGGGGTTTTCCGGGTCGCTGATTACGAATCTGACCTCAAAATGCAGAAATACAAAATGGCGGATTCAATATGGCGGACATGATGCAAAAATTGATCTAAATCGGATGAGACTTGGTACTCGGGGGTTTTCGAGGTCGCTAATTACGAATCTGACCTCTAATTACAGAAATTCAAAATGGCGAATCCAATATGGCGGACCAAAATGCAAAAATTGATTTGAATCGGATGAAACCTGGTACTCGGGGGTTTTCGGGGTCGCTGATTACGAATCTGACCTCAAAATGCAGAAATTCAAAATAGCGGATTCAATATGGCGGACATAATGCAAAATCGATCTAAATCGGATGAGACTTGGTACTCGAGGGTTTTCGAAATCGCTGATTACGAATCTGACCTCAAATTACCGAAATTCAAAATGGCGGATTCAATATGGCGAACCAAAATGCAAAAATTGATCTGAATCGGATGGAACTTGGTACTCGGGGGTTTTCGGGGTCGCTGATTACGAATCTGGCCTCAGAATTGATGAATTCAGATTCATCGATGAAACATGGTGGACTCAGATGCAAAATTGATAAGATTCGATTCAGCGATGAGGGTAGTGAGTAACTAAAAAATATTCGATTTTTTTTATTGATGACTGCCAAAGGACCGACAGTGCTAAAAAAAAAGCAACAAAAAGAAATAAGAAATCATAGTTTTCATTGCGATCATCTTACGTTTTGAATTTTCGTGCGCCATACAGGATACACTATTTTGAATTTCTGTACTTCGAGGGCAGATTCGTAATCAGCGACTTCGAAGACCCCCCGAGTACCAAGTCTCATCCGATTTAGATCAATTTGTGCATTATAGCCGCCATATTGAATTCGCCATTTTGAATTTCTGCATTTTGAGATGAGATTCGTAATCAGCGACCCCGAAAACCCCCGAGTACGAAGTTCCATCCGATTCAAATCAGTTTTTGCATTTCGGTTCGCCATATTGGATCCGCCATTTTGAATTTCTGTGATTTGAGGTCAGATTCGTAATCAGCGACCTCGAAAACCCGCGAGTACCAAGTCTCATCCGATTCAAATCATTTTTTGCATTATGGCCGCCATATTGAATCCGCCATTTTGAATTTCTGCATTTTGAGGTCAGATTCGTAATCAGCGATCCCGAAAACCCCCGAGTACCAAGTTCCATCCGATTCAAATCAATTTTTGCATTTTGGTTCGCCATATTGGATCCGCCATTTTGAATTTCTCTAATTTGAGGGCAGAATCGTAATCAGCGACCTCAAAAACCACGGGGTATCAATTTTCGTGAAAATCGATCGACACAATCACGAAATAATCGATGTGCGCCATATGGCGTCAATGCCGCTTCGGGCACGGAAAAAATATGCGCCATATGGCGTCAATGCCGCTTAAGGGGTTAATAAGGTGGGGAAACTATACCGGACTTACCCTATTCAAATTACATTTTATCATTCCAAAGCAATTGTCCGTTATTCCTGAATATGATGCAGGGTATAGGTTTACAGGTGGGCTTGCTAGCCTTTGCCAAGCGGCCATCAATTCGTAGAAAATATTCCGGAATAACGGACAATTTCTTTGGAATGATAAAATGTAATTCGAATATAGCGTCCTTGTATTCATCAATAAAATAAGAAACATTGGTGAAGCATACTTTGACGAAGGAATGGAAAAAAAAAAAAATTTATTCGGGATTTGAACAAGAGGCGCGAAACCTCCAGTCCGTGACGCTAGCCACTGCGCCACCGATCTGCTTGAACATCTGGCGCGCGAGCGGAGTCATGAAGCGACGTCAAAACTTTAATCGTTATTTTCTCGGAAACGGTTGAGTGTCTACGGATAAGCAAAAATACGTGTTCGCTCATTTTTATCACTCTTTCATTCTGCAAAGTCTCGTGCAAATCCATTTGTTACAGTTAGCGGGTTCCCCTCGTCAGAGCGATTATCGTGCGAGTCGCGAACTGCTTGCATTCTTCCGACCAAGTATGAGCAAAGCCAACGGAGTGTCGAGTTCGAGAATTTAAGTTCTCGTGGCTTTGAAAGCAGAACGTCATGCCTAACTCTGTCGAAAGCCTTCGAGAAGTCAAAAAAGACAGCGATGGTTAACTTGCGTTGATCCACCGCTAGTCTTACGTCATCGACCAATCGGAGAAGAGCTGTGTGCGTGCTGAAGCCTTTGCGATATGCCGATTGACAGGGTCATGCAGGTTGTTTGCATCGAGGAACTGAGTTATTTGGTCTGCAGCAATTCTCTCCAGTGCCTTTGATAGGGCAGGGAGCATGGAGATCGGCCTGTAGTCACAACAGGCTGCTGGTGATTTGACCTTCGGAATGGGTGTTATTAGAGAGTACTTCCAGATCTCAGGGAAGGTCCCTGTAGTTAGAGAGAATGTGAAAAGGTGGTGGATTTGTGCTCGAAGACTTGGCAACGCCATCCTAATCACGTTTATGGGAATTCCATCATTTCCTACCGCATTCGACTTGGAGTGACTAAGGGCGCTAATGAGGCTATCATGGGAGATGTCTTTGAAATAAAATTCAGCATCATCATACTCTATCTCTCCTAAATAATACGGGGCAGTGGTGGCACCCACGCTTCCTCCACCCGCGGAGACGAAGAAGGCGTTAAGTTCTTTAGTTGGGATTCGCAGGGAGGTGTTGGTTTTCCTTGCGCGGGCTAGTCCCAATTGTCTCAATTTGGACCAGATTGAAGAGGTATCTCGCAGAGAGCTTAAGGTGGCAACGTAGTATGAGGATTTTGCTTGTCTACTTATTTCCTGGGCCTTGTTCCTAAGTCTTTTGAACTGAGTGTGAAGAGCAGCATTACTTCTATTTCGTTTCCAGACCCGACGCGCCCTATCCCTACTTGCCATGGCAGCTTTAACATCCGGAGTAAGCCAGGGTGCTGGTGGATTTTTGGCTTTCACGCATCTAATGGGGGCGTGGTGATTTAGTAAATTAGTGATCGTGGCATTGAATATTTCAACTTTGGATTCTAGCGAACTAGTGACAAAAAACTCACTCCAGTCTGCCTCATCAATATCCTTCAGAAAAGCTTCGGTGTCAATGCTCCTGAGATCCCGACAGAAGAAATTACGCGGATTGTTACGTTCCACTTTAGCGTTGTAAGTAACGTGGATAAGGTCATGGGCTGAGAGAAATGGTACCTCATGCTGCCCATAGTCGACGACCTTTTCAGCGTCATCTACCACACACAGGTCGATGAGTGTTGCGCTGTTTAGAAGATGATGTGTCGGCCTATAGGGGATAAGGTAGAGATTAGTGCTATCAACGAATTGTTTGAGACGAGTGCTATCATAATTTTCTACTAAGAGGTCAGTGTTGAAATCTCCCATTACTATCTGGTCTCTATAGGTAGGATAATGCCGAAGAAAGGCGTTTTCGAAAGTTTCCATGTGTCCGAGGTGGGGGGGTCGGTAGACCACCGCTAGTAAGATTTTAGCCCCGGAGCCGAGCGAAAGGTTGACAAGCAAGAATTCGGGCTTACCACAATAAACCCCACCGGAGTCGTCGAGTACGTTCACCACCAGATGGTCTCTAATATAGAAGCCAACTCCACCGCCATTTTTACCTACTCTGTCGCATCGGAAGACGTGATAGCCCGGAAATGCAATGAAGTCATCTCGAATCGTGGGCTTCAGCCATGTCTCAGACATGCATATAACGTCATAGGTTTTGGATAAGAAGAAGTGTTTGAATTCATCAAGATGAGCGACCAGAGATTGGCAGTTGACATGACACACCCTGAGAGAGCCGCACGAGTTCGCGGTCGTACTATCCATAGTTAGTCATGCTGACCCTATCCAAGATTCGTCTTTTAAGATTAGGACATTTATTGCCGTCCATCGCCGAGTGTGCACAATCCGTGTTATTATTATTACCGTTGTTAGTGCTGGTTTTGCGACAGTTATGACATATAGGAGGCTCCTGCCTTTTAGTGCAATCGCGCATTTCGTGGTTACCCGAACAGTGGCCGCAGTGGGCTTCAGACTTGCAGTCTCGCGCCTGATGGCCGAACCCTAAGCATTTGAAACATTGTAGAACCTTTACATGATCGTCGAATCTAAATGCCGATAATCCTATGAAGACTTTAGATTGACTTCTCACCGTGGCTCTAGTTTTAGGAGATATCTCGATAACGCAGTTTGTGTAAGAGTTGCGACCGCGTACTGGATAGACATAGACCACTTTGGTTACTCCGTCATCACGACCGTCAAGATTGAGTTTAATGAAATCCGATTTAATTTCTTCGCTCGTTAGATCTTTTGGAACACCATAGATAATGACTCGCGGGTTGAATTTTTGGTCACAGGTGACCTCCAATCCTGCTCGTGCTAGTGCCGGAAGGGCCCGAATCTTTTCTAGATCGACCTTGTTCGCTTGTATGCGGACACCATTGTTCCTAGCACCGGTTACGCGCTGTACCTGCATACACACCTCCGCAGGTTTGACGATACTGCTGATAGCTTTCCTCGTCTCTGCGGAAGATGTGTATCTATCGGCCGCATCGCCCCTAGGCGCAATTACAAAGTTAACCGTCTTCTGCACTTCGACCGTGGGTCCTTTAGGGACATGAATTTTCTTCCGTCTAGCTATAGCCGCATAGCTGGATTCCGGTGCTGCTTGTGCAGTTTTTGCTGCGGAGTGTTTACTAAGTACCTCATGTACCCCGGCAATACAGTTTCGTGTAATTCCCGCACACGCTTTGACAACTATGTCTTTGCAATCCGTTGCCGTTGTAACCTGAGCGACTAGAGTTAGGTAGGCCGACATGAGTTTGCTAACCGTAGATTGATAGCTTATGAAGGCCTCGTTCAAAGCTGTTTTTTTCTCCGCCGTTTCTTTACATGATCTTAAATGTTTGCTAATAACTACGTCGTGCCTAGCCAGTACTACGCGGAGGTCATTCATTTCCTCGTTAACTATAGGCAAGAAGATGTCCGATTTTACGTTTGACGGTGTTCTCGCAGTAAAGACCGAGCTGTCAAGCAGAGAGGCCGTACTAGTATTAGGACTGGCACTTGCGCCTGACGGCACGCTACCCGCGCGAGCTCTCCCAGTCATGACTTATTCTGTGTAAACAGATAACAGAAGACAAAAGACAACACTTGCGGCTCTGGCTTGACCAGCCAGGCCACCAATATTCAGAAAGTGACAGTTACGAGTTTTGAGGTTAGCAGAGAGATGATTACAATTACCTTGATTTTTGTTAAAAATGTGGTGTTAGGCCTCAATCTCACATGCACTCCGGCAAGTAGAAGTAATTCCTAATACGATGAAGCGCAACCCAGGATCCCTCTAATGCAGGCGCAGCGAGAATTCAGGCAGAAATGCAGACAGGTGAAGAGCACGTCCGATCACAGAAAGAGAAAGAGAGAGAGAGAATTAAGGGAGAGACAATTCTGGCAGGAGTAGGCGAATAGCCTCCGGGACTTGCCCCGCAGAGCACTGGAGATAGATTTGGTGGTCGTCTGCATAAAGCAGGTGCTCGGTGTGCCGTAGCACGCGGAAAAGGTCATTTATGAAGATGAGGAAAAGCAGAGGGCCAAGGACGGAACCCTGCGGAACGCCAAGATCAAGCGCGACCCAGGCAGACAGTTCGCCAGAGGGGCCTACGACAGCCTGCGAGCGGCCTTGCAAGTAGCTTGATATCCAAGCTAAGGCATGCTGGGAAAAGCCCAGGGCAAGAAGTTTAGAGAGGAGAACCGAATGCGGGATGGAGTCGAACGCCTTGGTAAAATCGAAAAGGACCAAAACGGTAACCAGACGCCTGTCGATGCCAAGCCGAACGTCCTCAGTTAACTTAAGCAAGGCGGTCTGCGTATTCAACCCCCAACGGAAGCCAGATTGGCGAGGGTCGAGAAGAGCGTTATCCTCGAGGTGGGACATAATATGGACAAGGACAACGCGCTCGAGTACCTTCGCAAGAAGGCAGAGATTGGCTATGGGACGCATTTGCTGCAGCGAGGTGGGACTCTTTACCTTAGCCAGAGGCAGCACACGGGCTCGCTTCCAGGCAGCAGGGAAAACCGAGGTAGACAAAGAGTGGTTAAAAAGTTGAAGCAGAAAAGGTAAGATCGCAGGAAGAGCATCCGTGATATTTCTGAGAGATAGGTCGTCCACACCTCGAGATTGAGAGAAGTGCGAAATAGCGTCGAGCAGAGAGCGAGGTGAAATGTCGCGGAAGTAAAACTGAGAGTCGTCATAACACCGCGGAGGCAAGGCACGGAAGAAGTCGGCCACATATTGGGCTGAGGTGGGGCAATGCGAGACCGAGGCAAAATGTCCGTTTAACTCGTCGACTGAGAATCCCGCACAGTCACTTCTCTGTGAACGAACCAGGCCGAGGGACCTCAATTCACACCATAGGGCCCGAGCAGACGAAGCATTACTTAGACGGTTAGCATAAAAGGCACAACGGGCTGCGGACGTGAGCTTATAAAGAGCGTCCCGGGCGAAACGAAATTGCAGAAGAGCCGAAGCGGATCGACAGCGTTTATAACGGCGATAGAGGGTATCTCGAACACGGCGCTGGGTCAGAAGGTCGGGCGTGATCCAGGGCGGAGCGGAGCGCTTGGACGTGAACGTACGAGAAGGCGCAAGATTATCGAGCGCAGTCGTCATATATTGCCCTGCAGGCAGCGGACTAACTCATCCACGGTAGCCTGAGGATGGAAGGCCTCCCAGGAGGCGACGTCGAGCTGGCGAACAAACTCGACCGGAGAAAAGGTGCGGTAGGAACGAGCAGTGGCGAGCTTAGTGGAGGAGGAAGCAGGAAGCACGAGGCTAACGAAGATGAGATCGTGCCCAGCGATGAAGGGGACACTAGATTGCCCAAACCCGGTGATGGAATCACGGTCGCTCACCATGCAAAGATCTAGAAGCGTGTCCGACGTGTGCGTATGGTAGGTGGGGGCGAAAGGCACCATAAACAAGGCACGGGTGTAGCAGAAGGCCAGCACGTTCTCAGCATCATAGGTGTTGGCGAGTTGGTTCGCATTGAAATCCCCGAGAATAAGAGATACAGGATAGTTGGCGGCGAAGAGATCGTAGTCGAGCTCGAACGACGCAAGGTTCGTAACTTTGGGGGGCCGGTAGACGACTGACACCATAAAAGGAGGAGCCCCCGAGGGCTTGATTTCAGCAACGAGGTATTCCGGGGAGGCAGAGTACTGTGGGGGAGATGCAGCAAGTATTTTCTCCCGGAGAGCATCGCAGACATAGAGCGCAACACCGCCACCTAGTTTACCGACGCGATCATTACGGAGAATGGAGTAGCCGGGCAGAGAAACGGAGAGGTCAGAGACATCAGGGTGGAGCCAGGATTCACTGACGGCGATTAGATGATAAGAAGGAGAGGCCGCAAAGTGAAAGCGCAGGTAGTCCAGGTGCCCACGAACAGAATTGGCATTGAGATGACAAACGTTGAGGGAGGCACATGAAGGGTCGATCGGGGCTGGAGGTCGATCAGGTTGCGACGAAGAGGCAGGAGAACAGGGTGAGGAACGTCATTGCGAGGAAGAATGGGAAGCCGAGGCATGAGGAGGGTTAGGAGTCGGCCCAGACGACAAGCGGACAGAGGACGATTCAGAGTGAGCAGAACAGGCAGGCGACCCGGAACGTGAGAGAGGAGGGGAGCCCATTTGCGAACCCGGACGAGAGGTGACGGCGAGGGCTCGCGAGGTACCATGCGACGCGCCACGTTGCAGCCCACGACGAGAGCTAGCGGGAAAAGAACGCGGCCCGGGCGATAAGACTGGCGAACTAGCTGGTGATTCGGCTTCGAAGGCCTCGAGGTCTTGGACCGTGCAGATGCGTCGAGTTCGGGCGCCGTCCCCCATTTTCAGGAAAACAACCCCATCGGAATGCCAAATATATCTATAGCCACGAGCTTTAGCAGCAATTCGAGTTGCAGTGAGAAGTTTATAGAGGTCACTAGGCAGGGCTTCGTTGATATTAATAGTGCTCGGAGGACTCAGGTAGGAGGAGCGGAGGATCCCTTTGCGCTTCTTGGCGGCGATAAAGTCGAGGTAGATTTCACGTGTACGAAGCTTGGCGATGATGGGAACGGGAGTATCCTTGCCATTGCGAACCTTGGAGCGAGAGATTAAAAGGCGCGAGTCCAGAATATCACCGTCCGCAAGCACAAGCCCAATTGCCTGGGCCACGAGCAAAATTGAGGCCCGCGTATCACGAGGGGACGAACAGGGCACCCCCGAGAAGATGAGCTCAAGCTCACAGAGTCGCGCAGAGGCTCGACGCAATGCGAGCTGATCAGCAGCTGCTGAACGACGAAGATCGGCCAGCTCATCACGCAGCTCGCTGTGCTCCCGAGAGGCGGCAACATCCCGTTGCTCCAGTTCCAGGATTCGAGCCGTATTAGAGTCAGCTTGGGTCTGCAGAGCGGGCAGGCCTTCCAGACGAGATTCGAGGGCGTCAAACCGACGGTTGAGTTGGCGAAGGACCTCGTCTAACGCAGCCGAACTGCTAGGTGTAGGAGACAGCCGGGCCGAAGAACCCGGACGAGCAGTTGAGGGCGTAGGCTGCGTGCCCTGCTGAAGAAATTCCAGGGGCGAGGCTGGACAACAGCGAACAGTGCCAGCCTGAGAGGTCTTCTTTTTCAGGCACCCCGGGTGGAAGAAGGAGCCGCAGCCAGTGCAATGCACCATTCGGTGGCAATATGCTTATTGCAGCAAAAGCAGCTACGAGGCGCCATCGATAAAGAGGCCTAGCTGCACAGCACAGAGTCGGTGGGTTACCGACGGAGCAGAGAGCGGCTCAGCAGAAGGCAGCAGGTGAGATAATCGAACGTCGATCGATAGATGGTCGATAGCGGCGACGGCGGGGCGAGCACGGGCATGCGCGCAGCGGTGACAGGTTGAGGTTATGTTAGCCAAAGAAAACCCACGGGAAAAGCAGAAAAATGAAGCGTAGGACGTGCAGACAAGCAGAAAAGCAAGCCCAGAAGGAGGCTTGCAGTCAGGCGCATGCAAGAAAATCTGAAAGCAGAGCCCGAGGGCAAGATGCAGCAGTAAAAGCCCAAAAACAGAAGAGCAAAGTAAGAGGCGTGTAAGCGTACTCACGTGCAGAAGATAGATAGATAAATATATGTTTATTTATGTCTATAACAATACTAGACAACGCGACACGGAGCATTACAAAAAGGAATTGCTCCGTGACAGAGGAGAGAACAAGTTGCAAATTACAGAGAGTACTTACTAGCTAAAGTTAGAAGATTACTTAGGTTATATAAAAGTAAACATTAAACATTAAACATAAAGCGCTGGTCCCAACACGAGTGAGAGAGGAGCGAGGCTCAACGACGGGCATCCTCGGTGCCAAAGAGATGCACAAAAAGTCCATGCTTAAACGATAGGAGCGTGGGCGCCGCTCGAAGCGCAGACGGAAGCGAGTCCCAGTGACGGATAGCAGCAACAGCAAACGAGTTAAAAAGCGCGTCCGTGCGACAACGCGGGACCACAAAATCGCTGCACGGGGCCCTCGAAGGGCGAGTAGTAGCAGGATCGCGAAGCACGAAGAGCTCACGCAGGTAAGCCGGGCGCCCGGAGCGTATGACCACGAAAAGCTGAGAGAGTTGGAAGTACAGCCTTCTATCCTTCACCCGAAGCCAGCCCAGCTCTCTCCGGTATGGCGTAATGTGAGCGTCACGAGGCACACCACAGACGAAGCGGACGCAGGTATTCAAGAGCCGCTGCAGTTTCGCGTCAAGACCTGCCGCACAGTGGGACAGAATCCCAAAAAGCTGGCCAAAAGTCAAAAACGCATTTAATTTGGATGAAAGTTCATACTCAGGGGTTTTTGGGGTCGCTGATCACGAATTCGAAGTCGAAAATTTGAAAAACAAAATGGCGGATCTAAAACGGCCACAAATTTCTCTAAAAACGCGTTCAATTCGGGTGAAAATTCGTACTCGAGAGTTTTTGGGGTCGCTGATCACGAATCCCAAGTCGAAAATCTGAAAAACAAAATGGCGGATCCAATATGGCGACCAAGTATCTTATAAAATTCCTTTTTTTTGGTGAAATTTTGTATCTGGAGGTTTTACATTGCGCTAATTACAAATAAGATGTTTGTTTTTGAAGAAACAGAACATTTTAATCGTAATTCTATCGGCAATGTAGAAGAATCAGAAGGATTCCGGTGGGGAACTAGGTAATAATAAATAAATTGAACATCAAAATTAAACAAGAAAATGAAATCTTTCTAATTTGTACACTACATCTATACATTGGATTAATCTTACGGACACTGAAGACGACACTGATGTGTCCACTATACATACTGATGGCGAATCTGATGATAGTGAATGTAACTATAGTTCATCCGGTACAGTTAAATGTAGAGCTTCTATCGACATTTGTTTTTCTTCGTTTTCGGTAGTTTTCGTACACTTAAAATGTATGGATCGGAGCAATAGTATTTTAATTATACGGAATATCTCTTTCCTTGTCAATTGCTTTTGCAGTGCTTCTTTAATGTCTGCAGTTCCTGAAATCAGTGAATAATATAGGATTATATCGCTCAGAGCCGAAACTAGCCCGTGAATAGAATAGACAACGAGCGAAAACGAAAGATCTCACTATACTGTGACATATTTTACTATGTTTTATACAATGTAGACAATAATTTATTAAAGAGATATGTTTATTCATCCTCAACAAATAACTAATAATGGAAAAAGTTGAAAAATAAAAGGTAAATCAGCGACCCCGAATACCCCCGTGTACCAAAATACCACGTCGGAATTTGCATGGCTTCAGAAAAAAAATCATATCTCCGTTCGCGCAAAAATGCGCAAGTTTGTCGACTACGCTTTTTTTTCCTTGGGATATAAGCAATTCAATGAAAAATAGACCAAAGAACGAGCGAGGACGAGCGATAAAGTTATGTCTGCCTGAAAGTTTACTTGTCGTTTGCGTTTTCCAAAAAAGACACCCTCAATTCAAAACGAATAACTTTTTTTATAATAACAATTTTGCAATTATGTAAATCGTATTCCATTCTACATACCTTCACGAAGAGAATCCATTTTACACTTTTCCGATCGCACTATTTTTCAAGATTATATTGTAATTTTTCTGTACCGTATAGCGCGCGTCAAATCCGGTAGTTCGATGTGACTCGTATAACGGTCATATTCAAACTAGTCCTGCAGGGACAAGAAATATACCTGCGCCTAGAGAACGGTTGTTTGGGGACCCTCGATACCCCTACTTCACATTCCGCAACAAAAGAAACCCGAAATAAAACCTTGGTTTTCGAGGTTTTGGCCAGCTTTTTGGGATTCTGTCCCACTGTGTGCCGGCAGGTCTGCAAAGACCACGCAACAATAGTCGAATAATGGGAATACCAAGGAAATCACCATTAGTCTGCGCAAGTTCTTGGATAGCAGTCGACGAGACGCAGCGAGCTGCCTGAGGGTACCGTGGACGCGACTAGAAATAGCATCAACTTGAGCCACCCACGACAGCTTGGGGTCAATAATGACCCCTAGATTACGAACTGTGTCGAGGTACGGGATAGCACAGCCGTCGAGACGAACCGCGGGAAGAAGGTCAAACTGAAGCCTGGAAACGTAGGGTCCACTACCGAGAATCATCGCGTGTGTTTTTGCAATATTCAAACGGAGAGACGCAGACCTAGACCAATCCCTGATTGCCTGAACATCCTCATTAACACATGCAATAGCGCGCTCAAAGTCCTTTACCGGAAAGCGATAATAGATCTGCAGGTCGTCTGCGTAAACTAGGTGGCTACAGTGCTTCAGGACTTTACAGATGTCATTGATGAACAGGGAAAATAACAGCGGTCCCAGAACCGAGCCCTGCGGGACGCCAAGACTCAAATTTTCCCAAGAGGAAAGGAGAGCCTCAGAGGAGACAACTGCTTGCGCCCTACCCTGAAGGTAAGAGGCGATCCACCGGATGACGTGCTGAGAGAAGTTGAGGCCGAGAAGTTTGTTGAGCAGGTCCACATGCGGAATCGTGTCAAAGGCCTTAGAGAAATCGAAAAGGACCAGGACGGTTAAACTGCGCTCATCAATGCCCACCCGTATATCTCCCGCGAGACGGAGAAGAGCCGTCTGTGTGCTGAAGCCGATGCGAAAGCCCGACTGCCTAGAGTCAAGTAGGTGATGACTTTCGAGGTATGAAGAGATTTGCTCATGAACAACGCGCTCGAGCACCTTGGACAAAAAGCAGAGGATGGAAATAGGCCGAACCTGATCAAGAGTGGACGGCGATTTGACTTTCCCTAGTGGCAGCACACGCGCCCGCTTCCAAGCTTCAGGAAAAACAGCAGAGGAGAGAGAGTGGTTAAAGAGTGCAAGGAGGAACGGGAAGATGACCGGCAGTGCTAGCTGAATGTCCCGAAGTGATAGGTCGTCGAAACCCCGCGATTGTGACCGGAAGTGACTAATAGCGCGTAGAAGTGAGGAAGGAGAGATATCCTGGAAATAGAAGAGAGAGTCACTATAAGCGGGAGCCGGGATGGTGGCGAAGAATTCAGCAACCTCCGCTGCAGAAGAAGGACGCTGTGACACAGCCGCAAAGTGCCGATTAAGATCATCGACCGCGAAATCACCATAGCCACTGGTACGAGCCGGCGCAATACCAAGATTACGGAGCTCCCGCCAGAGAGTCCGCGGTGGCTGGATCGAAGAAAGCCGACTAGCGAAAAATTCAGCGCGCGCGGTGGAGATGCGCCTATGGAGATCATCGCGAGCATCCCGATAGCGGAAAAGTGCGACCTGCAACCGAGAGCGTTTGTACGCACGATAAAGGCAGTCCCTGACCCGCGACAGTTTGTGAAGCTCCGGAGAAATCCACGGTGGCCTGCTAGGTTTAAGATCGCGAGAGACGTAAGGGGCATGCACGTCAAGAGCGGCCGTGATGTTGTTTTGCAGACAGGAGAGCCAGTCGTCAACGGAGGCCCGAGCCTCAAATAGCGACCAGTCACGATCCGCAAGATCCTGTCTAAAAGAGTCAATCGAGAAGTTAACGAAAGAACGAGCTCTGATTGTCTTACGAGGTGGCGGAGGCGCCAAGACCGAGATGTTAACTGAGATGAGGTCATGGCCTGCAATAAATGGCGCGGAGGACTGCCCGAATGACTGGACTAGGTTCTGGTCGCTTACCAAACAGAGGTCCAGAAGCGTGTCAGAGGTGTGGGTGTGACACGTGGCCGAAAATGGCACCATATAGTGGGCGCGAGAGGAACAAAAATAAGCGCTCCGGGACAGAGTCCCCTTAAACGCGTAGACATCAGTGCAAGTTTACAATATGAGAATAGTGATGAGAACATACAAAAGAAATAAATAGATAAATAATAAATATATACATGCATTTAATATAGAATAGTACCCGCAAGCACATAGAAATACACGGATAGATATAAATATAGAAATCATAGATGCATCAGTTATCGTCTCGGGTCAGTCCCCCCTACTACCCGTCAACAAGCTACTCGATCCACCCGTTTCAGAGCAGCAGAGGAGACCGCAGAGCGATGCTGGAAAACGCATGGGCATTAAATGGCAGCAAGCAGGTGGGCATGTAGCAGCTTCTTGAAGGTCCCAATCGTCTCGGCCTCTCGAATGGCTGACGGTAGGCTATTCCATAGATTCGGAGCCCCTGTGAAGGAGAGTCTGTAGAGCTCGGTTCTGCATTTCAGCGGTATGAGCCAGTCCTTAGGTCGCCTGGAGCTACGTTCCCGATGTGGATCGATTGATTTAAGCCTGTCAAATATAAACTGGGGGACATGAGAGAGTAAAACTTTATAGATAAGGCACCCAAGAAAATAATTGCGACGGTCCTTGACCTTGAGCCACTCAAGCTGTCTATAGAAAGACGTGATGTGTTCATCGCGGCTGATGTCGAGCACAAAGCGAGTGCAGGCATTTAGACAACGGCTGAGCACAGAGTTGAGCTCGTCGCTGATGTCGAGGCATGTGAGGCAGCAGTAGTCCAGATCAGGAAAAACAAGGGACGTAATGAGTTGTTTTCTAAGCTGGTGCGGGAGTAAATTTCTGCTGAGTTTAAGTTGGAAGAGAATGCTGTTGATACGTTTGGATACTTTAATGGTATTGGCGTGCCAGGAGAGGGTGTTGCTGATTGTGACACCCAAACACACAACCTCGGTGGAATAGGGTATGCTTACCTCACTAACCACGACAGGCAACGTTGCGTCGATATTTATATCCGCGATGAAACGGCGCGTTCCGATTATTATGGCTTTAGTCTTCTCTTTATTCAGTAGGAGCCCTAGTTCGCTAGCCCATTGTACTATGGCGGCTATGTCATCATTAACCGCTCGTATATGGGTGTTTCTTCAGAAATGATGATTTTTTCAGTCTTCTCGGTTCTTTCACTCCAAAATGGTCGGAACGTGGGCGAGTAGGTGGGGCACTCCGAAGTCGTGGTAGTTCTCAAATGTTGGAAGAAAAAAATTTGGAAAAAAATCACTTATTGGCTCGGAACAGTGAAAAAAAGGTGCTGAATGTCAATACCGTGGCATGTCCTAAACCCGAAATTGAACTTTTGATTGGTTATTTCTACTAGAAGTGGGAAGAGAAGAGTAATGATCAAAATTGAAATAAAAGAACATGATCTGAAAATAACTTTGTCACATACATTTGGTCACTGAATGATAATTCTAAGTGCATAAGCTAACTTAAAATAGTGTCCCCAGATTTTTCAACTTTTTTATAAATTTTAATTAAACCGCTGGGGCGCTGCTAAGGATGATACAATATGGTGTCAGTGGTTGTGTTTTGTTAGGGACACATCTACTCCAACATTTACACTCATAGCGGCCGGTCTTCAGGCGATTTGTTAATACGTAAGTACTCGAAAACAGGTTGGAATACGTATGTCACGAAATTACGTGTCAATACCGTGGTCACATTTCCCTGTCGTATTAGTAACGATTTCGGAGCAACTGTGGTTGGAATTTCTTCCTCTCGCCAGATCAACATAACCTCTCTTTGCTAAATATTCAACTTGGAAACAAATCAGTACCTCGTTGGTTTGAAGAGTAATTGTCAATACCGTGGGTGTCAATACCGTGGATATTATATTATATTATATTATATCCGCCATTGTTTTTTCCGGAATCATCTGGAAGTTGATGGGAACACGTATTTTCATTGAAATTTCCGACAAAAAACAATTTTTGGCGGATATGACCTTCTCCCTTTATTTTTCTTGATTTTTTTAAAAAATCAATCGTCGATCTTAAAAAAAAAAAAAAAATACCACCACTAGATAATTGAACGAGGAAGAAAAAATCTCAGTAGAATTTTGCTCTCGGATAGATCGTTTGGAAGCTACAGCTCGCCAAAGTTCATTTTTGCAAATGCAGAAATCTTGAAGGTCATAAAGTTGTATAGTTCCTGATCCTCTGAGTCTGTAGCGCAATTACTCCTTGAACACCTTTGGGTACCCAATAGTAGACCAAAAACATGTCTAAGTTGGTTCGGTGGGCACATTTATATTGTGAAAATTTCCCGATCTCAAAAATCATCATTTCTGAATAAACACCCATATTGTCGTTCAGTCTGTCAGGCTTGCAATGTAAGTAGATCTGAAGATCATCCGCATAGAAATTATAATTACAGTGCCTAAGTATGTTTCGAAAGCCTGTCAGGTAGAGAACGAAAAGAAGCGGGCCGAGAACTGACCCTTGAGGCACTGCGTTCTTCATCTTAAGCCAACCAGACTCGGCGCCCGTTCGTGCATCATAAGTTGACTGTTTTCGGCCGGTAAGATACGAGCAGAGCCAGTTCAAGGCAGAATTGGAGAAATCTAGGTTCCTGAGCTTGTCCACCAGAGTCTTGTGACGGACTCGATCGAAGGCCTTGGATAAATCGAACATCACCAGTACTGTTACATTCCGGGAATCGCCAGCCTGACGTATGTCATCTAGTATGCGGAGTAGTGCAGTTTCTGTGTTGTGCCCTGCTCTGTAGGCCGATTGACAGGGATCCAGCAATTTATGTGTATTGAAGTGATCCATGATCTGGTCAAACACAATTTTTTCCAAGGGTTTCGAGAGTGCACAGAGAATAGAGATCGGGCGATAGTCCTTGGGGCAGAAGGGCGATTTTATTTTGGGTATCGGACTGACCAAGGCCAATTTCCATATCGAGGGAAAAACACCGAACATCAGAGAGTATGAAAATAGATGGTGGATCATAGGAAGTATCGAGGGTAAGGCGAGCTTCACGACCACAATCGAGAGCTTGTCCACTCCCACCGCGGATGATTTGGAGTGAGCAATCGCTTTTGTGAGCGTTTCATAGGTAATATCTTTGAAGAAAAATTTACGGTCATCGTATCCCAGTTCTCCAAGGTAATAAGCCTCTGGCTCCGTGTACGTTAAGTCGACGCTGACCGACGCGAAAAAGTTGTTGAGGTCAGTAACCGAGGTAGCCAGCGGGAGCACGCTTTTGCGAGACTTTACGAGGCCAAGGTTACGTAGCTCCTTTCAGGTCGCCGAGGCGCTGGTTTGGCTTGCGTAAATGCGGTTGTAGTATGCAGTTTTAGCTGCTCTAATCTGCGCTTGCACAGCGTTCCTTAGATGTTCAAAACTATTATGGGCCTCGTCTGTCTGGCGTCTGCGCCATACTCTCCGCGCACGATCACGGTTTTTCATTTGTGCCTTGATTTCAGGGGTCAACCAGGGAGCAGGTATTAACTTGGATTTTACATTAGTCATAGGTGCACAGGCGTCTAGACAAAGCTGGAGATTAGAGTTGAAGAGGTCTACTTTGACGATCGATTCGGAGTTAAAGAAGTCATCCCAGTTAGAGGTGCTAAGCTGCGTTAGGAATGCCTCACGACTAAAGTTTCTGAAATCACGGCATGCAAATATCCTTGGGGGGAGTCTGTCCACCACAATCCTATATTCAACGTATATTAGATCATGCGCCGAGAGAAACGGCACGGCGAGCTGACCGTGGTCCGCGAGTTTGCCGTCATCATCAACCATACACAGGTCGAGGAGCGTAGATGCACCGTGTACGTGATGAGTAGATTCAAATGGAACAAGGTATAGATTTGAGGCGTCTTCAAAATTGCGGAGGTGCATGCTATCCTGAGAGATCGCGTTGAGATCTGAGTTAAAATCGCCGAGAATAATACAGTGTTGATACTGAGTACTATGTAGGAGGTAGAATTCCTCGAATTCACTAAGATATCCGACTCGAGGAGGACGATAGACAATGCACGCCAGCATTTTAGAGTGCCCTGGAATGGTCACTTCGAACAGGAGATATTCAGGTTTGCCGCAGTATGTACCGCTCGAGTCGGTGAGTACGCGCGCTCTCAGCGAGGTATGAACATAGATGCCGACCCCCCCCCCCCCCCCCCCCCCCCCCCCCCCCACCGCGCTCGAGACGATCGCAGCGTAAGAGACTGCAGTTTTGCAGATTGACAAACGCGTCAGATATCATGGGTATAACCAGGTCTCAGACATACAGATTATATGGTAGAAATTTCTGGCGAAAAAGAAGCGAAATTCGTCGAGGTGGCATTTGAGCGATTGACAGTTGACATGGCATATTTTTAAACGGTCATTTCCAAGGTCGGAGGTCGGTCTAGCCATAATTGGTGTTTCGGGCCTTGTCAGCAATGCGTTTCGATAGTATTGGGCAGTTTTTACCATGCAGTGCACTGTGCGCGCAGTCGGTATCCGTGTCGGCGATTTTGCAATTGTAGCAAACTGGATGTTCCGAGGAATTCTCGCACGCTGTGTGTTCATGCTCTCCTGAGCAATAACAGTAATGCGTAAGATAGATAGATAGATGTAGATTTATTTAGCTCCAGTAGCTACATTGACGTACCACGTATATGGCAAATACACAGAATCTGACATGAATTTGATTTCACACTTATTGCTCACATGAGATATAAATACAGTAACACTAAAGTATGGTACGGATATATTATTACGAACTAGAATAAAAATGAAAGAGAGAGAGATAGATAGATAGATCTTTATTTTTCATCCATTACAATGTTGGACGAGCCTACCCTGCATTTACAATTCAGTATGCAGGGTAGGCGGAGAATAGCTTAACCTAACTTAACACTAGGTTGAGAGAGAGAGAGGGGGGGTACTAATAGTACAGAGTAAGCAGACAGGTTGTATATATAGGTATATAAATATACCTACATATATAGAAACACCCGCATTCGCACGAGGGACAAGGGAAACCGCCGAAAAACCTTGTCCAGGTGTAGCCGGATCCAAGCTAAAATCACCATGAGTCAAGTCTGCGCCTGAACGGCGTGACCCGTCTTACTTTTTTGCAAGTTGCCGCTCAGGCCTTCCTTGACTCGCTTGGGGATTTGAAGAGAGAGAGAGAGAGAGAGAGAGAAAAGCATTTATTGAACCCTGGGATCACGATCCCCTAAGGATTACAATGCTGGTAAACAACAACAGACAGAGCAAAAAATATATATTACAACAAGAAATATATATAAACTAGAAATATATTATAAAAAATATAATAACAAAAAACAGATAATTAAAGATTGAGGAAGACATGAGATAGAAATTGGAACAGTAACGCTACAAGCGGCAGAAAAGAATGAAGATCTAAAAGAAAAAACTAGAAACTAAACAGTAAAACTAGAACTAGAACTAGGAGCACCTAGAAAGATAAATACCTAGAGAAATCGGACCACAACTACAGATAGGTAGAAAGGGCCGACCAGCACAAGCCGTCAAGTAAAAATATAATTACAGATAAATAAAAATATAATTACAGAAGTAAAAATAAAATTACAGAAAAAATACCAACTGATGACAGCACAGAAAAGGCCGGACCTACGGACAGAGCCGGGACATGGATTGAGCCTTAAAAACATTAACAGACTGCGACTGTCGCACAGGGGGGGGGGGGGGGGGGGGGGGGGGGGCAGCGAGTTCCAAAGCATGCAGGCACTAACGAGCACAGAATTCTGGTAGGTGGTAGTCCTAGTGTGCGGAATGAGAAGCGCATCAGAGGGACCTCGCAGATTCCTCCCCTGTACGTCAGCCCGAAAACTTAACCGCGAGAACAAGTACGACGGCTGCTTTTTCAGAACAAGCAGGTAAATAAAAACACCCAGTGAGTACCGCCGCCTAGCGTCGACCCTCAGCCAGCCCAAGATGCTATAAAAGGGCGTGATGTGCTCCGATTTTTTAAGATCAAAAGAGATAGATAGATAGATAGATAGATAGATTTATTGATGCCCTGGAAGACCTTGGGGCAAATTTTACATGAGCAAACCAAGTTTAAAAATATAAATTGTCTCAGCAGGGTAATCACAGCATTACATGAACAGCAGTACGGAGATAAGTATAGTGGAAGCAATACAATACGATCAGATCAGAGAGATAGATAGATAGATAATTTTATTTTTCCAGGTTTGAGTTGGAAAATATTACAAAGTAATCATAAGAAAGTACAGAAATGGAATGGATACAAGCATAGTTAGAATACATAAATAGAGATAAGCAAGCAGTAAAGAGAAACTAAAAGGCAGACAGAACGAAATGAAAGAGACAAATATAAGATTCTCAATTACAGCTCACTGAAAAAGAAATTAAAAATCATATATAATATTAAAGTTCGAAATCGGATGTCCGGATGTCACACTTTTTTTTCAGAGCACTATAGCTTGACTGTACATGCCTGCGTGCTTCTCACTGTCATGCTATCTGACCTCGGACTTCGCTGTTACATATGATGCGATATTATTATCAAGAACGTTCCAGGATTGATGCATGAGTTTTTCTAGATTATAAAAAAAGTATAGTAGGGACAGTAATAATAACACCTGTTCTCGCGATATTTTAATTATTTATTATTTTTTCATGAGGGTTTTCAAAAATATCGCAAAAGTCTTGGCCACGGCCTCCTTCCGCGACCGCTCCTCCTGCCGCTGCTGGAGCCTTTGCCGCCACTCTTTGGCACTGCTGCCGGCCCTCCTCCCTCTGTACGCTGTTAAAAAATCAAATATTCGAATAAATATTCTACAAAACAACATAGCCAGAATTATTGAGAATTGACCTTGCGATTACATATAGGTGCGAATTCACACCAAGGGTTTCTCATTTCGCCTGTATCTTTTCGATATCGGGAAGTACGGTGTTTTCCCCACCACGAAAAAAAAAGTCGAACAGTTTTTCCAGCAGATGGCCCCGGACCAACATTCAATTATATTTTGGCCATCGGAGGAGACGGACGTAAATTCATTTTCGGTGCGAATTTTTACCCGCGTGCAACTCCCGACTGATAAACGAGTTTTTTGCGATTGAGGAATCAAATATACTCTGATAACAGGGCTGTTAGTGGTCAAGCCCCCTAAAACATATGATTGTAGAACTGATGAAGATTGAAAAATATGACATAAAAATGACCGAAATATCCTCATTGTATAACAGACAATTGATCCATGTATGACGAAGAAGAGCGAACAATGAATGAAACAAAAACTGAGTCTAAACTATAATGAGACAGGTAACGAAAACGGGAAATTGAAGTAAGGATTGGTAGTTAACGTATCGTTTGCTCTATTGCGACGTTCCGCAAGACTTAGGATCTTGAAGTTAGAACTGAGATATGAGGTTCAGTGCTCAATGAATCAATCTTTTTCTGGAATGTCGAATAAATAAACCTGTATACCCTCAAATTATGAATATTCCCGTTGGATGTCGGGTTCGAATTTTTGATTTCCTTCAATGGAAAAAATGGTATTTATTTGGAAAAAAATAGTGCCTTCACCATTACAGTTTTTACAATGTTTGTAATTTGTATTTAGATTTTTTTCTAGATCATCATCGCCATTTCATTGGGCATATTCTGAGCTTCGAATAATACAGGTAATGAATGAAAATGGTTGGTTGGAGTCAGAGATGTGAAGCGTTGCAGTCAGCTGGTGCGAATTCGCACCGGCGTGTGAAACTCAGGCTTTCGAATAGGTGTGTGATCAAAGGGTTATGAATAGAAAAAAATTTCAATTGTCGCTACTTATTATCGATGAGTAAGTACGAAGAAAAATTCGTGAAAAAACTGAATTTTGATTTTTTGCCGTCACTGGATAGAAAAAAACACAGTCGTGCTAAGGAATCTGAGGAACAACGGTCTAGCAGACTTGGAGCCGCTGCAAAATACAAAAAGAAACAAAGAGAATCTATTCGTATGGTCAATTCAAATGAAAGAAAAAATATTTGCAAAGAATTTTCAGTGTCATCTAGGACGAAAAAAATGAAAACTGATAATCATACGATTTCCAGAGGAAGCGCGCTGATAGCGAACTCAGATTACAAAGAAGATGAGGTGAAACTTAATTATTTGGGAGAAATGAATAATATATGTGAATTCTGTAATGCTAAACATTTCGTTTTTGAATTACCAACCGATAAAAAGTAAAGCATTTGTTGTCACAAAGGTAAAGTACGTATTTTTGAAGATAGTACTTATCCTGAAGCGATCGAACAGTTAATCAACGGTACCGATAAAAGTAGTAAAAATTTCATGCGCAACGTAAGGAGTTATAATAATTCTTTGGCATTCGCAAGTTTCGGTGAGAAATTGGATTCAATGAATGGAAGTCGGGGTCTTTTTGTATCCGCATCTGTGGACAAACGTATCATAATACATACGCGCTTCACCCAGATGTCCATGAAACACGTAAATATGGACAATTGTATATCATCGATACCGAAATCGCCACTAGAATACGTATGCAGCATCCCGGCAATAATGATTGTTTACCAGAACTACTGAGCGAATTGGATGATATTATACGAAGAACGAATCCATACGCGAAGGCTTTCAAAAGGATGCACGAGATGGAAGAAGAAGAACGAAAACTGGCGAATACAGCCGGCCATCCCGCCCGCGAAGTAAGAATGTGGTTGAAGTGGCATGATGATGTTGACCAGAATCGTTTCAACCGACCAAAATGCAACGAAGTAGCGGTTGTATTTGTCGCGGACGACGGAGATCCTCCAGTACATAGAGACTTATGCGTGTATTCTAGGAGCGAAGGTGCTATAAGTATACCAAGTCTAAGTAAACACGTCGACCCTATGACTTATCCTCTGATGTTTCCCTCCGGTGAAACCGGCTGGACGCCCGGGATGGAGCAAATGGCAGGAAAGCGCATGATAACCGCGTTGCAATATTATAGTTATAAATTGAGCGATACAGGGAAATTCAATCCGCGTCTGAACATGGGGAAATTGACTCAACAATACATTGTTGATATGTGGACGAAAGTTGAAAGCCATCGACTGTATTTCATAAGAAGTCAACAAAGCAAATTACGAGCGGAAATGTATCAAGGAGTGATCGATTATCTACATAACAAAGCTGGAGAGCATAATGCGAGAATCGGGAAAATGGTTATATTACCATCGTCGTTCAGCGGAAGTCCGCGAGCCTTGCAGCAAAGTTTCATTGATGCAATGAGCATATTGCAAAAATATGGAAAACCCGATTTATTCATAACCATAACCTGCAATCCTAAATGGCAGGAAATTGTGGAAAATTTGAAGCCCGGTCAAACTGCAATGGACCGACCAGACCTCGTATCAAGGGTTTTTCATCATAAAGTTAAGGAGTTGAAGGTGGAATTGATCAATAACTCGATATTTGGAAAGTGTGCTGCTTATGTTTATGTTGTCGAATTTCGAAAAAGAGGGTTACCGCATGTGCATATGCTGTTTTGGCTGGAAGAAGACAACAAAATCTGGGATGCAGATGACGTAGACAAAGTAGTCTCTGCAGAGATACCAGATAAAACGAAGTATCCGGTGTTCATGACATAGTCAAGCAATGCATGATTCACGGTCCTTGTGGTCAACAAAATATAAATTCGCCTTGCATGGATAGCAAAACTAATCTATGCACCAAACGATTTCCGAGGGATTATGTTTCGGAAACAAATTATCATTCAGCGGGTTATCCGTTATATCGTCGAAGAGACGATGGTAACGTGATTGTTTTCAAGTCTAAGAGAGATGGGACGTGTAAAATTGCTGACAATAGATACATTGTACCCTATAATGCGTATTTGTTGTTGAAATTCAACTGTCACATCAATGTGGAAGTATGTTCGACGGTGCTATGTATCAAGTATTTATTCAAGTACTGCTATAAAGGACATGATTGCGCAATCGTCGAAATAACAAATGTACAGGAGGAAAATTGCATCAAATACAACGAAGTTGATTTGATGAATATATATCCACGCGATACGTCTGCCCACCCGAGGCAATGCATCGTTTATTCGAATATCCAATGAATGAACAGTCACACGCTATATACAGATTAGCAGTTCATGCGGAAAACGAACAATCAGTGCACTTTGAAGAGGGTCGTGAAAAAGCAGCCATAGATAAAAATAAGGAATCAACATTGCTCGCGTGGTTCAATTTGAATAGGAATGATATTGAAGCACGTAAGTATTTGTACTGTGAAATTCCGAATCATTATGTATTTAATAAGCAAGATACACAGTGGACGGAACGAAAAAAATTTGTCAAACCTGTTTTGAGTAGAATGTATTTCGTGAGTCCGAAGGAAACTGAGCGCTGTTATTTAAGATTGTTGCTATTGCATGTCCGAGGAGCACAATCATTCCAAGATGTGCGAACTTATGATGGTATAGTATACCCATCCTTTTTTGAAGCAGCCGTACAGCGGAAGTTAGTCGCTGATGACGCAGAATGGGATAAATGTCTTGCAGAAGGATCAGGCCTTAAATTCCCCAGAGAGATGTGTCGGTTGTTTGCATACATATGTGTGTTCGGCATGCCGATTAATGCCCGCCAATTATTTGAAAAATACAAAAATGAGTTTGTTGATCAAACTGCAGAATATACCGAAGAAAGTGAACAAAAGGCTTTGCAAGTAATAAATGACATACTTATATTTCATGGATTCAGTTTGCAGAACTTCAATTTACCGGATATCAAAGATATTGGTACATTTCTGGGTGATACGAAGAATGATGACGTGCAGCATGAAAATATGATTACGTTAAAACCGGCGGTGATAACATCAGTAAATAGTTTAACGGAACACCAACGAAATATATTTCATGCGGTCATGGCTGCGGTTCATGGTGAATCTGCCGAGAAATGTATTTATTTAGATGGTCCCGGTGGCAGTGGAAAAAGTTATTTACACAACACTGTCATAACTACATTGAAGAGTTTAGATATGACGGTGCTGCCTGTAGCGTGGACAGGAATTGCAGCGAATTTATTGAAAGGAGGTAGAACTGCACATTCCACATTTAAATTACCGTTCCTTCTGAATGAAAGATCAACTTGTAATATTAGTCCAAATTCTAAACATGGATTACATATTCGTGACGCGAAAGTCATAATTTGGGATGAAATAACAATGGCATCTAAATATGCACTAGAGGCTGTTGATCGTATGTTAAGAGACTTGTGTCATTGTAACGAGCCATTTGGTGGTAAAATTGTCATAGTTTCCGGTGATTTTCGGCAAACTTCACCAGTTGTACGACATGGCAGTAGAACACAAATTTTAGAAGCGTGTGTCAAAAGAAGCAGCCTATGGAGTCAATTCACATATATATGTCATTGAAGGGTAATATTCGTGTTTGTGATGGACAAACGGATTTCAAGCAATGGCTTCTGAAGGTTGGCGACGGGGAATTCTCTGATTCCTTTGAACGTCATAACGAAGTTGTAACCATTCCTTCCGATATTCTCTCGAATGGAAATATTGTACAAGAGATATTTGGAGCAAGTGTCGATCCTCAAGATCCGTCGATTTATGGCAAAGTTATATTAGCTCCGACAAACGTCGAGGTTATCGCCATTAATGACGAAATGCTGTCGAAAATTAAAGGTGTCGGTGTAGATTATCTAAGTGTAGATTCAGGTGAGGATGAAGATAATATAGACATCAAAAATATACTTCCAATGGAATTTATGAATTCATTGACGCCGAACGGTCCTCCACCGCATAAATTAACGTTAAAAGTAGGAAGCATTGTCATCCTGTTACGGAATCTAAATTTATCACAAGGACTATGTAATGGTACCAGACTGGTTGTTAAAAAGTTGAATCAGTATCTGATTTGCACTGAAATCATCGGTGGAAATTGCGCTGGAGAAACAGTATTGTTACCCCGGATAGACTTATCACCGTCCGAAGAGGAGATACCATTCAAGATGGTTAGAAGACAATTTCCAGTCAGATTAGGTTGCGGGATGACAATTAACAAGTCGCAAGGTCAATCTTTCGATAGCGTCAGTGTGTATTTACCAAATCCAGTGTTTAGTCATGGTCAACTGTATGTTGCTTTGTCTAGAGTTAAGTCCAAAATCAATTTGAAAGTTTTGTTAACTGACAAATCTGTCTTCACTAACAGTAAAAGTTTGGACCATAAATTGTATACCAGAAATATTGTCTACAAGGAAATACTAGGTTCTGCGTGAATTAATCGATCCATAGCTACTATTTTATATCCATGTCGGCGCTAGGAAAAATATACTCTGTTGAAAATGCAGAGTTCACAATACATGTACAATGTACATGAACTGTTACATTCACATTGGCACTTCCAATTCTACCGGATACTGTGAAACTGTGATAATCAACCGCTATCTTAATAATATTCTTTCGGAAATGCAATATTCAATGTTACTCACTTTTCCAAAAATTCAGTTGCTTACATGTCAGTCTAACGGTGAGAACGATTAGCTGCTTATGCTTCATGTAGGTAAAGGCGCTAAAAATATGAGCTGCCAATGACTTGTTCAGCTGGGCGCTACAAAAATTATTAGCTGCTTGACACTTTGTGTCGCTAAGCGCTACAAAAGTTATTAGCTGCTGAAGGCTCTTGTGGTCCAGCGCTCAGAATTAGCTGCTGAAGTCTTCTATGGCTAAGCGCTACAAAATTAGCCGCTGAAGTCTCATGTGGCTAAGCGCTACGAAATTTGTTGCTGATGAGCATTCATTTCATCGTAATAAAAAAAATTATCTCCATGAAATGACTGATTCCGTCAGTGTATCTATTTTATTAGTAAGACGAATTTCATTACAATTATAATTATTTCGAATAAATCGTGCGAGCATGGCACATTACCGATTTCATCAAGTATGAAGAAGTACTATCGGCTAAGAGTGTGATGACATTTCTTCTTAGTGTGCTATCCGTTTTAAATTGAACAACGCAAAATCCACTCATAACCGAGCGAGCATAGCGAGTGAGGAACAACGGAAGAACCACTGATAACCGAGCGAGCGTAGCGAGTGAGGGACAGCGCAAAACCAAACGAGTGAGCGAGCGAAGCGAGCGAACGAGCAAAATTATCAGCTAGTATTATATTATTTTTATAAGGGGTCATAATTATTATTATCATAATGTCGGCTATCGGCACATGAAATACGACTAGAATGGAGTCTCGTTTCCGAAAAAAATAGTCACCGCGGACCCATTAATGAACATTACTGTACCTGAAATGAGTACAATAACTACCCATTGTTGAAATGTTTGATAACTTTATTTAAAATATTAGATTAGGCGAAAGAGTTGCGTTCGTTCTCAGGTGTAAAAATGTGCAATAACAGACATTTTATATGTTAACACAACGGGTTGTATGAGGATTCATAGTAATAAAACATATAAAGAGTTGACCGTGGATTTGATTGCAATTCTATACCCTTCTAGCGTACATTGTTCATTTCCAAAGTATTGGTAATGACTCGTCTTTTTTCGACTCCCTCAGCCCTGGTAGCAGCCACAGGACCATTATTCGCCTCAATTATTGGATTAACATCCATCATCAATGGGATATTCAGCTCGTCATTTTGAAGCAAACAAATGTTGTGCAGGACACAGCAAGCAATGATGTAATTTGATATCAAATCAACTCGTGTCATTGCCAAACGATCCAACAAACTACGAAATCGCCCTTTCAATAACCCAATAGCACGCTCAATTACCATACGGCATGATGACAAGCGAAAATTATAGTTTCGCTGCCGAGCCGAGAGGTGTCCATTGTCTTTGTATGGTACAAGGACTCGCCTCTGAATTGCGTATGCAGCGTCGCCAATGATGTGGCTATCATTTGGAAAATTATCATTGTTGTTGCATATTCCTTCCACTTCTGATAGTCTGAAAACCCGTTGGTCGTGTAATGATCCAGGTTGACCAGCATCTCCCCCTAGGGATTGCAAGACCTTGTCGCGGTGGGGGAGCTTGTGTGCGCTGACAACCTGAAGAGCTATGCCGGCGCGGGGCTTGTCCCCCTGGTAGGGCCACCCAAGCCGGACAGGTCAGAAGGTAGGTGCCAGACGAAGAAGCAACCAAAAACAAACCCAAGCCAAGGTGGTGAGAGAAACCGTGCCGAGGGCTGCGTGGTACCGGGGGCGCGGTGCCGATAACGATACTCTGGCGGGCTGGGCGCACCCGCCTTGTAAACCAGCTTTACCCGCCCATGCGGGGCTCTGGGCGGGCGGACCGTTAACTTCCCTAGCTTCTCGTGGGAACAAAATGGAAAACATACAAAACAACAAGCAAACAGACAAGAACAAAACACAAGTGAGGTGGGGTGGAGTGGAGACACCCAGTGAAAGTGATGGTGGTGGTGCACGAAGACTCAGTAGTGAGTGTGACGAATCGCCGGCCGGAGATACGGAGCAAACGTACGAAACGACAGGCATGGGCATGACGCTAAGCACAGCATACGAACCAGAGATCACAGAAGTGGACGAAGACGTATGCACGGACGCTGACCGTGAAGAAGCGCAGCGGAGGCGGATCCACGGGGTCATTGAGAAACTGGCTCAGCTAACCCGCGAGATCATGCAGGTATACGCGGGCAGCAAAAACCTCAGACGTGAGGTAAGACAGGAAGCGGACGAAAAGGCGCGGAAGCTGATGCTGGCCATACACGAGGCGAGCGAGGACTTCAGTGTAGCCAGCGACCTCATAGTTTGATGGCCCACCTCAACGGCCCAGATTATGCTGAGGGTCACGCAAGAGAGGCGCTTTAGTAACGCAAGGATCGCAGAAATGCATAATCTCCGGAGCGAGGGCCAGGCGATAGTCAATAAATGGTGCGAGGATGAGCCTCTCAACCTCAGCAACGAGGACGCCGACAAAGCCAGAGCGACATGGACGCAGGCCAGCAGCCGCAGGGGGCAAAAAAGGATAGCGAGGGGCTCGCCGGGGAGCAGCGAGGACTCGGCAGGCGAAAAAACGCCAGCGCTTAAGAAAACCAGAATGCGACTAGACACGCCCACAGCAGCAGCCACCGACCGCCGTGGAACAAAGACAAGCACAGGTGAGCTAACCATCTCTGGTGACAATCCTTGGACGTGGACACCAGCGGAGCGGCAGGCCCGCCAGACAGAAGGAGAAAACGGTAGGCCCGGGTCAAACGCAACAGACAACCCGGACAACCCGGACAGGCGAACCGACAAGGACGAGGGAGAGCAACCGCGCATTAGTACGTGCAACACGGCGCCTACAAGCGACACAGAGCGAACAGACACCAGGGCACCTGCCAGAACTCGTGCGAACATAAAGCCGACAGTCATAATCAGGGCAGAGGCGCGATCATACAATGACCTCCTGCAGACGCTGAAGAGGAGAATTAGAACGGATGACATACAGGTCATATCCGTGCGCAAATCTGCGAACTCGGAGGACGCCCTGGTAGTAGCCGGGAACTCCAGTGACGCGGAAAACCTCAAAGAGCGGGCAGAATACGAGGGTCTGACGGCGGCCATTCTGGGCCAGCGAAGGCTTAGAATCGCTATCGTGGGAATAGAGGCCGCGGCGACGAGGGAGGAACTGATGCGAGCGACCGGCGGATACGGATACGATGAAGAGGTAGAGGTCCGAATTATTTTTATGAGGGCCAACCCCCGAAGTGACACACAGACGGCGTGCGTTGAGATGCCGTGGAATGGCGCGAGACAGCTGATCGAAGCAAAGACAGTCAGAGTTGGTTGGTCCCTGGCCCGGATCAGAGCCTGGGAGTACAACGACACCTGCTACCGTTGCGGGGGGAAAGGGCACACCACCAAAACATGCAGCAAAGCAACGAATGTGTGCTACAGCTGTAAGCGCCCTGGGCATGTGGCGGCCGACTGCGACCTGGTCAACACCGATGGGGAGGACCAGGCGGAAGAACACGGGGTGAAAGGAAACAATGCTGACCACGCGGGTAGTGCACACCCACAGATAGAAAATCCCACGCATAATCCAACGGGAAGACGCAGAGACGGTAATACCCTGAACAGGGAGCAGCAAGATTTGCACCGCATCAGCGAGCAGCAGAAGATATCAAAGGGCAGCAGGCATTACAGATCCATCGCCACACAGACCGAGGAATCGCACACCGGCGACAGTCAATCAGGGGCTGGACACAAACCAACCACAAATCGGCTGTCGAACAGAAGAACCTTCGCGCAGGTAACCAGCGAGGAAGGCACGAGCGCAAAACCCGCGAAACAGCGCAAAAGAACACTCCCAGGCGCTGCAACGGTGGGCGAACAGGCTGCAGCGGCAAAAAAGCCGGAGGCGCGAGGAGATGCCATATTGGTACACGTGTCTGGCAAACCCTATGCCGAGGCACTTAGAGCAGTCAAAACACGGCTGCAGACGCAGGATACGCGCACAGTCAAAGATGTGCGTATGACAAGGGCAGGAAAGGTGCTAATACGTATTCGGAAACACGAAAGCACCAGTAAGATGGCTGAGCAAATCCGTACCGCGATGGGAGACGATGCCGAAGTTAGAGTGCTGGGAGACCGCGTCGACCTTAAAATTCGGGGCATGGACGCACTCGTCGAGGATTCGAACATTAGGAACGCCATACTAGCGGAAGTGCCCCAACCAAAGAGGACGAAGACCAAATACAGGTTGTAAGATTATTCGCCTATCCGTGGCAGGAGAAGGCGGCGATAGTGCGGGTCCCACGGGCACTTGCGGATAAACTAGCAGGGCTGGCCTCAATACAGGTCGGATGGACCAAAGCCAAGGTCATTGCACCCGCACCAGGTTACAGCTTGATCTGCGACAGATGCGGAAGAATGGGTCACCGGGCGAGGGAGTGCGACAGACCAACCAACAGGCACACGGCCCCCACGACAAGTCGGAGCAGAAACAATGGGGGGAGAACCCGAACCTCTACAGGCTGCAACATGGAAATGGAAACAGAAGTGACAGCAACCCCTCCAGCTGGCTGCAGCACGAGGTGTGAGGACAACAACAGCACCCCAGCGAAAGAAGCTGCACCCAATGGACAGGAAGAACTGCATCACGATCTCCCGATTGTACCACCGAGCCTAGACATACCCGCAGCCAATGGCAGCCAAGGGTAGGGATATTAAGCTCTGGCAGGCGAACCTTAATAATTGCTACCAAGCCAAAGACCTGCTAGACAAAGATGCCGCGGATAACGGCGTAGACCTCACGGTCTTGGCGGAAATCCCGCCGAATACAGCAACCGGAGCCAGGAGAATCGTTAGCCTTGACACAAGGGTCGCCGTACACGTGCTGAGCCGAGAGCTGCAGTTCAAGGCTCTTAAAGTGGGGATCGGATACGCCATCGCGAAGATCGGACGCGACCTGGGCATTGCAGGAGTATACTTCTCCCCGAACAAAACCCCAGAGGAGTTCGAGAGGTACTGGGACGACCTCATAAAGGAAGTCACCAGCTTCTCGACTCGAGAGCAGGTCAGTATGATCATCGCGGGGGACCTCAACGCTTGGTCATACACCTGGGTCAGCCGAGCGGAAAACCACAGGGGAAAAGTGGTGACCGGCACGGTCAACCAGATGGATTGGACCTGCCTGAACCAGGGACAGGCACCGACCTTTCAGAGAGGAGCATCAAGCTCAATAATCGATATAACCCTGGCTGCAGCACCTGCCGCCCGGAGAATCCGCGAATGGCAGGTGCTAAACGACGTCACTTTGAGCGACCACAACCGAATAAGCTTCGTAATCACAGAGGAAGGACAGCGTGCGCCCGAAGCGAGCCTGGGTGAAAAATCAGGAAACTCCTGGAATCTACGAAGAATGGACAAGCCGAAGTTCTGCACCACGCTCATGAAGCTCGAGGCAGAGGCGCAAATGAAAGGCTGCACACCTACCGAGACACTCCAGGCCACACGAGACATAATTACCAAAGCCCTCGATGCCAGCACTCCGCGAAGGGACGGCCGACGGGGCAAACAACCCAACTACTGGTGGAACGGGGAGATAGACCGCACCCGCAAGGCATGTGTTGCGACCCAAAGATCATTGAAGCGCGCCAGACGGAAACAGCGCCCCCCGCCGCAGGTCCAGGAGCTTTCCGACCAACTAAAAGTATCCCGAAAGGCCCTCAAGCTGGAAATTAGAAAAAGCAAGGAGGCCGCCTGGAAGCGACTGCTTGGAGAAACAGAGAGCGACCCGTGGGGGAAAGCCTACAAAATAGTAATGGGCAAACTGGCCAAGAGCGGCCCCACGGCCCCGCCGTACAAAGAGGAAGCGACTCGGATCATTGAGGAGTTATTCCCGCCCGGGGAGGCCCCGCCGGGGCTAACAAACGAGGAGCTAACCCGAACAGCGGAGGAGACCGGAAAAGACTGCTTACAGGTCAAGCAGCAGGAAATCCAAGCTGCACTACGGGCGTGTAAGACCGGGAAGGCACCAGGGCCGGACGGTATCCCCACCGAAATACTTAAGCTAACCCATGCTACCTGCCCACAGGTCCTCACGAACCTATACTCAAAACTTCTGGGGAGACTGATCTTTCCTGCGGAATGGAAAACGGCAAGATTGGTGCTGCTACCTAAGCCAAGGAAACCGACGGACACCGAGGACAAATACCGACCCTTATGCCTGCTAGACACCCTGGGCAAGGTGTACGAAAAGATCATCGTAAACAGATTGACTGCACACCTGGACAGAGTTGGGGCTATAAGCGGATCGCAGTACGGCTTCGTGAGAGGCAAGTCGACAGTGGACGCCCTCAAGGCTGTCACCGGAGTGATCACCGAGCAGCTCAAGGCGAACAAATCCACAGCCGTAGTCTGCCTGGACATCCAAAACGCCTTCAACACGGCCGGATGGATGCAGATACTCACGGCTCTGTGCAGAGCCGGCACCCCAGCATACTTGCAGGCGTTAATCAGCGAGTATCTACGCGAACGACACGTCGAACTTCGAACGCCGCACTATCATATCGCAAGAGAGATAAGCAGGGGAGTACCGCAGGGCTCAGTACTAGGCCCGTTGCTATGGAACGTCATGTACAACGGTGCCCTGACGCTCAAGCTGCCGCCGGAGACCAGGACGGTGTGCTACGCGGACGATACCATTGTGCTGGCAAGGGCAGCAACACCCGAGCTGGCAACGCGACGGGTGGCAGAGGCCACCAGTAGGGTAGTTGAATGGGTCACCGCGCAGGACCTTCGGGTGGCGCCCGAGAAGACTGAGGCAGCAATTTTCACCAGACGGAGATCGACAGCGGGAGCGCGAAGGACACGAGTCCTTGGCCATCCTGTGAACTACAACAACACTGTCAGGTATCTCGGGGTTGTGCTGGATACGAGACTGCGATACACAGAGCACGTCAAAGAAGACACGAGTAAGGCGCGTAGAGCCATGGAGACGCTGGGTCGCCTGATGCCCAATATAGGTGGACCGAAACCCCAACGTAGAAAACTGTATGCGCAGATAGGACAGGCTATAGCCCCATACGGAGCACAGATTTGGTCGGAGGTGACCAGACATGCAAAATACAGCGAGTTATTACAAACGGTATCGCGGGCTGGCGCACTGAGGATCATCAGTTCATACAGAACGGTGTCCACGGATGCGGCAGAGGTAATCGCCGGAACCCTCCCGCTGCACCTGCTAGCCAGAGAAAGAGCAGAGATATATGACAGAGACGTAGAAGACATGAAGCAAAACCCCCACGAGGGCCAGCGAGAGCGCAGGCGAAGAAGAAAGCTCGCGAAAGAAGCGGCCCGCATACGCTCCATACGAAAATGGCAGGAGATGTGGGCGAACTCCAATAAAGGAGAATGGACAAAGAGACTCATTCCTGACATCCAACCCTGGCTGGCCAGGAAACATGGCACAACGTGCTACGCACTGACACAGGCGCTCACTGGCCATGGGACCTTCGGAGCTTACCTCGCGAAGTACGGGCGGCGACGCACATCAACATGCGAATACTGCGAGGACGGGACGACAGACACACCCGAACATACGATCTTCAACTGCGCGCGATGGGCCAACCACCGCAGAAGCAACTGGGGCATGGAGGGCCCGCGAATAACTGCTGACAACATAGTCGCGGCTATGATTGAGTCCAAAGATAACTGGAAGACCATCACCGAACGGATGGTAGCCCTAATAACTGAGAAGGAAGCATTGGACAGAGCCAAAGGCTACTAACAACAACAAACGACAAACGGGGTATACTAGGGAAGAAAACATAGGGCGAGGGGAACCGCACGGGGAAGTCAATGCTTAGTCACCCCTAGCTCAGCCCCCCGTAAAACTATGCATTTAGGAGATATCGAGACCTAAAGTTTTGGAATACCAGGTACGCGAACAGGGCTCCAACTCACACACGCATTCAAACACCAACCGAACGCGGTAAACAGGGGAGCTGGGGAGAGTGAGCAAAAAAAAAAAAACCGAGCCACACCGACACACACACTCAGACACACGAGCGACACCACACGTGGTATAAGAGGAATGAATGACGAAGCGATGCACGAATGCACGAATGAATGAGGTAGGAATGATAGGTAACAACCTAACCACACTAACATCCCCTGGACGGGTGCTACCCCACGCTCCCATGGGGAGGGGCTCCCAACCAGGGGCGACTGCCGTAGCTGGTCCGAAGCCCAGTTGAGAAAAGTAGACGGGCCTAACTGTACCTAACCTTAACTCCCCACAGGCTGTCCAACGCCGGGTGAGAGACGCAATGCCTCACGGCGGATACCTCGCACTCGGGTCGAGGAACTCCAACTCGGCGACAGTTTCGGTCACAAAAAAAAAAAAAAAAAGGTTGACCAGCATAGCAATGTGTGAACTTCAGAGAGTTATCACAAATTACTTGCAGTTGGATCGAAAATCGACCTTTCCGATTCACGTATGCTTCAGCATCTACACTGGGGGCAGTTATGGTAATATGGGTACCATCGATAGCACCCACCACTCTTGGAAAACCATATTTTCGCTCGAACTCAGCACACACTTCTTCTGGTCTTACTGGCCAATGAATGTAGTTTTGAGCAGTGCTGCATAAAACGTTTGTCACTCTCCTTACAGCACGAATTGCAGTTGCCCGTCCTATGTCAAACTTCTCGCAGACTGACCTATATGATATTACATGATACATATAAATCATGATTGATTCAATATTTCCAACTGTACCTGAAGCCTTTTCCAATGATGAATCTAAGCTCAAAAATGCTTACCTATAAGAGTCTGGAGTTGCCATAGTCCAGATAGCAACTAAAAGCTGTTTAATAGCGCTTATACGGGGTCGTCCTTTGCCTGGTTCAGGAGCTTCTAGCAGGTCTTTAATCTCGCCCAAGATAAACTGCACTGTTGCTCTACCCATTCGGAAATGCGCTTTGAACTCCAAATCTGTGCATTGGTCAAGGACTGATCCTATATAATCGTGTATTCTCAGCCTCGGTACACGAGCACCACGAACAAAGAGTCGCATCAGCGTCTCATCGTCACTATCAGACGAACTGCTTGACGATTCTAACAAAGTCATTACTGAACGAACAGCCAATATTGCCAACTGATTTTCCGCACAATTCGCCATTTCGACGATTTACAGTTCTTCTTCTTCTTATTTTTCCTTTCGGGTATTCTTCTTCTCTTCCAGTTCTCTTCCTTCGAACTCTGCGTCGAACAACGCTTCGTTGGAGGTATACCCAAATTTTAGGTTAGAATGACGCTTGAGCTGCTGAAAACCGTTCCATTAATGAATAATGATGTGAGCGCTCTGCGCGTTGCAGTAATTATCGGAACAGTTTCTGAGCACGCATAGGCCTAAGCGCTTTGAGCGAATAATGGAACGCAGCCATTATCATTAAGAATTTTGAATCATTCATAGGGGAATGATATTAACTTTCGATAGCTCAACATTATCATTAAGAATTTTGAATCATTCATAGGGGAATGATATTAACTTTCGATAACTCAACATTATCATTAAGAATTTTTGATCATTCACATGGGAATGATATTAACTTACCATATCTTAACATTATCATTAAGAATTTTAAATCGTTCACAGGGGAATGGCATTAACTTACGATAACTCAACATTATCATTCAGAATTTTTAATCATTCACGTGGGAATGGCGTTAATTTTCGAGATTTCAATATTACTATTAAATGGTCTCGCATTATTTTCGCATCTCGCGAATAGACTTGCCTCGCAGGGTCGCCACCCAGTGCGATTGTCGTTGCGTAAGCCGCAGCATATACTCCACAGCTGTAGGGGTCGGGTTGCCTTGTAACAGGTTGTAGAAGTATACTTCCAGTATCGATATGCGGATATCGCTTAGAAATGTATCGCTTCTCTTCCCTGCTCAAGAACTCGTATTCACTGCGCACAAGACCATCGTAAATGTAAACATTACACGTGTCGTAATAAACGCAGCACCAGTGTCGGCAGACGTTACCGCCAATTATGTGTATATCCCTTCGAAGAGGGCTACATGGCTTGATGCAGTTATAATATGCTGTATAAGAAGCAGGATTGCAACGAAAATCGGTATTTTCTTGTAATATATTCTGAAACAAGTCGATGCTTGAGTCAGTCAATAAGTTTCTGGGCGACGAAACGTTCGCCTCGACTTGTTCGACCGTGATATCTCGGCGTACAATTTCGAGCATCTCGATAGCTTCGTCAGAAGCCTCATTGTCATCGTCAATTTCGATTGCTACCCAATCGACAACGACGGTGTTCTCATGACTCTTCGAACTTGGACCGGCCCTATTCATGGAATCAAGCGATGCAACTTTCCTCTCTGCAGGCGGTTGCAAGGGATCTTTGTCGATCTTGTACAGTTTTGTACATCGTCAGACTCACCAATAGAACGAGCACGTTTTTTTCGAAGCTCTGCAGCTTCTTGGGCTTCAATAATATACGTAGGATCGCGGATCCGCATGTTTCTATTCCGACGACTGTCTATAATTTCTGGAAGCAAACATTCCTTGTAAAACCGACAGAGGAAGGGTTTCATTTTTGATTCCCAGAATCCATCGTCTCTGGTGACTTTCACAAGTTTTATATACGTCGCCAACTCAGTCGACGACCAAATCGCGAATTGGCAATAGTCACGCTTAGTTACGTGTAACTGACCTTGCACTTGGTAATAATACTTGTGATTCTTATTCAGAAGGTTCTTGTCCTTCTTGTCGAAAATAGTCCGAAGATTCGGCTTTTCGGCTATGGCCTTTTCCAAGTCAGTGTTCTGGGCTGAAAATGGACATTTTATTTCGACGATTCCATCGTCGTCTATCAGACCGTCTGGAGATGCTCCTAGATAGGGGATCTGTTGATCAATGAAAAGACCACAAGGAACGATTTTTTTCTTCAGTTCCGCTTCAACGTCCCGTACGGCGTTTTTCTCATTTGCAAGCCCATACTGAGTAGCAGTAACGTCGATTACCTTCGGGAACCGAATGCTCGCAACCATGTTTGCGCACGACGTGCCTGGCAACATACGGCATATCGGCCCGAATCTCGATGCTGTGATGATCTCAGTACGCAACTGATGCCACAGCTCAGAATCGCTCTGCGATATCGTATCTCGCTCGATCTGTCTCGCGTTTTTCTGGTACAACTTCAATTTTTCAATGTGTCGTTTAGCAAGAACATCGAATACCTCTTTGTCGATGTCTGGCTTTTTGGCAGACGGACCATAGTCCTTGTCAACGCCGCGATGACTTCGCATCCTGCGACTGCGTTTTTGCAACCTGCATAGGCGAGTACCGTAATTATTACGATACCTAGCCTGTTCCATTTTCGCTACTGCGATAGGAGTATAGTGTGTCACATGGCGATGTAACTGAGATAAAACCGAGTGGGTGTTGTATTGCACAACCGCTCCGTAGCATCTCATTTGGTACGAGTTTTTCATACAATGATTAATTCTTTTTCCAGAATTTAATTTGTTCACTATAGAATTGCACGCCTCTGCCGCATTGTTGGTAACATTTTTCAATAAGCTCTTGGCGTGACAACTCAAATAGCGCACTGCATCGTAAACGGAGGCATAAACTCCGGTTCGGTGAAGTTCCGCCAGCACATTCTTACCATTGGACTCAGATACACAGTCAAATGGCAGTGTGTGGCAATTGGAGTGGTCACCGTACACATGAGAAAATATATTTAATATATCTATACAGAGTTTCGTTGTTTTTTCGTTCTCTGATATATTTTCCGCATTGCGGAGATCTCTCGCTTTCTCTACGTTGAGACGAATTTTTAAACCGCTAGAAAGTACGTACTGTCGGAATTGAGTGACGTTCTGTACTTCTTTTCGCGGGAGTTTCGCAAGCTTCGTGAGGGAAGCAGCTCTCAACTTGCGGCACAAGTTTCGAAACAAGTGATTATTACACTCGATTTTATCGACGACAACTCCGTATTCAGCGTACGGATTGTTATCTCGTATAGCTTGATGTACGCTGCTGTCTCCGTCCGCAATTAGCGTTTTATATATTAAACCGTTGCACTCAACGCTATTCCGGAAACCTTCGACAATAATGTCGGTTTCCATTGCGTTTGAGCTGCGGTCAAGCCCCCAGTTTTTGAAACAGGTGTGAGGCGGAGGCTCCTTATTCAGTTGCTCTGCTCTCGCGTGGGTTGCACAATACTTGTTGCGTACATCAACGAATAGAGCTAACTTGGTCTCACGACCAATGATCGTGGCTCCACCCGATAGCGCATCATGTTTACCACCCGCATAGGAGCGTTTTGCCCAACAACCATCCGCAATTACGTCGATGTACGGGACACCGTTTATAACATGCCCCTTTCTTATGGCGATTTCTTTTTCCATGGCTACAGCCCGTTCCCTTTCAGCTTCGACAACTTCATGGAAGTTGTCAAACAGCGTATCCCGATAGTGTCGGTAGGTTGGCGCGGACATAGCCGGGATTGCCATCGCGGCAAGTTGTTCTTGCAACGTACTATGGCCGGTACCCGAAGTAATTGTACCGCACACGGCACTTTGGTTTATCCCCATGATATTTTTGAGGTCGGGATCTGTCCAAATGCTGAACTTGTACCGACATTTCTGACACAGGAAATGCAGGTGAGTCCGCAAACCTTGATCCCATGATCTGACCAATTTCAGATCGCGAAAAGAACATTCCGACGAAACGGAATGGTTATCAAATTTTTCGTGCAACTGTTGCGGAAGATAACTTATATCGACAATGCGCCGACCTTCGATTTTGATCTCACGGACGTACTCGTTATCCGTGATATCATTTTCACCGACGAGCGCATTGTCGTCACTTACCGATACCGGTAAACTATTCATTTCCGCGACAATCGCGGTCTCTGAGGTCGCAACCGCGACGCTGGCTTGGCCATCATGTTTGACGATGGTCGTCTTCTGGCGTCTGAAACAGATCGTGAATCCATAAGTATTTGCAGCAGGTTTACAACGGGGTGTATAAAAAAGCGTAACCACCGGAAAAAAAAATGTATATATTGAATTTAAATTCCTCGACTTCGGACGAATAAGTTGGAAGGTTAGACCAATCCTTGTTGAATTTGGAGAAAAAAAAAATCTGCATTCCAAATAGAGCAGATTTTCCGATTCGAAGATCGTGTTCACGTGATCTACTATTACCAGTGGTTTACATATTACCTTCGCGATTGAATGAGTTAATATTTATGCCGGCTTATGAGGCTGAATCTAGCGGCCACTACCCCGTTGGTGAGCGATTACCAATATTTAATAATTTTCCAAAGATCGTCTCCCGGGACTTTTGGAATGTTTGTAATTGTTTGAATGTCAGTCGTGAGTATGTATACGAAATTTCGACTCGATATTCGCTTGCAATAACTACGCGTGTTCCGAGCGGCCGCTAGCTCCAGTCGCTAGATCCAGCCTCATTGCCGGCTCATTTCGGATTTCGACCAATTCAGGGTTTTGCAAAATTGCGTAAACTACGGAGAATAATAATGACGTGCACGTAAAAATAGTAATGGAATCGTGTTTGGATTTGCGCCCATTTCATAAATGGAATGCTACAATGTATTCGACGTCGTAGGTATAGTATAGAACGCTCGACCTACACTGTGGCACGGTATTGATGAGGATTCTCAGTAAGTCTATAAGATGTTGAAAATCGAACGAAAATTTATGTATGCAGAAGAGTATATAAACAATCGTACTTACCTAGAAACACCAAACATTCGCTTTCGCGATTTTTTGTTTCTTTTGTTATGACTGTTCGCCATACTTATCGCAACCAGACAGGTTGACTTCTATATTTTTATATATATATATATTTACACTGAATAATACTAATTTTATCGCCTACACACACACACACACACACACACACGTAGTATCACAAAAGAAAAAGTCAATCACATTCAATAATCACTGTCACATTCACTAATCACTGTCACATTCACTAAACACTGTCACATTCACTAATCACTGTCACATTCACTAAACACTGTCACATTCACTAAATACTTCTTTTTTTTTTTTAGCCTCTTTTCACTAAATATGTCACATAAACAAAACGCGTTGCGCGGCTGAAGGCACGTGTGCTCTCGATTGTTCTTCCGCTCGTTCACTTCAGCTATCGGCGCTGCTGTCAACTATGAATACGTACTTTGCAGAAAATCGCAAGCTCACACTCGGTTAGTCCGCACGCCCTCACATGAATTAGATTCTTACAAGTGTTGAACGACTGCTAAATTAATTTTTTGGAGGGTGAGCAAACACGATTGCCGTTTATTACACGTGATATCCATATAATCAAGAGACTCGGTAGAGTCTCGCGCCAAGTACATTAAAAAAAAAAATTTCATTAAGAAAAAAAAATTTCACGCGCGAGACTCAACGAGTCTATATACCCGAAAGGCAACTACCCTAACCTATAACGCGAATTAGTATCTTCGTTTTCTTCCACCTCATGATACTACACGCATTGAAACTAATTCAATCTAGCATGTGGGCATGAAAAGCTTTCATTTGAGCCCTGGATCGATTAAATCGGTGTCCGGAGTGCTGAGATATAATTAATTACAGATTCTGATACCTCGTTTCCTCGTATCAAATTTTCTCTTTCCTGTTCTTCAGACCAAGATTCTGCCAACTCAAACCATTCCCATGAAATCACATTTCGTCGCTAAACGCAGGACGTATGTTCTACGCTAATACACAGAACATACGTCCTTACGCATCTGGGAATATGGCATAGAAGGGATAAATCCACACAAGAGTTGTATAGAGTGGCGTAAGTACGAGAGTCACGACGTAGTAGGCGCTAGCATCGCAGACACAAATCGTCTGCAACACTAGCAGACGCGTGTTGTCATTTCATGTTTTCAAATCACTTTTCAAATCCAAATAAAGGGAATAAAAAAAAGTTCGAGCAATGATTAATACAAAATTTGAAGGTACAAAAACTAGTGAATATCAACCAAAAGCTGCTCAGGTACGAAAACCTTACGCCAAGGACATTAATGTGATAGTCACCAACAAAAATGTTTAAATCCTACGATTTTGAGCTTTTGAGGTTATTTATGAATGCAATTATCGAAGGAAACGGTTCTTTGGGTTCAATTATTTAGCAAGTTATCGCCTGAGGAAGTCTGACGATAGAAAATCAAGAAAACATGTTGAAGTTGAAAAATATGAGGATAGCATGATTCGATATAAGGAACGGTAAGGAGCCAGACCAATGAAGCCGAGTTCAAGCGTTGGATTGCAACAAATTCCACTTCAAGCTCTATGTTAAGCTCATCTTTGAAGGCTCGTCTGCTCAGACCTAAATTGTGAGTCCGTTAGGCGTAGGATTCCAACGAGTTTTATAATCTATCTCCGTATCATCCAGTCGAAACGAGACTGTCTGTCGACGTTGTGTGTTGGACTCTGATAGGCTTTATTCTACACTCCAAGTCAACGTAGTGCCTTGACCTTCGGTAGAGATAATTTTTTAATCCATGTTTTACAAACAGCTCAGATCCTCCGTTCAGAACGATCTCAAAGTCTGTATAAATATCTATGCTTACATGTAAATTAATAGTACAAACTATATATCGATACCCACGTTCTAATATGTCGTATCCTACATTCGGAAAAATGTTCAGTAGGCGATAAAAACAGTTCACTATCACCATTGAAAAGATAAGACCTTACGGATCGGAATACTTATTTAAAAATAGTAAATCAACGATTTGACCGCTGATACTTACACATAAGCTGCGAAACATTATTAACATTCCATTTTTCAAAGAAAGTCAATTTCTGAAATTTTGTGGGTTACGACATATTAGAACGTGCGTAGCGATATTCACAATTGGATGTCAAATTTCAAATAGACTCTCTCTAACTCGCCGATCGGTAAATCGCTGCAGCGGCGGTAAGTTTTGACACAGACACAGACCTACACAACTGACTGCGCCTTGCTACCGCCACTGAACTTGATCTGCGTGGTCTGATGTGATAAAAACCTTTTTCATGGATTGTTCAATTTTGGAGTCGGTCGTTGTTTGAGACGAGAGGATAATGAGAGAAAAAGCTGAAGTTGCAAGATATCGGGATAGTGTGATTTGATACAAGAAACGGGTAGAGTCAGACGAATAGAGTAGAATGCAAGTTTTTGATTTCGAAAACTTCCATTTTATGCTCTACGCTAGTCTTGCATCAATAGGCTTGATTCTATATATTTCGATACCTTCTGTTCAGAACCGAAGTTGAAGTTGACGTTATGAGTATGGGACGCGTACATGTTCTTTTTGCAGAGGACCTAGCTGCATTAAAGAAAAAAAAATACCTGAGAATTGCAACACATATATCTAATATTTATATATATTTAATCATGAGCAGCAACTATAACCCTGCGTGTAAGTAACTCCGCTATTGCCGGTTCCAAGCCCAGATGAGACAGGAGGAGGGCTACACATTGCAGGCATATAGAATTATACCGGATTCTAACAAAACAATTCGTAGAATTTAATAAAATAACACATGCAACGTCTGTCCACAGAAATTTAAGGCTCACAGAAAAGTATGAGCATACGTGTATATTATAACATTATTTTCATTCATTCAAAATCATACTACCACATTTAACATTGCTGCTTCTTGAGGGATTCGGATGATACAAAATGCATCACCGTACATGCATTGCGATGTTCATAGCAACAATTGGCAGAACGTTGACAAATGAGCAAGGCTCGCAAGCAAGGATATAGGAAAACCCAATCGAGCGAGCGTAGCGAGCGAGCACAATTATTAGGTAGTCCAGCAAAATTGTACAAAAAGTGGTGATATCAACCCCAAAAAGCACCCCTGGTGCAAAAATCTTTCGCCAAGTACTGTAACGTGTTCGAAGTATTGCACCCAGCAGAACGACCGAATCACGACCGTACGACCGCGCAAACAGGCCGCGCATCAGAAGACCGTGACTCGCAGCGATCAGAGGACCCTGACACGACGTCACATTATCAGAAGACCCTGAATGACGTCACATTATCAGAAGACCCTGATAAAATTTACTATATAAGCTGCCACGCAGAGGCAGAAGGCAGCGATTCGTACTAAAGCAGTCGATCGACTCACACGTCACTAAACCTCACTCTTCAATTCAACGAGCGATTCGTACTAAAGCAGTCAATCGACTCACATCAATTCAATTAATAAGAAAAATAATTAAAAGTAAACTCACATAACCTCAAATTAGGAAGTCACTCAAAGCGAGGTCTTACCATACAAAAAAAAATAAGAATAAAATTCAAATAAAAGAAAGGAAGTTACTCAAAGCGAGATCTCACCTCAGAAAAAAAGAAATCAATTAAAATCAATAGCGATTTTAGAAAAAATAAAAAGAACTAGAGACAAAAGCAATCAGAACACAGAAATACACAATTAGATTAAGAAAAATTATTATTTGATTATATCGAGTCACATTTTCAGTTCAAACCATTTTTCACTGTAAATATTGTAAATATAATCTGTTAACAAGGATTTCCAATACAACACTAATATTTAATCATATCCTTGCCTTTCATTTCGTGTAATTATTTCTTTGTTTAATTAACCTAAATTCTTTCAGAGTAAATTCACTTGCAGAATAAAATCGTGTTTAGCTAGCTAGCGTAGGAGGCAGCTTCGGTGAGCTAATATTCGATACCAGCTCTGGTAGATCTAGTATCTATCCGAGTCTGTGAGATAAGCAATCCCAAGTCTGTAACACCAGCTTCGGTGAGCTATAATCAATACCAGCTCTGATAGATCTAGCATCTATCCGAGTCTGTGAGATAAGCAATCCCAAGTCTGTAGCAAACAGCTTCGGTGCGATAAACTAATACCAGCTCTGGTAGATCTCGCATCTATCCGAGTCTGTGAAGTGAATCAATCCCAAGTCTGAGTTAGGGACACAGCTCTGGTAGATCATTACGTATCTATCCGAGTCTGTATCAGGGACGCAGCTCTGGTAGACCATAGTGTCTATCCGAGTCTGTATTAGGGTAACAAAAGGTTTTACACATTTTTCCTAGGAGGAGCTCCAAAATTCATACCCGTGACAAAGAATTCACGCGAACTCGCATAATTTTACCGGCCTTCCGCTGGTGAAACATATGCAAGAAGTTACAGTACATTAATATGGTCACTACCCCCAAAAACATCCACCAACAAAAATTCCACCCTAACAAAAGTGGTACTACAAAAATGTCTACTTACAAAAGGATTGAAATCAGATACAATTGCCAAGTACATGTCTTCTGTATAAAAAAAGTTTACAACAGAAGAACAGAAAACTGAATAGTCTTGTATTGTTCACTCGCTACGCTCGCTCACTCGATCGGATCTTGATAATTACAGGAAAAAAATCAGGAAAAAAAATTTAGGAAGTGGTACTTGGCGGGCCATTATAGCAATATGTATCGAACAAATGATACATAGACCTAAGTGAATACTCTTTTACTTACTCATAGCAATATGTATCGAACAAATGATACATGGACCTGAGTAAATACTCTTTTACTAACTCATAAATGGCCCGCAAGTACCACTTCCTAAATTTTTTTTCCTGATTTTTTTTTCTGTAATTATCAAGATCCGATCGAGTGAGCGAGCGTAGCGAGTGAACAATACAAGACTATTCAGTTTTCTGTTCTTCTGTTGTAAACTTTTTTTATACAGAAGACATGTACTTGGCAATTGTATCTGATTTCAATCCTTTTGTAAGTAGACATTTTTGTAGTACCACTTTTGTTAGGGTGGAATTTTTGTTGGTGGATGTTTTTGGGGGTAGTGACCATATTAATGTACTTGGCGAAAGATTTTTGCACCAGGGGTGCTTTTTGGGGTTTAACGGTCTTTCTGGATTTTGTCCGAAAAATAAACTATGGTTGGCTGCAGTTTTTGTCATTTGATCGAACGGACCGTAATTTTTTGTCTGAGAGTGAGCAAACGACCAAACATTACACTTTGTAATATTCAATCGCTGCCTACCATATCCGCGTAAAATGAATTGTTTAAACAATACGTACCTGGGATTCCGCGCGTGCGCGGGGCGGTTATGTTAGGACTTTTGTCCGAGGGTGAGCAAACGACGAGACTTAGCGGGATTGTTCGAAAAACTCCCCCGAATGCATTTCGTGTCATTTCGGCATTTGCTCAATCTCAATCTAAAAGTGACTGGCCGTTTGATCAGATTATAAGAGCTGTCCCGCACGGAAATATATATATGCGAAAAATATATGCAACATATATGTCGCATATATAACATATAAGTGCGCAAAATACAAAAATGTCGCATATAGTATAACATATATGTTATAACATATATGTTAATACATATATGTTTGATGAGTTTTACATAGTGTTGACATCTATGTCGACATCTATGTCGCATATATGCGCATATATGCGACATAGATGTCGACATTCATGCCGCAACATTTATGTTCACATATATCTAGACATTTATATCAAATATATAAAAATAAGTTTTGGCGCAAAAAAAAAATATGTCACATATATGTGGCATATATTTTTCGCATATATATATTTCCGTGCGGGGTAGTTAACCATAGGTTATCGTTCAAACGTAGTTCCGAAAGATTGTTAATTTATGGGTATGACGTGTAACGAACAACACCCATGTTAGCTAACCCTCCAAAAATTAATTTGGTAGTCGTGCAACACTCCTAATTCATATCAGCGCGGGTAAACCTCCGAGCGCGCGCCTATGCTGCGCTTGCAATTCTCTGCGAACTGCATCTTCATCTCTCGGCTAAGGAGCAGCATCGGAAAGTGGTTGGAAACGACCCGATACGCGCGCATAATGTTAAAAAATTTTGCTAATCCTCAGGTGTATCTTCTCTTCGGAATGTCGCCATTATAAATTCAAGTGATAATATCTCTGTAATAAGAAATGCTAAAGAAATTTTAGAGAACGGTAATGTAAGCTAATAGAAACTATGAGCTTGAATTTTAGACCTTGACGTAGTCCATATACGAGATCGTGATGAGTAATATGAATTCAAATTTTCAAAAAAAGACCCAACAAAGATGTTTTTACCATTTCATAATCATACATATTACGAACAAAATATGTTATGAATAATAGAATTACGAAAAAAAAATAAAAATTCTTTTGCTCCACCGTGAGAAGTTGGGGTTTTAGCTGAAAACAGGGCCTGACGAGAAATGGGCGTTGCGCTCTCAGATTTAGAGGGTGAAAGATGAATTTTCATTCTTTACATTGGATTTACGAAGGAGTATACCTTCTTTCGTGTCAATCTATGCCACCTATGCATATATCGATGGCCTAGGTTCCAAATGTCGTAACCCACGAATGAGTTTCACGGGAGTGACTGGAGACGAATTATCTTTGGAAATATTAACATTCATAATCAGTTACATTTATTTATGATAAAAAATTATTTATGGAAAAAATTATAACTGATTATGTTCATTGACATTTCCGAACATAATTCGTTGTCACTCTCTCCCGTGGAATTCATTGTTTGTGGGTTACGACATTTGGAACAGAATTTCACCCGCCAAAAAAGATTCAGAAGCCCGACATCCTATTGCCAACAGTTTGGATGTTGCAAAGGAGTACCCTTTGGAATACCCCTTCAATTGATTTTCGTTATTCGAAGATCTCTCTTTTTTCTCCATCGATTATGGCATTTCATTTTCTTTATTTGGATTTAAGTCCAACAAATCGATGTCTCCGTCGACCTCAAATCTGAAATAGAGTCCCTATATAGGTTCGGCTGACTGTTCATGTCGTGTACTTCTATAAAGAGGATTTTGTTCCACCGAATCGATTCTGGAATAGTCCCTATGTTCGGCTAGCTGTCAAAAGTGTGAGGTTATGTATCGTCTGCTAGCATACGTCACTTCAATAATGTATTCTTATTATTTAGATTGTTGTCCAACAAATCGATAGCTCCCTAACCTCAAATCAGAAATAAATTCCTATGTCAGGCTAGCTGTCAAAAGTGTGAGGTTATGTATCGTCTGCTAGCATACATCACTTCGATGTATTTTTATTATTTAGATTTTTTAATAAAAGGAAAAAATGACAAAGAATATTCCGATTTTCAGCTAACAAATCGATCTCTCTATAACCTCGACTTTGAAATGAACACTCCTATGCTATGCTAGCTGTCAGTCGAGTGAGGTTATGTCTGGTCTGCTTGTATGCGGAATTTGAATATATTTTTATTATTCAGATTTTCGACCAAGAAATCGATCCCTCCACAACCCTAAGTCTGAAATAAGATCTCATTTCCTATGTTTGGCTTGTAGGCTAGCTGCCAGAAATTTGAGATTATGACGTCGGGGATCTTGTATCTGTTATTCGAATTTATTTGTGCATATGTTTCCAACAAATCCAGCGGATTGAAAAATATGGATGAACTAAATGAACGAGCTGAATGAACCCCGACTTTCACATACAATTTTGTCTATCCTATATTCGAGTTTCAGGTTAGCCGTCAGACGAGTGAGCTTATGACGTCTGGGATCCGATATTGATTGTTCATACACGTTACTCATTTTCGGAAACATTAGTATGAAAGAGCGGAGTACAATAAATAAACAAGCAATAATGTTTTCTCGTAACGCAAAGTCCGAACACGATTCTACCTATCGTTTGTTCGTATTTTAGGTTAGCCGTTAGTCGGGTGAGGTTAGCCGTGTGCGATCCGATATCGAATTTCTGTGTTTTTTGTAAAGCGCCGCGTCAAGCGGGAGCGGCGGGAGCCAACATCTTACGTAAAGTGACGACATAGGAAACTTTCACTAGCGCCGCTGCTCGGTTTGCAAGTAAACTGGCCGCAATATCGGTACAGCCCATACAGCACCGAGACATTGCAGCAATGTTGTAGCAACATAACTTTGCAATATAGGAAATGTTGCGGTTATATTGCTGCAACCTTCCTGCAATGTTGCAGCAATGTCCCAATGTCCGCGTTTCTTACATAACATCTGCAATGTCCCTGCAATATTGCCAGATAATCTGCAATATTGCAAAAGTTCCGGCATTATTGCCAAAATTCGTTTTCGATACGTAGGTATGTGTATCATATGGGTCGAATATGTACGTGTGAATATTCGATTTCACATTATGTAACTTTTCATGTAGATCAACAAGCATTATCAGTTCGCTAAGAAAAACACCATCCGATTTGTTCGATCTAACCGGGGTTTGAACCCAAGTCCGCTCGCGTCGCTGTATTACTAGTCGCACGCTCTACCTACTACGCCAAGCCACCGTATGGTAGTTGGCCTCATATTTTCCTATTCGTGGAAAATTATGATCAAGGTCTCGAACTAAGAGCTTATAGATATTTCAATCACACCGATCAGTATCATGATTGATCAGTGTCAAGGCAGGATCACATCTGGAAAATGTTAGATTTATGCAATATCGCGAATTGAGTGATTTTATTTATGAAACATGCAATAATAAAACTTCGTGATATAAATTCTACTGACATAAGGAATAAACAGAAACGATCAGTAAAAGCAACCTCGAATATACAGACCGCCTTTAGACCGCCTGAAAAAAAAAATATTTCTAGCTTGCACCATCTCAAACCAATAATACTCTTACAATGTGACTTCCCGCATAGAGTGGATTCTGTACGATGATTTTAAGAGGTATCGCACGGAGGATTTATTTTGTCCATTTGATTAATAGATGGAACCAAAGATGGAACATGGACTTCTTGTGTTCGGACGCGTATAATTTCCGTTCTATATACGAAAAAAAGATTCAGAATTTGTGGACAACATCGCTGTAGGTTCAATATAGTTTTAGCTATCGTAAATTTTTTTTTCCGAACTTCGAATATGCTTTGTGAAGCACTAAAAATTATAAAAATATAAAATAAAATAATAATAATAATGTATAATAATTATATATTATTATTATATATTATATTATCATTATTATTATTATTATTATTATTATACATCATTATTATTATCTTATTATTATTATACATCATTATTATTATCTTATTATTATTATATATAATATATGATAATTACAAATTATGTAAATATATAAATATAACAAAGTTATATTGCAGGAATCTTGCGGTAACATTACAATGCAATGTTGCAAAAGTTATATTGCAGGGATCTTGCAGCAACATTGCAGTGCAATGCAATGAAAATGAAATTTAGCAATGTTGCTGAGACATTGCTGCAACGTTCCGTGCTGTTAGGGAGGGTACTGTGATCTCAACTAAATGTCGATACGGGTTGTGATCTCAACTGAATGTCGGTTTTTTAGTTTTGAGTAACGGAAAAACAATTGTTCTCAGCCATTTCTTTATCAAATGACACGGGATTAGGCTCAAAGTGTTTGGTATTTCATTGCGGAGTGGCTAATTATCCGGAAAATGCGATTATCTACGGCGACAATGAATAATCTCGCGATTTATGTGGTCGGTACGTCAATCTGTCAAAATTTTCGTCAAATTTTGGAAAACTGAAATAATTAGCCACTTTCTGCCACAATTATGTGTAATCCCTCAAAGTTTCATTGCGATCGGTTCAGTAGTTTCGGAGAACTATTGTTTTCCGTTTTCGAGGTTCTGACAAACCTTTCACTTCACCTTAAGCGGGCTGCGATGTTTAATCCCATACACGTTATTTGAACTATCATCGGTAATTATTGATTCAGCATGTTCTTGGAAATGTTCAGCAGTACGTAGTAAAATATCTGTTTGGGTGCAAATTACTTGACAATCAGATTTCCTCATCAAACATATTCTGCAGTAATGGTTGGCTTGGAATGATTCAACCATTCCTAACAGAGTGGCCCCACCCAAATTATCGTGGCTCAACGATACTAACGTACCTTTTATTGACATATCCAAATCTTTAATAAAAACACCTTCATTTTCAAGTATTTTGAGATCACTAATAATCACGTCAAGAACAGGATTTATACCGAATCGCTTGATATCAGCATTGTAACATAATGCTAGCAAATGAATATTCTCTAAATAGGAATTTAATTGCATAGTAAAATTGTTAATCACAAAATAGAATGCTCCAATTTTATGACTTCCTGTCTTACTGCCTAACGGATTGCAAACTTCAAATTCGTCAAAATATATCTGAATCTGAATGGCGTTAGGGTTATCGATAAAAAATAGACATGTTTTATACAAATCACCATCAACAAAGTGTGTGTAAGCTTCGGGATTGGGGGTTCGTTCTTTCAGGAATTCCTTTCGAACGATTTCATTTTTGAATAATAATTCTAGCGTTTGTAAAATTGGTATATAGGAAAATGTGCACGTTACTGGTACTTGTTTGTATATCCTGAGAGTCGAGTCATAGACTTGGTCAATTCTTATCCCGTGAGACTTTTTAACTGGTTCCAACATAGAATTCTTCTTGAACGCCTCCTTTCTTTTATATTTGGTCATTTGATTTTCAAACTTTATTTTGAAATTGTCTACGATGTCTGTGGATTCAGCTATATTATTGAACGATCAAACGAACTTACCTGTACGTGAAGTTCGATCGTAAGTATATGTAATCTCGTTCGAAGATATTACTGTGTAGTTCCCCTTCGATCCGCTAGATGTCACAACCTTTAGCGAAACTAAAAAGTGGGGGAACTGCTCGGGCGCTTGTCCCGGCAGCGCCCAACTATCCTCATATTCTTCAGAGGAATTAAAAAATTGTAAACTGGGATAAGGGAAATGACTACAAGTCATAGAGGGGTGGGATTGGTAATATCTTCGAACGAGATTACATATAATTACGATCGAACTTCACGTACAGGTAAGTTCGTTTGGTCGTTCAATTATATTCCATCTCGTTCTCGATATTACTGTGTAGTTGTTTAGAGAATTACAGTTTTACAATTTGGTTATCAAGTATGAACAGATATTTTATTTGTTACGAGTTTCAAGTATGGAAACAGCAAACTCCTGAGAATCTAGAGGTACAATATTTCTGTTATAAAATTTTGCGAACACCTGGGAAGAATCTGACCAGCCGGCAGTTCTTCTTATGGTGTCTAAGTCTATGCCTCGTGACGAGGCTAACGATGTAGTCGCATGGCGTATAGAATGCGCTGAGAACATTGATACATCTACTCCACTTAATCCTAAAACAGTTTTAGCCCATCTACTTATTGTCTGGGCGCCAACATCTTTGTACGGTTTTCTAGTAGCAATAAACAATCTCTCAGATTGTGTACGTAAGTCTTTGGTAACCTCGATATATTTCAGCACCGCTGATGCCACACATATCTTTGGATTCTGACTGTATAATGGGATTGACAACAAGGGTTGGCAACGCCCTGGTGCTGATGTCTTAATAATATCGTTAATATAAATCATTAAACCCTTAGGTGATGGCGTAATGTTTCTTAATCTAATATTTGCAATGGTCTGTGCCCTCTGGGCTGTACTTAATAATAATAGCATCACAGTCTTGTAAGTTAACTCTAAAAGTGATAGGGTCTCTAGTGGGTCTAGTTGCTCGAGGTACTGGAGTACCACAGACACATCCCAGGTAAAGGCGTACTTTGGTCTGGGTGGTCGTAGTCTGGCAACTCCCTTCAGGAACCTGCAAGTTGACTCATCGTTTCCTATTCTAGTTCCCGAAACTAGGGAGATCGCCGACCTCAAGGAATTTAATGTCCCATAGCTAGCACCCTCGTTGTATTTTACGACTAAGAATCCCAACAAGAAGGCTCTTGTCGGGTTAAAGCAGTCGGCGTTATGATCTGTGCAGAATTTAAACCATGCGTCTAGGGCGGAGCAGTACTGTTTAATGGTTGCTGGAGCTAATGATGATAACATTATATCCAGTGCCTCTGGTGGAACGCCCTGCCTCAGGAAAGCCTCCCTGATACCCTGGCTGCCACTAGGCTTAATGTTTCTGCTTTCGGATGGCTGCGTAACCTGCAGGGGGACAGTAATAAATCAGTTCTTGGCTTTAATTTAATTTTTTCTTGTATCAACGCTGAGAACAGAGGGTACCAGGGTTGGCTAGGCCAATCAGGTACTATTATAATGCCTGATGCTTGTTCTTTTTGAATTTTAGATAGAGATTTCAAAATCAACGCGAAAGGTGGAAAAGCGTAGAAAAAAAACCCTGACCAGCTGGTAGTAAAAGCATCTATCAGCACAGCCCTGGGATCTGGAAGCCACGAGCAGTATTTCTTACATTTATGGTTATTGTTATTAGCGAAGAGATCAATTTCGGGTGATCCAAGCTTTTCTTTAACTAGATTAAAAGCTTTGTTGCAAAGCTCCCATTCGGTGTCAATGTTTTTTACTCGAGATAAGGTGTCCGCTTCATAATTATCCCTAGACGCGATGTATGACGCGAAGAGAAAGATATGCCTCTTTTCCGCCCATTGCCAGATTTCTTTCGCCAATTTGTTATATTTACAAAAGCGAATACCCCCCATCTTGTTTATATAAGCAATAGCTGTTGTGTTATCGATGCGGAGGAGGATCTGATCGTTCCTCCGTTCTCCCGCAATCCTTTCTAATCCTATCTTGACGGCTAACAATTCCTTGACATTAATGTGTAGGTTTTTCTCGTACTGATTCCAGAACCCAAATACTTTAGTCTCATTGTCCGTGGCACCCCAACCTGAATTGGAAGCGTCTGTGTAGATGGTAATATCAAAACTTGTGGATTTAATAATTCCCACAGAGCCTCTAATGCTTTTATTCCACCATTTCAGGTCAGGGGTCAATCTGGATGGAATGTTCATTGTAGCTGAGTAATTGTGGTTGTTTACTATTAGGTTAGCTAATTTGTGTGATTCAAGACTCTTGGTATACAGCCATCCGTATTCTATTGCCGGGCAAGCGGCTACCAATTTTCCTATCAGTTGAGAGAATTCCCGAATTGTACAAAAGGGTCTTTCAAATGTGTGTAGGAGCTTCAATAAACGGTCTCGTTTTTCGCTTGGTAACTCGACTGTAAACTCTCGGGAGTCGATGATAAAACCTAAGAACCTGCATCTTCTGGCCGGGCACAAGGCACTTTTCTCCATATTTAATTGGAATCCAAGCGAGCGTAATAATAATTTACAAGCATAAGAAAGCATTTGAGTACATCTGGACTCATCCTGGGCAATGATTATAAAGTCGTCGAGATAATTGACTACTGAGACACCGTTAGACCTTAATATTTTCAACGGGGGTTTAAGGATTTTGGTGAAAATGTATGGGGCAGTACATAAGCCAAAAGGCAAACACGTGAATTCAAAGAGCGTTCCCCTGAATATGAAACGTAGGTATTTTCTGCTACGGCTATGTATCGGAACTAGATAATAAGCATCGTGTAAATCTATTGTGCCCATGAAGCAGTCTAGGGAAATTAAGTTCGTGACCGTTCTCAGGTCCTCTAGCTTGAAATGTTCGGGTTGGATAAATGAATTTAATTTCTTTAGGTTCAGAATGAACCGGTCGGTTCCATCCTTTTTTGGGACTAGGAAGAACGGAGAGAGAAATTGATCCTCCACCTGATCGCAAGCCTGAATTGCTCCCTTAGCTAGTAGCCTATCTATGGCTAGCTTATATCTGTCTCCCTCCCTAACTGGTATGTTAACGATAGGTGGCCTATATTGAAAAGGTTTTCTGCTGAAAACAATCTCATACCCCTGAATTATGCCGAGCACAAATTTATTATTTGTAATATTTGCCCATTCATGGTGGAATATTTTGAGTCTGCCTGCCGCAGGAGCTATGCTTACGTCTATTTCGTTCGGTTTGCAGAAGAGTTGTGTCTGGGGCTGCGGTCCCTGTTGTTGAAGTGTTGTCTGCTTCTGAATGACGTTGATGGTCTGGACTGGTTCTTGCCTTGCTGATTGTTTTGGCCCGAGCGGGCAGCGAGGGGCTTTTTCTGCTGCGGGCCTCTGAATGAAAAAGGTTTTTTCGACGAACTTGGGGTAGACTTTTGTTTGATATCCTGGCTCAGTTTGGTTAGGGCTTTCGATTCTTTAATCCGATCCCCGAGGTTATTTCCGTAAAGCGTTTCATCCATTTCCGCCTTCTTAATAATCTCCGCCACTTGTGGCGTTAGGTCAGGAATGAATATATTGGCCTTTCTCGAGACCGAAACAGCGTGATGTATAGCAATATTAACTTTTGCCACATCGCTAATCTTCTTAAGTAACAAAAGCTTGTCACATTCATCTTCTAACATTAATAGAGTGAGGACAGACCCAAGTGCCATCAGTGAGGATCCTGCGAACTTCTGAAGGTCTGCCATATAAGCATCCCTTCTTGCATTTTTGGGTGCCAGAGAGGCTAAGATCTCGGCATTAAGCTGCTTTGCCTCGAACTCCGGAATCCTGTAGGATTGAACAACTTTAACTCATCTGCACAAGTACTTGACCCCATTATTATGATAATGACGTTATAATGTGATCAATGGTATTATTATTATAATAATAATAGCATTCGTGCCTTTTGTAATTCTCCAACAAGGTCTCTCTTTCTTCTTTCGGCAGGCCTTTATTGATCAACTTTTTCCAGATTCTGACCAGATCAGGATCAATAGTTGCAGCATCGGGTGTGTCCACACTGGTCTCGATGCCGAGGATATCTAGGATCTCAGGATCAATCGGCACCTTGTTGGGGCTGGGTCCGGGAGACTTTTGATCTCCTGCGGAATTTTCTGTAAAAAATTCCGTATATGTCTCAATAATGAGAAAGACTACCGTTGCCATTATTATGACAAAGTAGCGTGTGTACGCGTATCAGAAATACATTTTGTGTATATCTTGATACATATGCATACAATGTAGCGACTCTCCTTGTTTGTAAACAAGGTGAGTCATGTTGCGCTCCCGCGCCGGTCTCAACTTGTCCTGACGAGTTCTGCAACATAGGCGGCAAAAAACGTGGGGGGGGGGGGAGGGGGGGAGGAAAGGCAATCGGACTTCATCTTTTAATGAGTTACTGGGTCTTAATTACCTTTATTCTCCTTATTGTTATCCCCTTTGTTTGTCAGCGCTCGAAACGCTGCCGTTGATGAAGATGTAGATTCTTCGGAATCGTATTCAGACGATCCCTCCTCCACTAGCAAGGGGGTTAAAACTGCCAAATCTTCTTGCATCTTTTGCACTTTGGCTCGAATTTCGTCAAGATTAGACTTTCTTTTAGACATCTTTTATTTCTTTTTTTTTTTTTTTATACGTCTCGCCCGAGGTCTGACTTCTCGCGCACAACGAAGCGACATGGGGATAGTTGGGCGCTGCCGGGACAAGCGCCCGAGCAGTTCCCCCACTTTTTAGTTTCGCTAAAGGTTGTGACATCTAGCGGATCGAAGGGGAACTACACAGTAATATCGAGAACGAGATGGAATATAATCTTGTTCTAAAAGGTCGTCGAGGATTGGAAAGACTAATTCCGCAGTACACTGTAAGATTGTGTCTATTGTTGTGTCCGGCAGGCCTAGAGAATACATTTTCAAAATGAAATTCATGATCTGATTCTCAATATCATTTTCATCGCCTATAAGAGCATCGTTCAAGTCTTCTTCGTCTTCAGAATGATCAAAGTATTGAATATCATGTGCTACAACAGATTCCCTATTTTCTACAATAGATTCTTCATTTTCAATCAAAGGTTGCAATCCAGCACAGTTTTCAGGTAAACAAGATGGAGGAATAGCCCTTAGTTTCAATTGACATTTAAGAAGATGTTTTCGGAAACCCGAATAAGTTTTGAAAGTTGATGAACATCCAAAACAACATCGCAAGTTCAATTTTGATCCTTCTAGTAACAAATGTGTTTTCTTCAAATGCTTACAAATGTCTGCTATATTAGGTGTCACAAAGTCACATTCCAAACAAGAAATATCCATTTTCTGACAAAGCCTATAACATGAACCTTCGAATGTGAAAATTTGTTTGATAATCAAACGCAAATATTAAAAACTAAAGAATACTACGGAGCATGTGACCTTATAGTGTGTCATGTCTGTGGGTTATTGCATGATTTTCAATCGATCTAGTCATTTGGATGAGAATCTCAACATTTTTGGCGAATTTGAGGTTGAACTCGTCGGTTTGGTACTTGTTTGCCCTACAGAACACCTATATTTGAGAAAAGTTCCCGACTTAAAAATTGAATGACATTCAGTTTAAAATATACAATTTATATAATGTAACTCTGAGTCGTTAGAAAAATGAGGCTGAATCTAGCCTCATGTTCGAAAATGGTCTGTAGAGCAAACAAGGACCTAAAGGATGGACTATAGAAAACTAATACTGAGTATTCACCTGTGGTATATAACTTGACCCTTAGGATACAAACATGTAACTGCAAAAACAGAAATATCAAAATAGCCAGAGTATTGAGACCCTGTTATTCCTATGATACTTTACTGCGAGTTATGTTACATCATTTCTGGTGCTCATTCAGTTGATTCGCTTACAGATTCGAGCTGCTGTTTGATAGCACAAATTTTCGTGTGAGTATTAATAACTTTTGGTGTTATTTTACATTCAATACCATAAAAGTAATGTTGAATGTACAACCAAAAACTAGACAGATTGCTATCAAACTGCGTGTTAAAGACAAAACTTGTCTTAAACAGGGCATCAGTCGCAGCAATGATGTCAGTAGCTTGGAGTAAGATGAAGATGTTGTCAATAGCGATGAAATATTGATGAATTGCTGATTTGTTCGGTCCAGCAGCAATCAACTTAGGTTGTTTGCCCTTCTCTTCACCTCTTAGCTGTAGTGGGGTTCCAGCCTGTAACCATATGTAAAAAAATGTTTGAAAAATATATTGTAAACAAAATTTGTAAATTCAGTGTCGGATTGCAGTATTGATGAAACTCACCTCTTTGAAAATTACAAATTTGTTGACGCTGTTCACTGCTTTCTCTCTCGACGCGTTCTTCTTTCCTCGAGTTACTGGAGGCAACAGTTGCGTTAAGGCAAGAAGCGAATTTGTCAGCCGATCCCACCCTATAAAAGACGTGTCATTTTCTTGAAGTTTCCTTTTAAATTACAATAAATGAAAGTATAGCTGATTTTATGATCAAGTTGTTATGACAGCTATCTTAGGAAAGACACTTGTCACGAAGAAGTATTATATGCTGCGAAAAAAGAAAAATTGGAAATGGAATAGATCAAACTGTCAATGTGTCTGAACGCAAATTGAATACGTAACCATAATCATGTGAGTTTTTCGAACCATTAAAGAATTCAAATGATAACGTATATAACAATAAAACGTATTTCCTATGAGTACCTAAAATCGAAACGCTATAAATGTTTTATTCTCACCAAATATATTACTGTTGCCTTTCTCTGTTTCATGCAAGTTCAATATTGCATTCGCATGGTTTCCATATTCTGACATAAAAGCGTCTTGGTCAATATTAGGGTACATCAGTTGAAACTCGATATCAATCTGCAGAATACAAAATTTGGAGGAAAAAGTTTTCCCTACGCAATGAATTTTACTCGTAATCAGTCTATTTTAAAAATCGGAATCGTACCAGTTTTGGAGTATCAGCGAAACGTGGGAATTGATTGAAAAAATTGTTATCGAGACATTTGTGTCTTCGGTAGGCAAACGTGAATTTAGTTTTTTCAATTATGTCTTTTTCTTGGTCGATTGGCACGGCACTTTTCAAGAAGGCCACTGCGTCTTTGATAAGATCGGTCTCTTCGATCTCTGCAGACCCTATATTCTGCTCTATCTGCTCAGTACGTCGAGGCTCCGGTTTTATTTTTTTGGACGCCCGCTGGGCATTGGACAATCTTGATTGCAGGTAACCCGTATTAGTTTTCGGGTCATAATATTGTTCCTGTAGAATGAAAATTTTTATTACATGTATAATCGGAACGCGTGATATTAAAAGTTCTCTAAAATACAGAAGGGCACTGAATGGATAGAAAATGATGGTGGAGTATAAAATCTTTTCTCGTGGATGTATCAAGAAGCAACTGTTTAGAGCACATCCAATTTAGACACCCATGTTTGAAATATGTATATTGACCGATATAAAAAACCGTCTAACTCAAAATGCGGCTTGACTGGTAGAATATACTAGGGCCGGTATTCATAGTCAGGTCTTGAGACTGAACTTTGTCAAGATGGTCTTAAGTCGGCTTCGGACACGACTTGGACCTGACTATGAATACCGGCCTAGATATGTATTTGACGATTTCTGTGAACTCACGTAACCAAGTTTGCCCTTCGGATCTTTCAATTTCGGGAAGGCTTCAACAATTGCTTGTGCATACTTGCACTTATCACTACAATGAAGTGGAGCCGCCCTTTTTTTTTTCAATTGTAGCATATGGTCAACAATGATGGTGACTAAAAGTTTTCGGGACTTGTCCGACAAGTATTGGTTCTTTTTATATTCTCCAATAACGTCCTCTCCGCAGGAATTCTTTTGTATGATATCATAAAGTATCTGTGAGTGTTGCAATGAGATTTTGTTAAAGTATAAGCAAGATAAGAATATGCCAATGAAATGCTTCGCTCTACTAATTATACGAAGAAACCGTTTTCGATCAATGAAAATTTCAATCATAAACCAATAAATCGATGGCTCAGTCGAATAACGCAGTATCTCGCGAGCCGCTCCGAAACCGCTCTGTAGTTATACGGCAAGTCTATAGCGCTACAGATCGATTTCGGAGTGCCTCGCGAGATACTGCGTTATTCGACTGAGCCATCGAAATAGCAAACTGACACATGCCTCTTTAGAAATTACACCGTCTGCCGGTTTTCGTACTGGTGTGTGTCTTTTTGGCAAGCTCGTTTCACCAATTGAGTCGAAATCGGTGTCGTCTGTGGAGATTGTACCACTACTAGTGGTTTGCGCGGATCCTGGACTTTTGAGTTCGTGAATATCTGAGAAAAACGGAAAAATATTCTTATGGCTCTGGAAACATCAACGTCTGGTGACGGTATTGGTCGCATATACCAAGAGGTTTGTTTCTCGCAAGCTGGCTATCCCAATTAGCCAGTCTGCGAGAAAGAGACGAAAAACTTAGGTTGTGTCAAGATGTCTGTGACTGACTGCGATGTTTCACGGCCACCTCTCGGTATGTGTATGCAGAAGTTAGCACTAATGTCTTATCAAATGACTGCCTATGATAATTATTCGCTCACCCAGATGAGGAGTAGTTTCTTCTTTGATCCTTACTACCACCCCGCGCGAAGACATTTGGACATATTCCCGCAAGAAATCTGCACTTAATTTTGATCCAAATTCGTCAGTAAATATGAATTTAGTATGTAGTAAAAATGGGTACATTTCGCATGCTGAAAACACGATAATAAAAAATATTTCTGCTATATCCGCATGGCATGTCTACAGAAAACAATATTTCAATTATTTCTAACCTTTAGCATGAAACTCTTCGTATTCATAGGGATAATCTAGTTTGGTCCACTCTTTTTCCCCTCTACACTCGAGGACAAAGTAAAGAGGCATCGTGTGTAAAGGAGCTTCCTGTTGTGGAATTTCGTTACGCAGTGGGTAATTCATTCTGCAATTTGGAATAAAATAACGAGATCATTGGATGATTGTTATTCACATACAAATTGACAACTTCTCCGTTTCAGTGGGCGAAGTATGTGATTCTCGTACGCTTGGCGTATACTATTTTTTTCAACTCAGTGTGCGAATTTCGATTTCGAAAATAAATATAAATATGAATATCTTTTTTTTCAAACTTAATATTCATAGGTGATAGAAAATAACGGCTAAGAATGCAAAGAATGTATGTTTGAGAATATTCTACAAATTCGCTATTCACAGTGTGCGTAGATTCTGCACGCATTGTGTTGAAAAACAAAGTCCGATACACGTGCGAAAAATGATTCTCGACTTGTCACACTCGTGCGAGAATCAACCTTCTCGCCCTAGTCTCGAAATGTAGTTTTAAAGCTGATGGAAAAATTTCATTAAAATAATAGATTGTGGCAGACATTTCACAGGCATCGGAAAACAGACTTTTTAATGAGGCGTTACAAAAAAAAAATATAAGCGTTGATCAAGATGAAAAACAAAAGAATCATAGGCCGCCAATTGCTCAAGTCTGAATGCTCGAACTCGTCGCGTCCCGCAAACTCGAAACACCAGGGCGTCATTTGTTTGGAACACGGATGTATAATACACTTAGAACCCCATCTACGATATAAATTTTCCTAGCATTTACAAACTACCTTCCTATCCCAATTTTTCAACCTCACTGTGAGCTGTATGCGAATATGCCTGCACGTGTACGATACTATTCACCACATGGCGTCATATCGCGATTACATGAAAACATGCGCCTGAACAGTTTATCTATTACAATTAGCAATAAAAAAATTAACTTACCTTTCGTGGTTTGCTACCGTGGAGAAAGCCGGATTGGGAAGCATGCGGCACATACACAATTCCACACACGTATAAACGACGCCTCATCAAACCGTGATCCCACCTAGTCGAGACGCGAAGAGAGACTGAAAGGGAGAGGCAGATTGCATGCCGAAAACTATAGGAGTGACGTCACCTGTCCCATCTTCGCAAATATAACAGCGCTCGTGATTGGACCGTTCCAGTGAAGCAGCCAATCATAACATAGTGGAAGGGAAGTGACCATTCTCGTGTAGTCTTTCAAAAGACGTTATTTTCAGCCGATTGAGTAAAATATTACAGACTTTTACGTTAATTCGACCAAATTTTTTGGTCAAACGTTGCGGAACACAATGCTAATGTCGAAACAACTCATTTCAAGTGTTCAACACAACTCATTTATTTACTCGTATTTCAACCTAGAATTTGTGTTACATACCAACTCAAACGTTGTGTAGTGTCAATAAAAAAAATATCGAATTAACATTTTTCTATAGTCAAACATTCGTGACATTATTTTCGGGTCAAAAATACATAATTTATGTTAAATCTATCGTTTAACATTTTTCAACGAAATAACATAACGGTGGATTGTTGAATCAACCTTAAAAAAGTATTAACTTTGACACAAAAATTTGAACATCCAAAAAATTTAACATTCACACAAATTATTTCTAACAGTGTAGGGTGGTCAGAATATGCCAGCAGGAAATTTGCATCAGCAAGCGGTTTGGTTCCTGCAATGTCAGAAAACGAAATCGTTAGCAATTTAATACGTCATTTCGACGAACACGTAGTAGAAGCAGCGAAGTGTAGATGCATAAGAGACATAGACAATTTGCTTACCTTTTTAGATCAGATGCAATCCGGAGGACGTTCAAACATTCCGAAATCAAACCCTCACACTCAAAGCGTTAACAGATTTTTTGTAACACCTGCATGGGAAGTTCGACTTCGCGCCCCGTAAAAAGTGCGCGAAGCGGCCGATTCGCCAACAAATCCAAAACTGTTAGGTAATGTCGTAAAACTGTTAGGTAATATTTATTACCAAACGCTAATCCGAGCAAAACGAGCGTAACTAACGCCATTGAACGAAACAAGTGGTGGCTACAATCACTGTCTGCAACATTCAGGTTGGGGCATCGTCACTGTTCGTCACCGCGTGTTGTGTACACGAAGTGCGAACTTCCATGCAGTGTTACAAAAAATAGTATACGACACACGTGCGCGTACGTGATCCTCACACTCGTGTTTTTGTCACCCTCGCTTCGCTCGGGCGACAAGCTACACTCGTGTGAGAATCACGTACTTCGCGCACTCGTATCGTAATCTACTATTCAAACACAGCTCGCCATCTTGACGAGCGACCGAAACAGAACACATGGCGAAATAGCTATTCGCAGCAAAACAATAATATTAGGTCAAACGCTCAACGCGACGATACAAACACGAACGATTCGCAGGATAATAAAGTCAAGCCTAATTTACAAGATAGTAACCGTCGTCCAAATTGGACAAGCCCTCGACAAATAAATGCGATCACAGAAGAAATCTGCGAGAGCGACAAAATCGAAACAGAAGAGTTGGTTTCGGAAAACCAACTGGCGCTGTAATCGTCAATCCGCCAAAAGACGAGACGCAGCGCGATTTTGAAATGAATGCCGCGGAAATAGTAAAAACGGATACTTTCGAAAATCCTACGGAATTTTTATTAAACGATGAGGATGTAAAAGAAAAAGAAATTATATATTGTCCAACGATAGAGCTTTATTTAGAAAATATAAAAGCAATAGCACTTATCGATACAGGTAGCCAGATAACCGGCATATCGGAAAATTGGTATAAAGAAAACATAGACAAATTCAAATCATGTGAAAAACTACCAGTGGTAAATTATCAAATAGTAGGAGCCACCGGAGGGAAACCTGTAAAAATAAAAGTACAAATATTCATTAAAATAAAACTAGGAAATTTCACAGATCAAATTCCATTGATAGTAATCCCGAATCTCCGAAGACAAATAATTATCGGAATAGATACATTAGGGAAATGGAAAGCGCATATAAATCTAAAAACAAATATATTATCAATAAACACTGAAATCAAAACGGAAAACATCATACTACACACGTCAAAAGAATTACCTTCAAATAAGGAAAAATTGGGAATAGCAACATTAAATTCTCAATTTGAGAGTCAACAAACTGATTGTGAAGAATATGAGTTAACCGATGATGAGATCAGAGACAAACTCTCGAAATGCAACTGGTTGAAAAACGAGCACCAAAGAAACTTTATAGATTTATTAAAGAAATTTAGGGGTGTTTTCAGCAAAGTTCCTGGGAGGGTGTCAGTTTACGAACATAAAATACAAATTTATGAAGATAGACCGTTTGTACGTAGGTCGTATCCAGTACCAATTATGCAACGCGAAAAAGTTAGAAAAGAAATAGATAAAATGTTGTTTCACGGAATTATTGAAAGATCGTGTAGCGAATACATAAATCCAATTGTGGTACCCTACTGCAAATTTCCAGGTGGGAATCCATGGACGATTCCACCTAGAATTCCACCTGGAAATCTATATGGAAAATCCATGTCAATCCATAGGTTTTCTACCGGGATTTGGAACTGGGAATCTATGGAATTCCATGTGGTTTTAGTCATGTGCAGAAACATGTGATCCTATGTGTAATGATATATGGAATCCTATGTGTAATATTATATTAAATCCTATGGATTGTCTGTAGTAGTTGCTACAGAAATCCTCATGAACCCCGCATAGTACACTGACATATCCACTGATATCCATGGTATTTTTCAATGTTTCATGCGCAGTACCTGATAAATCCTATGTGATTTCGTATGGAATGCTATAGCATCATATGGATTGTTATGGGTTGTTTATAGTAATTGCTACGGAAATCCCGATGAATTCCGCATATGACACTGATATATCCACTGATATCCCTTGGTACTTCATGGTATTTTTCAATGCTCCATGCAAAGTACCCGATGAATCCTGTGATTTCTTATGGATTGCTATAGCATCATATGGATTGTTATGGGTTGTTTATAGCAATTGCTACGGAAATCCCGATGAATTCCGCATATGACACTGATATATCCACTGATATCCCACGGTACTTCATGGTATTTTTCAATGCTTCATGCAAAGTACCCGATGAATCCTGTGATTTCTTATGGATTGCTATAGCATCATATGGATTGTTATGGGTTGTTTATAGCAATTGCTACGGAAATCCCGATGAATTCCGCATATGACACCGATATATCCACTGATATCCCACGGTACTTCATGGTATTTTTCAATGCTCCATGCAAAGTACCCGATGAATTCTGTGATTTCTTATGGATTGCTATAGCATCATATGGATTGTTATGGGTTGTTTATAGTAATTGCTACGGAAATCCCGATGAATTCCGCATATGACACTGATATATCCACTGATATCCCACGGTACTTCATGGTATTTTTCAATGCTTCATGCAAAGTACCCGATGAATCCTGTGATTTCCTATGGACTGCTATATAGCATCATATGGAATCTTATGGGTTTTGCATAGTAATTGCTACGGAAATCCAGGTATTATATACATTCGGGTGATCCTTGAAAATGAAATTTTTTGTGGCACCCCCTAAAAAGTTTCTTTTTTGTGTCAAAACACCAGGAAAATTTGTTTTTGGTGAAAAAAAAATAAAAAAAAAACACGTTTTGAACTGCAGATTCATTAAAACAAAACCTTTGATTCTCTGCCGATTCATTTTTTCCACAAAAAACAATTTTTCTTCATGTTTTCGCACAAAAAGGAAACTTTTTAGAGGGTGAATCAAGAAATGTGATTTTCAAGGACCACCCGAATATACATGTATTGATTCGCAAACGAATCTGTAAAAGTATATTTGACTTTATTTTGCTCTCAACTTTCAGCCATAAAACTATCAAATTTTCATAATGATCTGTGATTATTGTAACGGATAAAGGTAATCGCTATGACTAAAACACACTATCACGCTATCTATTTATACCAGCTTTGGTACTATACTATGAATACAGTATTGTGACGTGCCCATATCACACTTCAGCCTTCAAATACCACACTTCCGGAGTCGACCGTAACTGGGTTAACGTAACCCAGTGTGGTAGTTACGGTTGGCTCCGGAAGTGTGGTGTTTGAGGGTTGATTATCTTTAAAGTTGTTCACGTTCACGAAGAACTGCAATTAACACAGTATGGATGTAACAGTGGATAACAAAACTTAGATTATTTCAACCTAATATAGAATAACTAAAATTAAAAAACTTATTTATTACAATAAAATACAATAATCAGCGTATGAAATGTTTCATAACGATTCAAGATCTGATAGACCATCATTTCGGTTTAGCAAGCAAGATGAAATCGTTGAACTAAAGACTAGAGTTGCATCATCTACACCCCACGAAATAATTTTCATAATTGTAACATTCACCATTATATGTAGAATGATAAAGGTTCAATTTAATCATGACAAATCCAAGTACATACAAAGCAACATAATAACGATCGTGCAGTGTAGGATGTAAACTACGGTTGTCCCGTAACAGCCATGCAATTTTCATAGACTATAGGTATACGAAAGAATGCCTTCTACAATCAGTAAAATATTGAGGCTTTTGTGCCTGAGAAACAGTTACTTCGTACGTGCCATCGTTAATATTTGAAGTAAGAAGTGATATTGAGTAACTTGTCATTATTAGTATCAGAAAAACGTTACATATAGATTCATAATTGATATTGTATGTAAATAGGATTGGCCTAATTGGCTCTCAGGTCACGATATTGATGAAACAGGTGTACGTAAAACTTAATATGATGGAAAAAAAACTCGTTACATGAAGAAAATATAACAATGAAACCTACAAAATACCTATCACGAAATAATATTAGTAGTGACTCGATTTAGATTCACTTTTCGATCACGACGTTGATTAAATAGAAGTAAGTACGTGAAACTTGATATGATAGATAAACTCGCTATACATAGAGAAAATATAATACTGAAACGTATAAAAATATTATCACAGAGACTTAAGTTACCAAGGAACCCGATATTAGTTGACTTTAGGGCCATATAAATGGAAAAGTAATACCTACGTTAATCTCAACACGTTATAAAAGTCGCCCTATGAATAAAATGTAATAACGATACTTATAAAAATAACACCACAAAAACTAAAACTCTGAAAATTGATCTCAAATACCTCTAAACGGTATGAATGAAACAGAAATATGTGAGTTTTAAGCTGTTTTTCAATTCCATGTTGGACAAAGTCACCACTTTTTTTTTTCAGGTGCCACGTTTTTGTTTTTATCAGGTGTGACGTTTTTATCAGGTGTGACGTCTTCCTCCGTGTTGCATTCTGCGTTTTTCTCGGTATGGTCCGGCTTATTAGAGACCATGTTTTTTATCTTGTCAGCGTTGACTACGCTTATGTCTGTTTTTTTTTTTGCATTGTCTATTTCTGGAGATTGTGGATGACCTGTCGAAAAGGAAATTTTTCATTTGATATAATAAGAAGACATTGAAAAAATTGCATTAATAAATACAAAATATGTACTTTTCTTCAATTCCTTCAATTCTCGTTTAATATAATCGTTTATTAGCTCGGTTAGGTAGGAATTCATCCTTTTCAATTCCCTAAACAACTGTTCCCCTTTGTACTCTTTTTCACGGAGTCTATCCTCAAAACGTTCTGAAAAACTCCCAAATATGAGAAATTAATACATTAAAAGATAATTTCATCAAGTTGGAAAAACAGTTGTAGAATGTCTTTGGTGTATGGTCTGTATTAATTCTTTGACCGGTCCATTTTGTAATTGTAAGTTCGATTCTACCATAAATACAGAAAATAACAGCTGCCAACATACTTTTTAAGATATTTAATTTTGATGGCGTTAAAGCCTTTCTTATGCCCTGCCCAGGAAGTCTCCCAGCTGCCTTGCCATCTACAGATCTGTTAATGATAACGCTTCGACCCCAAATTGCCAATGCAAGATCCTTTACGAATTTGGAATGTTCGCTTTTCATCTTAATCATGCCCCACGCTTCCTCTTCAATAACTATACCATTGCCAAGATGGATATAATTTTCCTGCTCAAACATGAAAATTCAGTTGCTTCCGACTTTTTCTATTATAATAGCGGTGTATTGACTGTTCAACTATCCATGATCATCTGGTACACTGACAGGTTCAAAGTCTATTTGTAAACTAAAATATTACTTGACAAATCATCATCATTAGTTATACCTTGATAGAATCTTTCAACATCATAAAATTAGCATAAAGCGGGAGTTTTTTAATTCTCTCTTCAGAATCTTTGTCCTCGAAGATAAATTTTTTCTCATCTGATCTGTCTTCATGTTCCTGGCTAAAATTTTGGCTATTATCTGAAAGAAACGATATTTTGATGATAAAACATCATATTCCGTATTAATTACTTTGACGGCAGAGAAAACTTAGAGCTTGTAAGAACACGCTAAAAGTGATAACAGTTAAAGTGAGTTGATAGAGTCAGGAAACTGGAATTGCATAACGAGAAGGGATGAAGAAGGAATGGAGAAATGTAATTATTACTCAAATTTGCGATACCTGAAAATGTTGGTATTTACGTGACTTTTATATTTAGCTGACAATGTGAACTATACCTTTTTCAGGAAAAAGTTGCCTGGTGACTTTTTTGCCGCCCACCGAAAATGGCTCACGGGCTATGGTGATTAAGGCATCGTCGACTCCCCTTTTGAGTTCTTCAAATTGATTCGCCAAACGTGAAACTTTGTCTTTCAGTTTTTTATATCTTTGGCTGCACAGTCTTTCACTGGCACGATCACTCTGTGATGATTCATCACTGTTCTCCTCTTCAGCATCCGAAATTTCTTTGATTTCTTGGGACTTCAGTTTTTTCAGCTTGACATTCAAAGCCTGTAGATCTGACTGCTTTTTGGCAGTGCTGCGCTGTTTTTTCAGGGTCTACAAGTTATTTCCACTATGTCAAAGCATAGGTATTCATTTATGAACGTGTAGGAAATATAAAATATAAATTGTTCATAGGTCCATTTCTATTAAATATATTCTGCTACAACATTTCTAGAAATATATTTTGTAATACTCCAACTCTATAGTTTGAAGATCAGTAATGAATGAATGAATGATTAACTATGATACTAATTTATGCATGTAACGTGGCTAACGCCAGTTTTTAGAACAATGGTTTGACTACGTCAAATCAAATAACATTAACTAACTAGAAGTCGACCATAACGCCAGGTCATATATATGGACCTTGACCAAACTTATACGGGTGTTTTCTTGTACCAAAATATGAAGCACCTGCTATATAACTCTCCGGAAGGGGTCTTCCACTTCATCAATTTACCCAAATATAGTATAATAAGAGTCAGCGTAGTGCGTGTTGACTTTAATATACAGTGAATTTTCGTATCTCCGGGTCACTTGTTGATGCTTGACAATGAATTCACAATGAAATGAGCGCAAATTCATTCAACAAGTGACCCGCAGATACGAAAACTCAGTGTAGGTATATTCTTCTGAAATAATAACTATAGTAGTGTGGTAAAATTAATATTATATGGTAATCTACAGGATTTGTAAGCTGCCAGTATCAGTATTGCAACTGGCCATATATTTCAACATCTTTCGAGTGGGAAGAAGTCTTTAAATTCACCAAATGAATGCAGTACGAGTAATGAAGGACGAGAAGCAATGTGTTAATAGACGCATAATAGAGAGATTTCCTATAGCTGGAATGTTAACCTTCAACAATCTGGTGTACAATAATGACTGTATTCAACGTATAAATATTCGGTACAATGTAGAATCTCATGCCACAGCACATAAACTGGTTATTTTATGGCAAACCCAGGCTACGCTGATTTCAGTTGTACATTCAGGTAAATTGATAGAGTAAAGGCCCAATCTGGAGAGTTATTCAGCAGGTACTTCATATTTTGGCTCAAGGAAACACCCCTATAAGTTTGGTCAAGACCTATGACCCGGAGGTGCGATACTCTTCTAGTTAGTAGGATGATTAGATGACTATAAGATCTTGTTGATGCTTTTGATATTTAGCCGGTCGCAGTTTTCAATTCCTGCAACACTGAAGGCGCTCACTTCAGCTTTGGATAGCGCGGAAACTAACGTTGCATTTTGACAGAAAAGAAAATTCTCAATCCGATAGAAGCAAAGGTCTAGAGTGTTTTTTAGCCTCTCACACTTCTATGCAGATGGATCAAAGACTCTCTATTCCATTCATCTATATCGTCCATCTCTGTATCCTCCAACAGTTGTTGTCATTCACATACTGTTAGCTCGAATTTAACTTTGCATTACCTATATTCGATATCACTATTTTTACCCTAACTCCTATTCCACAAAAATTAACTGAATAATCATAAGACATTACCTTAATCTTGGAGGCTTCAGAACGGTCGAAGGAAGGTTCTGATAAACCCTCCTCTTCAGACTCCGTTGCTCTTTTCTTCGGAAATTTCAACCGAGATTTCTTCAATTTACTTTCAATGTCTTCCCTACTGGCTGTGAAAATAAATCCGAATATTAAATTTTAAATATAAAAAGAACTGAGAAATGAATTTGAATAATAACCAGCGCTACATGCTCTTACAGAAGGCAGTCCACACTCAATTTCACGTTTAAGGTACTTTTTAATTCCGTACGAACTTGGAGATTCCAGAGTCTTGACTTTTTACATCCCAACAAAAAGGGTATCGACGTACGTTCAGGTTTTTGTTACATCTAGTCTATTAATACGTATTCCATCAAAGTCTGCAGTTTTCATAAGCTACAACTGCCGTCGAAGCAGGTTTACGGTATATTGAAGCGATGAAAGTTTTTTGGTATATTTTTCCAGCCGCGTCCTGAGAACCCGAGCAATGTTTCGATCGTCTCAACATGTTGAAGTCGACTATAATCAGCTAACCAACGTTTTCATTGACTTGATAGAGAGACAGTTAACCATAAGCATTTAGAAAACCTCCTGCGGGCATACCTAGTCCCTACGGTTTGTCAGATATTGCTCCGGACGGACACTTGGTAAACCTGGAGACTTTGATGGAATACAGTCTCCGATAGACTATAGATATACCAAAAACTTGCTTTGACACTGTTTGAAGATTATATGAAATTTCACACGATATTGCATACATTTACGTTTGATCCAAAAATTAATTTTCACTACACAAGATGCCGCCAAAACATGTGCTCAAAAGTCTAAGGTGCTTCCTTACCCAATTCCACCAGACCTGAAAATTTGGGAAAAAGGTATTATAAAGGTGTTATTAAGGTGTTATTCCGTTGATTAACACTTTTTTCCCAATGTTTTCAGGTCTGGTGGAATTGCGTAGGAAAGCACCTTAACACGTGGATTTGCATTCCGTTGGAAAATACTACATATCATGCACACACGTGCTCGGCTATACGAGAGACGCAATTTAAGTTTATGAAATACTTACTGCCTAGTAAAAGGATGTTCGCCTTGTAATATACAGATTCACTATCCTGGCCCTCTTTTTCCTCGTCCCATCGTACATTATAAGCTTTTGTCTTGTCGAAGTCTGTACAATGCCGAGGATTGAATCTCTTGACATCGGTCACTTTCACGGTTTTTAAGACATTGTCTTCTATGAACCGAACATGGGCATAAGTAATTGCAGACATTTTTATTACAATCGGTCATCAAAGCTGTGATCAAAACTAAATGTGCGTAATAAATTATCAACTCTTCGCTAACCACGTGTCGAACATTTCCGAATAATCTGGTAACAATTTAAAATCTGCTGCATGGTGGCTCTAGTTGTGTCGTCACGTCACGCATAAATCGACCCGTTCTATCGATTAGTGCGATTGTCAAGCGCCGCGCGCCGGTATTATGACAGCTGTTCACATGCACGTCAAGTGTTGGACTTTCTCGATTAAGCAACGCAGTTCTTTGTCGTTTGTTTTATTATAATATACTATATAGTTCACTGATATATTACTGATATACTATATTGCTGATATGTTACTGATTTACTACTGATATATTATACGAACCAGTGACATAGTTTTATTGAACACAACATGAACCGACCCAAAAGGTATAAGGCTTGGTTAGATTCAAATGTTAAGGTTCCTAAAACCACGAAACACCACTTTCGAATCCGAAGACAAAATAACGACGAAGCCAAGAATGATTTCGAGGTGAGTTCAGCTGTGTCACGGAACTTCGTTCACTTTTCACTCCTTACGGGTTCTTCTCTGTTTATACTTTTTTTTTTGCCGATCCCAGCGTCTATGATTGTCTAAAGTAGTCTGACCTAGTACTGTGTTATCCCCTAACTTGAATGGATTCCTGAATTGAATGTCATAATCGCCATGCACCCATAGGTTAGGTTTAGGTATAAACGAGATTTTTGCCGTACACGAGTATGCCTATATAATTGGGTAAAACAGGCATACATAACGAATATTATATCCACACCAATGTCAAAAGCGACTTTTCAGAATAGGTTCTAAATATGGACAATTGTGAAGAAGCTGGGCCCTCACGTAATTCTGAGGGAAATGATGGCGATATAAGTTATCCTCCAGTATGTGCGATTGAACACGAAGATGCGAGCATTGATTCAGACGATCAAAATATGTGTCCAAATACTTCAGAGTCAACGAATGAAAATCTGGATTTTAGCAGGAGTTCAGAAGAAGAGAATGGTTGTGGAAATATACAAGAATATCGAAATCTAAGTGGTAATTTCCAAAACGAAGACTCTACAGAGGAAGATTATACGATGGATCCAGTGGAACATTCAAGCTCAGACCTGCTACAAGTAGGTCGAATCAAAAGTTACACAGTTTGTGCATAGGTCACATGTTTTCTCGGTTAATATTTCATCCTTGATTTGTATAGTTCTTTTTCTTAACATCTGCCCGGAGCCTCTCGCTATCTCGCCCAACACTAGCCAAATGCTTAGTAGTATAAGAGAGGTGAAGAAACTCTCTGGTCCACTGTCAGTATAAACCACGGTACATTTCAATTACATAATGCAAACAAAATTCTAGTGCGCTCATTCAATATTTCACTTTTCTTGCATAGCTGAATAATGGTTTTCGCCTCTCAATTACATGAATATCAATTATACCATTTCCAAGAATGATTCACTTTTAAATTTTGATCACACCAATTGTTTAATTCTACCAATAAAATACCAAATTTTTCCAAAACCGCACCCAGGCCCTGGAAAATGAGTGCTGTTACGAAGATGAAGATAATCGAGGGGTTCTGGAAAACGAATGCTGTTTTGAAGATGAAGAGAATCAAGATGACTATGATTCCGACAGTAGTGAAGGAGTTCATCAAAATATTGATGAAAGAATCAATAATAACCTGCAACCACTAGAAACTTTAATAAATTCAGCAGGTTTCTCAAATCCTGTGACAACGACCGTAGATGCAAGCCCAGGTGGAATATTATTAAATGCTATGAAGTTTAGTTTCGAACATAATTTGTCTCAAGTTGGTTTCACCGATCTTCTTAAGTTGATTAATTGTATTTTCTCCGAACGAATACTCCCTGATACTCGGTACTTCATGGATAAACTATTTAATTCGTCTAGTGTAAAATTTCATGCATTGTGTCCAGTATGCGATGCATATGTTGGAGAATTTGATCGTTCAAAAACAAACACAGTGCTCTGCTCGTTCTGCGAAGCTGAGATTTTCCTAAACGACCCCCTTTATAAGGATTTCTTTATTATTTTGGATCCGTGTGATGAAATCAAAGAATTGCTGCAAGCGAACGACGAATACTACAATTATGTGGTGACTGAAAGAGTTCATGAAAATGGCATTTACAAGGACATATATGATGGGAAAGAGTATCGAAAATTCGTCAAATCTTTAGAGATACATGATAAAGCTTCATATGCCACCTGTTCTTTTAATTCTGATGGGTCTCCTGTGTTCAAAAGTTCAACATTTTCTATATGGCCCATTCAGATAATGTTGAATGAGTTACCTCATGATGTGAGAACAAATAAACCCATTGTATGTGCCTTATGGTTTGGAAAATCAAAACCTGATATGAATGTGTTCCTGGATCCTTTTGTCAAAATGATGAATAATCTTTCGGATAATGGAGTTGCTTGCCAAATAATGAATGAAGATAAAATTATCAAAATTTTTCCAATTTTATGCTGTGTCGATTCTGTAGCTCGGGCACCGATGCAAGGTCTTGTCCAGTTTAACGGTCACTATGGGTGCAATTGGTGTCTACATCCAAGTGAATGGGTAGAAACTGCTCCACGAAGAGGAAGTACAAAATATCCGCTCTTAGATTATTTACCCAGCAATAGAACTAAGGATGATACGCTAAAACATATGCAAGAAAGCCTACGAATAGACAAACCAGTATACGGGTTGAAAAATACGACACCTCTGATCTATTTACTCAAGTTTTGTATAATATTGGGGTTTGTGCCTGATTATATGCATTGCATTCTACTGGGAGTTGGAAAGCAATTTACACATTATTTCTTGGACATGCTTTCTAAGTCGGACATCGAAAAAATTGATCAAATAGTTACTCAAATCAAATTCCCTCGAGCAGTTTCACATTTGACAAGGCCGTTTTCAGAAATTAAGCAGTGGAAAGCAAAAGATTGGGAAAATTGGATTCTGTATTCCAGTGTACCTGTGCTAACAAGTGTCCTACAAAAAAAATATCTATTACACTGGATTACGTTCGTCGAGGCCTTCCATTTATTAATGTCAAGTAATATTTTAATCACAGATATTAAACGTGCACAAGAATTATTAGCTGATTTTGTTGGAAAAACAGAAATGTATTACTCAAAAAGTGCTATGACGTATAACGTTCATCAACTCTTACATATCGCGCAAAGTGTTGCGGATTGGGGGCCGTTATGGGCTCATTCTGGATTCGCGTTCGAATCAGGAAATGGCCAAATATTGAAATATATCAAATGTGCCAAGGGTGTGACATCACAAATTTCTAGAGCCATTGCCATTCGAAAAAATGAGGTCATCTTAAAAAATCACATTTTATTGAGATCATGTCGTCAAGTGATCGATTATTACCTGTACCTAGATAGCAAGATAACTAAGAAAACTGTAAAAGTTTCATCTATCAGGTATTTTGGTGTTCCCCTTGTGGCAGATGAGGAGTGGGTAGAAAATCTGCGTTTATCTACGCACGTTAGTGTGTATAAAAAAATTGTGAAAGATAAATGTTTGTTTCAATCCTCGCAGAAGGTGAATAAAAGATCAAACAACAGCTTCGCTCAGACAATTAATGGTAAATACATTGAAATTTTATATTTTTTGGACGATCAGAACTCGCACAAAGAGTATACACTCTGTAAAATACTGAAAACCACCAATGCATTTAATAATAAATTACCTATGCTAAGGAAAGTTACAGAGATTGATCAGCAAATAGTAGCTATTTCAACGAGCGAAATCAGTAAAATATGTCTATTCATGGAAACTAATGAGGCGCAATTTATTTGCGCGGTACCCCACATGTACGTTTATTAGTAGTTGGCTTGTCAGCTCGAGTGGTGTACACACTAATGGCTTAGTGGTAACTCTCTTGTAATATTCTCCATACACTACGAATAGACACTACCATCATATTCATATGACTATGGAGTTTCCCCTATGAATTATCAATAAAAATAATAACGAATGATATTTTTTGAATGAGTATTTTTGTTCCGTCGAATTTTTTTTTCCACATCTCGTCTCACTCTTATGTGGACAATTAATTGCAGTTACCGTTATTATTGTGTGAGAATTTTTCTTTTCTGCAACAGCGGAGTAAAACCAGCGAGTTTCCATCCTCGCTTGCTACTGGAAACTCGTTTTCGCACCGCTATTGAAGAAAATAGTATGTTCATACTCAGCGCCCAAAGGGCTGTTTTCTCGCTCGGTAAACAATGTACTATTCTTTTCTGTTCGTATGGATTTTTCCACAAGGGTCCAGATAATCATAACATGCCTTCAATGTATTCATTATTTATTTGCATGTCACAATGCATCCAATTTCTTTTCAGTTTGACGTGCATTCAGAATAGTTTTATGCCTGGTTTACGCAGCGCCGTAACTTGACTTAATTTAAGGATTGGCCAAACATGAGGCTCGATTCACCTGGCGCGTGGTTGAACCAGCTTCCTGATTGATCAATCCTTAAATTAATTTGAGTTACGGCGCTGCGTAAACCAGGCATCAATACGATATCCCATAAGATCGTATAGATTTCTAGGGACATTCCATAATGACTCGTCTGGTCGTTTCCGGATTTCGGTGTTCTTTTTTTTTCCGAAATCTGGTGGATTTTGTGTATATTTTTCCATGGATAACGAAATAACGTCACAGTGGAATTCCTATAAGATCGTATAGATTCCTAGGGACTTTCCACAACGACTTGTCTGGTCGTTTCCGGATTCCGGTGTTCTTTTTTTACCAAAATCCGGCCGAAATCTGGTGGATTTTGTGTATATTTTCCATGGTTGATGAAATGATGTCACAGTGGAATTCCCATGAGATCGTATGGTTTCCTATAGAGTTTCCACAATGACTCGTCTGGTCGTTTCCGGATTCCGGTGTTCTTTTTTTACCAAAATCCGGCCGAAATCTGGTGGATTTTGTGTATATTTTCCATGGTTGATGAAATGATGTCAAGGTGGAATTCCCATGAGATCGTATGGTTTCCTATAGAGTTTCCACAATGACTCGTCTGGTCGTTTCCGGATTCCGGTGTTCTTTTTTTGCCAAAATCCGGCCGAAATCTGGTGGATTTTGTGTATATTTTCCATGGATGATGAAATGATGTGACAGTGGAATTCCCATAAGATCGTATAGTTTCCTATAGAGTTTCCACAATGACTCGTCTGGTCGTTTCCGGATTCCGGTGTTCTTTTTTTGCCGAAATCCGGCCGAAATCTAGTGGATTTTGTGTATATTTTCCATGGTTGATGAAATGATGTCACAGTGGAATTCCCATGAGATCGTATGTCTTCCTGGGGACTTCCTACAGCAATCCGTAAGATATACACAGATCAGTATGTTTGTTTTCTCATGATTCCATACAGGATCTGATGGATTCGACACAATGTTTCACGTCAACAACGAGACTGCATAGCCATATATTCACATGGGAATATAGATATTTTCCTATGGACTGTCCATAGAAGTGTATACCATTACACATGGATTGACATGTTGAAATTTCCGAAATTTCAGGTAACAGCCGGTAGATTATTCATGATATTTCCCATGGATTAGGTCAGGACATTACCGTTATCTTTCTATAAAAATCTATATATTCTGTAGGGTTTTACCATGAAAATCCATAATATATCTGATAGGAAATCTATATACCCATCCACATGGATTTCTGCTATTGCGTGATATTGGAAAACCATGGAATATTCATGTGAATACTACTGGATCAACTATAGGAAAACCATAGATCAGCAACATGGATATTCCATGTTTCTGAATTTCTGGTGGATTATTATAAAATTCCATGGAATTCCATTCGCATCCATACTTTCCCACATGGATTTCCACCTGGAAATTTTCAGTAGGGTAGTCGCGAAGAAAAATGGAGATATACGGTTAGTGCTTGATGCTCGTTTTATCAACAAATTGATAATACCGGATAGAGACTGTGCTCAATCTACTGAGGCACTCTTTCAAAAATGTGGAAACACAAAATTAATGTCAAGCTTAGATTTAACCGCTAGTTTTTGGCAAGTACCTTTGCAAGTTAAACATATCAATTTAAAGTAACTCCATACGGGTTAAACACTAGTCTGGCTAGTTTAGTTCGGACATTAGACATTATACTACAAGAAGTAGCGCATTTCACTATAAATTTCGTGGATGACATATTATGCACATCTGGATCGGTCGAAGACCATTTAAATCATTTAGAGCAACTTTTCGATACTTTCCAAAAACATAACTTAACACTTAATTTCCAAAAGTCCAAATTCTTTAGAAAAGAAGTTGAATTTTTGGGACACAAGATAACAGAAGACGGTATAAAACCCCAATCTGATAAAATCATGGCTATAAAAAACTTTCCTACACCTAAAAATGTAAAACAACTGAAAGGATTTCTAGGGCTAGCAAACTATTATAACAAATTCACAAAAGATTATTCTGAAATGACATATCCACTTTTAAAACTATTGCGAAAGGAAGTAAAATGGAATTGGACAAAAGAAATGAACGACAGTTTCATCAAAGTGAAAGAATTATTTTGCGAAACAATGATTGTTCACCATCCTGATCCAAAAGCTAAGTATTATCTAGAATGTGATGCAAGCAATTATGCAATTGGTGGTATGTTATACCAGATAGATAAAAATAATGAACAAAAAATCGTAGGTTTTGCGAGTAGAACGCTTAAGGGGGCTGAACTAGGATATTTCACTACGGAAAAGGAATTACTAGCAATAGTTTATTCGCTTGAAAAGTTCAGAACGTTCATTATAGGCGCGGAACTAATTATTCGAAGTGACCATAAAGCACTTACATTCGTTTTAACTTGTAGATTAACTAGCTCAAGATTGACCAGATGGGTGTTGTACATACAAAACTATGATTTTAAAATAGAGTACAAAAAAGGCAAGGATAATATCCTAGCTGATATACTCAGTAGATTCCCACCGGAACAGAGTCAGGAAGAAAGCGCAGTAAATTCAGTCGAAGTAGTTGCGGAGCTAGCAAAAAGAATCGGCGATGATCTGATGAAAAAACTCCGTTCTCTGGCGAAGTTACAACCCTGGCGAAAATATTTCTCTGAATAATTTTGCAAAATTTCTCCACAAAACTCTGCACACACGCTCAGAGATTTCCAAAAATATTCATCAAAATCAAGAGAAATCGGGAGAATTTAGTGAAAATGCATAGTATTTCAGAAAATTGTTACAATGAAAAAGTCCGCAATACATTCTTGAATTTTTCTGCCTTTCTCCGTCAGATTTCTCGGGATGTCTTCGATTTTTTTTAAGTTTTCTACACAGTTATCTTATAATCTCCGCAAAATTCTGACGTTATTTAGATACTTATCGGTTCACTTTGACTGAATTTTTCCTCATTTCTCCGCCGAATTTATCGGGATTTCTCTGATTCTTTTCAATGTTCTACACAATTATCTCATAATCTCCGCAAATTTCTGACGTTATTTGGATACTTATCGGTTCACTTTGACTGAATTTTTCCTCATTTCTCCACCGAATTTCTCAGGATTTCTCTGATTCTTTTCAATGTTCTACACAATTATCTCATAATCTACGCAAATTTCTGACGTTATTTGGATACTTACCGGCTAACTCCGACTGAATTTTTCCTCATTTCTCCGCCGAATTTATCGGGATTTCTCTGATTCTTTTCAATGTTCTACACAATTATCTCATAATCTCCGCAAATTCGCGACGTTATTTGGATACTTACCGGCTAACTCCGACTGAATTTTCCTTAATTTCTCGGCCAAATTTCTCGGGATTTCTCTGAATCCCTCCAATGTTTTACACAATCGTACGAAAGGCTCCCGAAATCCACGACGTTGATCAGATATTGACGGGCTAACTCGCAAGTTTTGTAAACTTCTGCACTTTTCGGAGGCAATTGAATATTGACTGACTTTAATTTAAAATCTCTGAAATTTTTAAATGTCTCTAAGTTGGTATGAAATTTAGACGACTTATGCTCAGGCGGTAAATCATACACGGCGCTTCAGGTTCATTTTCCTCGACTGGACATTTTAAACAGTCCGCATATTATTTCTTAATTTTGCTCGAATTTCGGTTTCTGAAAATCTGAAAATATTTCGCTCGATTTATTGTAACGTACTGAATATTTCTCGTAATTTCAAAAAATCTTAGCGGAATCCACACAGAGCAATTAATTATTTATTATTTCACGATACAGCACACTTTTACAATGACAATTAGTCGTGCAAGCACCCTTTGGATATGCTGCTTACAAAATATTCGTTATCAATATTGAATAAAATACCGGGTCCTTTTAAAGAAGTGTGACTTATCGCATGAGAAAGTTCAGCACTGACTCTGCATCTTCGTATGTGGGAAACGTCAACAATTTCGTTACGCAGGTATGGGTTTCCTACTTGTATCTCCCGGATAAACAGTACTACTGTACGAGTTCCACAATTCATGATCAGTTCACAAATATTATCAATAATTCCGATTAATCCGCATTTTGTCATCACCACGGAATTATCAGTCTTCTTACAACGTCGATAAGATTCGATGGTGTATCGTTTGTTACCATATATTAATTTTTCATAGGATCGGCAATCTATAATATTATGGGATATCATTAAGGCTTTTTCTTGGGCACTTAGAACATGCGACTTTCCTTTTCCGACGAGAACCGCGCCTCGTACTCGCTTACAGAATTTTACACGGTTTTCACTTAAGTCTTTACAAAATTTTTTTACTCTACCAGTAACAGGAAATCGTTCACTAGCTGTCGATAAGGATTTATATAATGTAAATCTCCGTGCAATTTGCAAAGCTACGTCCCGTGTAGAAATTTTCTGTGGCATGCCCTAATATCAACATGGGCCATATCGGGCGGATTTGTGTCTTGCCAGACTTGCATCGCTACCCAGGGCCCTAAAGTGGCCCTGTTGTGGCGTGCCTTGATATCAAAATCGGCATGACCAGGCAGATTCGTGGCTTGCCAGACTTGCAACACTGTCCAGGCCCTAAAGTGGCCCCGCTGCGGCGTGCCCTAATATTGAAATCGGCCTTTCAGGCCAATTTGTGGCTTGCCAGACTTGCAACACTCCCAGGCCCTAAAAAGGCGCCGTTGTGGCATGCCTTATTAACAAAATCGGCAATACCAGGCGGATTGGTGGCTTGCCAGACTTGCATTACGTTGCCCAGGCCCTGAAGTGTGCGAAAAACCGAATTCGATTAATTGATCTAAAATCGTGAAACGGCTGCCTGCAGCTCAGCTGTCGTGTTTGAAGAGTACGAAACGTTATCGTTCTTCATGTAATAAAGTTTTAAATATATAAGTGGCAAAATGTGTGATAAACGAACAGCTGACCGAAACAAAATAAAAAACCGAAGGAGAAGACAGCGCGAGATTGTGAGAGCGATGGCACGGGAAATTCAAATGCATGAACCAGCAGAACATACAGACTCATCAGGTCAGTAACCTCAAAAAATTGGTCTCTTTGAAAAATAGTATATTACTCATCTAGGGAGGGAAAGTAGGCTAACCCAAACTGCGTGTGAGATTGACACCCGAGCCGAAGGCGAGGGTGGTAAAAACGCAGTTTGGGATGGCCTTTTTCACTCCCGTGTGAGGTATACTATTTTTGACCACCCCCTGGCAACGGAAAGTTCTTCAAATTTTCTTTAAACAAATATGTGCTTGTAAAGCAGATATACCAAATGAAGAATCCGAAGCAAATAAGGATCATGGGCGATCAGTTGTAGAACAACAAAGAGGTAGAGATACCGACATTTCAGCACAGGAAGACGGATTAGAATCTATAATGGGGGAAGAGGAAGGAGGAAGGGATGGAATAGAATCTGAAGAGGAGCAAGAGGAAAGAGAAAGAGGCGAGATAGGGTTTGAAGAGGAGCGAGAGGACAGAGAAAGAAATGGAATAGAGTCCGAAGAGGAGCGAGAGGAAAGAGAAAGTGACGGAATAGACTCCGCAGGCGAGAATGAAGAAAGACCAGAGTATGCTGAACTGAGAGAGTGGGCTATTGAGTCCAATATTCCACATAAAAATCTAGATGAATTATTGTCTATTCTTCGTATGAGATTATTACCCGAATTACCGAAATCAGCAAAAACATTTTTGAAAACTGATTCTTGCCCTTATCTCGTAAATGAAATGGGAAATGGCCAATTTGTTTACTTCGGCATTGAAAGCGGGCTTCAAGCTTGTACAATTGAGGCACTGCATCCTGATAATGAAATCTCATTGCAATTTAATATTGATGGATTGCCAATTTTCAAATCGAGTGCCAAGCAGTTTTGGCCTATACTTTGTAAAATACATTGCCCAAAATCTGCAGTTTATAGTCCATTCCTCGTAGCATGTTACTGTGGGGATGGCAAACCTCCTAACTTGACAGCCTATTTTAATGATTTCATAGAGGAAGTTAATAAACTCCAAAGAGAGGGTATTATTATACGTAGAAATAATTTCTAATTGAAAGTAAAATGTTTTATCTGCGACAGTCCAGCTCGTGCATTGCTGAAAAATGTTAAAGGTCACGGTGGCTTCAATGCATGTGAAAGATGTACTATTCATGGAGAGCGGGTTAGGAAAAATCGAGGTTTCTGCACTGTATATCCTGAGGTGAACAAACAACGAAGAACCGACGAATCGTTCAGAATCTTAGATGATCCCAATCATCATAATGGAATGAGTCCATTGTTAGACATAGTTCCTCCGATTGATATGGTCAAACAAATTCTTCTCGATAAAATGCATTTATTGGACGCTGGGGCAATGAAAAAAGCACTTGAGTATTGGATCACTGGAGATTTGAAAGTCCGATTGGGTCGAAGAAGTAGAGTAGAACTCGATAGAAGAATCATATGTCTGAGAAGCCAAATACCCTGCGAATTTCAAAGAAAGCCAAGAACCACCAACTATCTTGCAAGATGGAAGTGTACCGAATTTAGGCTTTTCTTATTATACATTGGTCCTATCGTATTGAAAAACATTTTACCGAGTAATTTGTACCAGCACTTCCTTCTACTCCATGTAGCGGCTCGCATACTTTGTTCAGAGGATTTGGCTTTACCTTACAACAATCATGCCAGGATATATCTGGAAAAGTTTGTTCTTGCTTCGAGTAGATTTTACGGTACTCATTTATTATCTTTGAATACCCACAATTTAATCCACATCGCTGATGATGTAGAAAATATGGGATGCTCCTTGAGTGCTATCAATGCTTACCCTTTTGAGAACCTACTTGGGAAATTGAAGAAGTCCACACGGACAGCTCATCTTCCTCTCCCGCAGGTATGTCGGCGTATACACGAAAGGCAAATGATAAAAATGAACAGACCAACTATCCCGAAGCAAATCCAGATTATAAAATATAGCATTAACGAGGATGGAATTGAGCACGCGTTGAAATTGAAGTATAAATCAATTGTTATAACAAATAGAGCACCGGATAATATTATTCTTTTGGAAGATTCTACGATCATGCAAGTAGATAGAATGATCGTTTTGACGAAAAATCCAGATACAGTAAGAATAGAAGGTAGAGAGTAGAAAAAGAAAAAGCCCTTGTATGAGTATCCGAGCAACTCGAAGCACGTAGGGGTGTGGGAGCTCCGCAGCATGATATCACCAGTAATAGGAACTTGTCGCATTGAATCCATACACACAAAAATGGTTAAGTTATCGTTATCCCTTAGCCCAGATGGCATACAAAAGGTGTATGCCCTATCTCTGCTACATGGATAATAACTTCTGATGCTACTACTTTGAAGTAATTATAGGTATGATAAAAAAGGTGATTTTGTGTATTATTCATTTGTCGTTCGATTTATATAATCTGAAGCGCAACGTCAGGGAAACCCGCTCTTTTGTTTAATAAACAATTATTTTATCTTTGGTGACGCGTCTGACTGCTTGGAATCTCTATCATCATTATATAAAGGTACGTTCTCCAAAATCACGAGATTCTCACTCTCACACATAGAAATATGTGCCGGCCTGTAGGGCAATGTTATCAATCTCACTCATAGAAATATATGTTTGCCTGAATGGGAAGTTTATCAGTCTCACTCACCGGAGTTCAATGTGTGTCTATCTCGTTCTTTCATTAGTTCTTGTGCTTTTCCTAATCACAAAACCAGATCCATGTACAGCATCATATCGAACAAATTGAGTTTGAGTAAATTTTCAAAGAGTGTGTTTTTACACCAGGATATGTCTAATTTCGCAATAAATATTATCAATTTTAATCAGATGTCGGAACCGAACATTGAAATGAAAAAATATCAATTACTTCAGTTCATCGACGAACAAAAAGCAGAAGCATTTTTGTTAGATATTGATCGAGTCCCATGCCGCTGGGTAAGATACGACGTTGACATAGGACACGTAGTTGTGAAATTTCCGCCACCACCATATACTATAAAAAAATACAAAGTTTTGGAATCGCTGATTAAAACGGAAGGTGAACCACTTCCAAATTGGCCAGAGTATCCGGTGGAATTAATTGGTCATGCCGGTACGTGAAAAATTATGGGCTAACAAAGACTTATACAATCTTCTACCATATGAAAAATGTATGCATTTTTCTCACAGATAGTTATACGGATGCTGTTAATAGGCTAGTCGTCCTAGAAAAGGCATCATTTGCCTTCACATCTGATTCTGATGTCCCACCTGCAAAGAAGGCTGCCCAAATGAAAGAACATTCGAAAAAACAAAGTTTGAGGGCAATAATGGAAGTGCCGACGATGGAGGATGAGGGCTCAGCTGAGCGTGAGTTTACATCTTCTGTAACTTACTGCGTATGTTTGATCAATTCTTTGGCACGGGTGTGATTTTTGGAGCTTCTCCCGGGGGAAAATGTTGAAAAACCCTGTACTCTAATACAGACTCGGATAGGTGCTTAGATCTACCAGAGCTGCCTTCCTACAGACTTGGGATATGTTTAACCTTCCAGTCTTCTTATAACGAGTCAGTTTTTTATTTGTAGCGAGCTCGTCTATTGATGACCATTATGGCAACCAGTCGAGCAGTGATGAAACTGAGACCTATTCTCCACCCATAAAGATGAAAAAAGTCCAGGGTATGGGCAAAGTTAAAAAAAATATACAGCCAAAGAAAGTTAGCGAATCTTGTGGTAGCAATCCCGGGCCATCCAAATCCAATGAACATATTGAAGGTGCTAAAGTCCGTGGTGAGGTCCTAAAGAGAGTACAGCCGAAGGATGCTGCTAAGCCTCGTGGCAATCCTGGCTCATCAACATCTGAGTATTTTGATATTGAGGGTGATTATTTGGTATCAGGTATTTGAATAATTCAAATGACTCTCATCTTTTATGACGCAAAAATGACATGTCTTCTCAATTAATTCTCCATAATTCACAGAATCTGGAGAAATTGAACACGGTCAAAATACAATTGAAAATTTGCAGGGTATGTGTGCGGTTTATTTCAAATGAAAAATTGTTGATCGATAACATTTTTAATCTTTATAAAGGAAATTTTATAAAAAAAAAAAGAAATTGGCTGTCTTCGCAAGTATTCTTCCTTGGAAGAAAGTCTTAAAATAGCCACACAAACTTTGCAGAAGGCAGATAAAGAGTATTCCAAAGGTAAAAAAAAAAGCAAGTGTACAAGGGTACACCTTTACAACCTTTAACCAATTGGGATACGGCTAATCTATGGTCGATTGTCTACTAATATCTGTCAATCTTCAGATACCCTGCTGATAATGTCAACGCTGACAGGTCTCAGGGTCGACTTGCAAGAAAATACGAAGGCAGTAGAAAAATTGTGTGCAGCGATTCAAGACCCTAAACAATTCCTACAAAGTAAAGTCACCCCATCAGCTCTGGTTCTAGAGAATGAGTTTAATTTACCGTTCGAAACATCAGAACAATTTAAAGATTTCGACGTGCAACTAAGAGAGGATATAGAATATCGAAAGCATTGTGTAAGTTTTATTAAAAGCTTACTTTAAAAACATCGGTTAAATATTGTCTAGACTTCTTATACAGTAATTGTAAAGACCAAAATTTAGACTCGTCCCAAAATATTTGTAACCAAAGAAATGCCACTGTCTATAAAAAAAAAAAACACTCTTATTAAGGGGGGAGATAGGTGTAGAACGGCGTTTAACAGTGATTTTCATGAACTTTTTTAACAAATAAGGAATTCATATAATTTATTGATATCGTGAGGTCATTTTATACATATATTTGAGAATATATACTGAAATTATTTATTATTTGTTCATTGAAATTTTCCAGGCTGCCACACTACTCTTCTACATCGAGCCGGAAAATCATGTCAATAAGAGTATTACCAATATTATGAAAAAATTCGTTGGTCGGGATGTGGCTATGCTTTTGACAGCTAAAAAGCAAACTGTAAAAAAAGAAGTTTTCAAAAATATGAAATTTTGCGACGTCATGTTAGGTACATTCATGCATTGGTTTTATACATCACTTTTTGTACAACTCCAACGTAACTGACATTCATTCTCATAATCCATTTCTTTCCAGAGGTTCTTATACAACGTCATACGGATAAGTACGGAAAGCCAGTGTGTGAGAAGTATATCTTCCAATGCATAGGGCAAGCATTGGCAAACGCCAAAGACTGGGACGGTTTTCGTGTAAAACGGGCTGAAAAAGAAATGGAAAAAAAAAGATTAGCCGAACAAGAGATGTTAAAAAAAAAATCAACTGACGTAGAAGCGTTTCAAAATTGCCTGTGAAAACGATTATAATCATTCTTTACATTATATTACTTTCATTTCTACCTGAAGATAGAAATATATTATATATATATATATATTATGTAATAATATATATTATACATATATATATTATATTATTATTATATTATTATATTAATATATATTATATTATATATTCACATGCACGAATACTTATAGTATATAATATATACGCCAGTACCTGTTCTAATATATTGATCTATGTAATTTGATTACTTACCTGGATTGGAAAATATCCTTTTTGTCAATAGAAAAAAAAAGGGTTTCGACTCAAAAGAATAAAGAAATTATTTATTCGTACAAACGGTGTTTTGATTTGTCATGGTATATACATATATATATATATATATATATATATATTATATATATATATACGTGCTTGCATAATGAATGGCTACGGTCAGGCAAAGAATCGTGGCGCGAATGGGGTGCGAGTTTGGCAGCCTGACTAGCCCCCGGCCTGGCGCGGTATCTAAAACGGGAACATCCAGCGGGGTCCCTAACAGGCTGCCACAGCTTAGCCTAACCTGGGCCTCATTTGCACTATGGCACGCCTTATTAGGACCCTGCCAGCACCACAGCACAATTTCTACACGGGGTGAGTAGGACTTGTTTTCATTGCGAGTAGGAGTCTATTCGCATTTTCAAACGGGAACGCGGTATGTGTCCATAAGGGACCCCAGTTTGCTACGCCTTTAGTAAAATGAAGAAGAAGATGTATATTGTATGTCATCGCAGGCTTTCCGAACAATTCTTGGAATTTCACAACGTACCGGATGAGTGCGTGATTAGCATAATTCAGCATCGACGGTGAAATTGAGTCCTGCAGCAATATGTTGATTGCTGTTACCAACAAAGCCAGGTGTTCAACGTATTTTTTTGGAAGCACATCTTTGAAACATAACAACGAATACCAAATAAGCCATGATCGCCATTCGGACGCTTTCCACAGACGTCTTTCGGTCAGACTTCGAGGTGTCCTGGTGATACAGTTTGGTGGTCGGATAGAAAGCAACCGGTCATTAACGATTGCGAGGCTGTTAGGATCACCGATGTAATACTCTTCACGCGGTGAAGAAAGTAGAATCTCGGTATGTTGTTTCGTAGCTCCGGACAAAGCAGCATGCAAGTCATCGGGCACCATCCCATCAACCATGTCGAAATTCTTCAAATTCATCAGACAGGATGGACCCCAAACGCCTTTAATATCTTTTCTTCCGCCGCGCGAATGAGCAAGTATCATACTCCTCCTAATCGAGTCATGCGTTCGCTCAGGTGGAACATCTGTGGAAACGGTATATTTTCGTTGCCCATCAACATTTTCGGTTGGGTGTTCACAAAAAGTGCAACCATAAAATCCGTTAAACTGTTTCATATTTAACATAGCAGGCCGAGCAATAGAATCGACACAGCAGCAGAGCGGAATAACTTTACTCGTCACCATTTCTCCTTCGCGGAGTTGCCACGTAACACCCTTGTCTGATAGCTCATTTGCCTCATCTACGAACGGCTGAAGAAAAACATTCATATTTGGCTCACTTTTGGCTACCCAGATTCCCACAAGAAGCATATGTTTGGCTCTGAGATCCGGAGGAAACTCATTGATCATAACATAAATCGGCCAAATCGTGAATTTACTCGAGTTCGCAGCTTGGCATCCGTCGGTATTAAACGTATAGGACAAGTTCCATTCATTACTTAATATTTCTCCAGGTGCAGAAAATTTTTTGTAAACATTGCCGTCGTATATATCTTTGATTGCATCACTGTTTGATTTTCTCCGATCGAATCGCTGTTGAAGACTCTTTACAATTTCAGGATTATCAAGGAGAGCAGACACTTGCGAACGAAAATTCAAAGTTAAAAAAAAGGATGTCATTTCGTTCATTTTGAATTGTGAGCGGCATGTGGGACAAGATCAAGAGACTCGGTAGAGTCTCGCGCCAAGTACATTAAAAAAAAATTTCACGCGCGAGACTCAACGAGTCTATATACCCGAAAGGCAACTACCCTAACCTATAACGCGAATTAGTATCCTCGTTTTCTTCCACCTCATGATACTACACGCATTGAAACTAATTTAATCTAGCATGTGGGCATGAAAAGCTTTCATTTGAGCCCTGGATCGATTAAATCGGTGTCTGGAGTGCTGAGATATAATTAATTACAGTTTCTGAAACCCCGTTTCCTCGTCAATAAATACTTTAGTGGTCTTCAGACCAAGTTGACACTCAAACCATTCCCATGAAATCACATTTCGTCGCTAAACGCAGGACGTATGTTCTACGCTTATACACAGAACATACGTCCTTACGCATCTGGGAACAGACATAGAAAGGAAAGTCCACACAAAAATTCAGACCAAGATTCATCGCATTAAAACCATTCCCATAAAATCACATCGCGCCGCTAAACGCAGGACGTATGTTCTATGCTTATACACAGAACATACGTCCTTACGCATCTGGGAATATGGCATGGAAGGGATAAATCCACACAAGAGTTGTATAGAGTGGCGTAAGTACGAGAGTCACGACGTAGTAGGCGCTAGCATCGCAGATAAAAATCGTCTGCAACACTAGCAGACGCGTGTTGTCATTTCATGTTTTCAAATCCAAATAAAGGAAATAAAAAAAAGTTCGAGCAATGATTAATACAAAATTTGAAGGTACAAAAACTAGTGAATATCCACCAACAGCTCCTCAGGTACGAAAACCTTACGCCAAGGACAATAATGTGATAGTCACCAACAAAAATGTTTAAATCCTACGATTTTGAGCTTTTGAGGTTATTTATGAATGCAATTATCGGAGGAAACGGTTTTTTGGGTTCAATTATTTAGCAAGTTATCGCCTGAGGAAGTCTGACGATAGAAAATCAAGAAAACATGTTGAAGTTGAAAAATATGAGGATAGCATGATTCGATATAAGGAACGGTAAGGAGCCAGACCAATAAAGCCGAGTTCAAGCGTTGGATTGCAACAAATTCCACTTCAAGCTCTATGTTAAGGGGGTACATACACCTTCAAAATGATTTTTTTAAAATGACTGGTACACTGTCATAAAACATTTTATTGACTTAATTTTTATACAGTAGATTACTAGTATTTTGAACTATAATTGAGGCATATGAAAGAATATCTGGATTTCATCGTTCAGTAGTTCTGGTCCACCGATGAAAAAGCAGTTGTCGTAGCATACAGGTCGCATCGTTGATTGAATCTTTTTGAAATTTGGAGGGAGTATTCTACATTGATGTAATTTCGGACCAAACCAATAATATTCCATAAATTTTAATTTTAAACCTGGAATTTTTTTATTTTAAGACATTTTTTCAAAAAAGTTGAAAAAAAAAGTGTGTTAGCTAGTTAGAATGATAGAAGACAGATCTTTCTTCTATATATTATTGGTTTGGTCCGAAATTACGTCATTGCAGAAAATTCACACCAAATTTCAGAAAGTTTCGATGAACTATGCGACCTGTACCCTACGACAACGACCAGAAAATGTAGTTAGCGGGAAATCAAGTTTTAAGATTTCGCTTATGAATAATATGCTGAATCTGCAGCTGCTCTCGTATCGATGCGTTATGAGTTGAGCCTAGACACATGTGCAAGGCGGAGGTTTGTAGTGATTCTTGACCTGTTCTGTCCAACAACGGTATCCGGTAGTGCTGTGAGAAGAAAAATAAATTGCTTTAGAAAAATGTGATCAAAATTTTTCTAAGCATAAAAATTCTTCAGAATTCTTGATTTTCAATGTTTTGAGATTCAGATGATGCTGGCACAATTCTTGTCAATATTCCGAAAATTCTTTCATTTTTCATCAATCATACCTTTTTTCTTATAATATTCATCATACTTTCGCAATTAATATATTATAGAAATACTCATCTTTTTAGAAATCTGAATGTGTAGTCCCCTGGCATCGATTTCAAACGTACTTTTTGATGGATCATCTTCTTTCGATTCCGAAGTCTTATCTCAGACATATATACACTGTGTTGGTTCAATAATGAAAATTACTATTAGTTTGAATTCGTGATGAAAACACGACAATTTACAAATAATTGGACACCTAACCTCGAAAAAATGTAGATCGCAGCCATGTGTTCTGTCATTGAGCGCAATTGAAAAGAATTTTGAAAATTAAATATGTGTAAAAATGATGATTACACAAAATTGAAAAATCACGAAATCAAATCCAAAATCAAATTGTATAAAAACGTCAAAAAAGTAAGACACTGGTATTGGCGGTGTTGTACAATATTTATGACATCAACATGAAGGTCCGCGCGCCGCGCGGCGGCGCTTTTTCGCAATTTGGCACTGTGATGGCTGTAACTTTTCAAATCCTCTAGATTTTTCGACGCTGATTTATTTACAGGTAGATTAGGTCACTAGCATTCCAAATAAAATATAAAAACAAAAACGATTTTTTGAAAATTCAAAGGTGTATGTACCCCCTTAAGCTGGTCTTTGAAGGCTCGTCTGCTCAGACCTAAATTGTGAGTCCGTTAGGCGTAGGATTCCAACGAGTTTTATAATCTATCTCCGTATCATCCAGTCGAAACGAGACTGTCTGTCGACGTTGTGTGTTGGACTCTGATAGGCTTTATTCTACACTCCAAGTCAACGTAGTGCCTTGACCTTCGGTACAGATAATTTTTTAATCCATGTTTTACAAACAGCTTAGATCCTCCGTTGAGAACGATCTCAAAGTCTGTATAAATATCTATGATTACATGTAAATTAATAGTACAAACTATATATCGATACCCACGTTCTAATATGTCGTATCCTACATTTGGAAAAATGTTCAGTAGGCGATAAAAACAGTTCATTATCACCATTGAAAAGATAAGACCTTACGGATTGGAATACTTATTTGAAAATGGTAAATCAACGATTTGACCGCTGAAACTTACACATAAGCTGCGAAACATTATTAACATTCCATTTTTCAAAGAAAGTCAATTTCTGAAATTTTGTGGGTTACGACATATTAGAACGTGCGTAGCGATATTCACAATTGGATTTCAAATTTCAAATAGACTCTCTCTAACTCGCCGATCGGTAAATCGCTGCAGCGGCGGTAAGTTTTGACACAGACACAGACCTACACAACTGACTGCGCCTTGCCACCGCTACTGAACTTGATCTGCGTGGTCTGATGTGATAAAAACCTTTTTCATGGATTGTTCAATTTTGGAATCGGTCGTCGTTTGAGACGAGAGGATAATGAGAAAAAACGCTGAAGTTGCAAGATATCGGGATAGTGTGATTTGATACAAGAAACGGGTAGAGTCAGACGAATAGAGTAGAATGCAAGTTTTTGATTTCGAAACCTTCCATTTTATTCTCTACGCTAGTCTTGCATCAATAGGCTTGATTCTATATATTTCGATACCTTCTGCTCAGACCCGAGGTTGAAGTTGACGTTATGAGTATGGGATGCGTACCCGAGTAGAAATTTCATCAGGCTAGCCGGATGTCCGTCCAGGCCCTGACCAGGTTTTGCTCAGGCGTTCCTGATTGTGGTAAACCTGATCTGGACCTGGTCAGGTTGCCAACAGGCAATCCCTACCGAGGTGTGCCTGGTAGATTCCTGACCAGGCTGTCAACAGGCAATCCCTACCGAGGTGTGCCTGTTAGATTCCTGATCAGGCTGCCAACAGGCAATCCTTACCGAGGTGTGCCTGTTAGATTCCTGATCAGGCTGCCAACAGGCAATCCTTACCGAGGTGTGCCTGTTAGATTCCTGACCAGGCTGTCAACAGGCAATCCTTACCGAGGTGTGCCTGTTAGATTCCTGACCAGGCTGTCAACAGGCAATCCTTACCGAGGTGTGCCTGTTAGATTCCTGACCAGGCTGCCAACAGGAAATCCTTACCGAGTTGTGCCTGTTAGGTTCCTGACCAGGTTGTCAACAGGCAATCCTTACCGAGGTGTGCCTGTTAGATTCATATTATTGCGAAAAGCACCGAGTGAAGTATTCATTACATTCGCGATAGCGTGCGTTGCGTTAGTGTTATAAGTGATAGCAGTCGAAAAGCAGATTACATATAACATGGAGGATCGACCTGTGAGTAAAAAACGTAAGTTAGCGCGGTTTCGTGTACAAAGATTTCGAGATGTTCGTCGTCCGATAAGCCCGGAACCGCAATCACCTACCTCGACACATAGCATGGGATCCGAATCCAGTTCACAGATTAGAAGTGATAAAAAAGCAGAAGAACAAATTGTGGATGAGACCGAAGAATTCAATGAAGAAGACGCGAATATCAATGAGATAGAAGTTCAACATTTAGCCACAGATGAACTTGATAATAATAGTAAATCATTTGAAAGGAATAGTGATGCTATTGGATCTGATAGATCAGACGGAGAAGTGAGTGACCTAGAGGAATTATGTAATTACGATTTTGAAAACAATGATGTATCGGATGAAGAAGCGAGCGAACTAGAGGAGGAATTGCAGGACGAGAACGACGCGGAAGAGGAAGAATGGGATGATGTAACAGAGCTTAGAAACTGGGCTATACAATCAAATATTCCTCAAACCCAATTAGATGGTTTACTTTTGATTCTAAGGCGACGGCTTTTACCAGGACTTCCAGCATGTTCAAAAACCTTTTTGAGAACAGCCACAGCTGAATATCACATCGAAGACTTCAAAGATGCGACCGGCTCTTCTACCGGTGAATTTGTATATTTCGGGATTTCTGAACATCTGAAGAAGAGTATTAACACAGCGCTACATGGAGAAAACGTGCTTCATCTGCAAATTAATATCGATGGGCTGCCTCTGTATAAATCAAGTTCAAGACAGTTTTGGCCTATATTATGCAAAGTGCAGTTTCAACCGGATGTGTATGAACCGTTCCCTGTAGCTGTTTATTCAGGTATCCAGAAGCCAAACGACTTACATGAGTATCTAGGTCGTTTTATCGAGGAAACTAATGCGCTCATGAAGACAGGGATTGTCATTGATGGAACAAAATTTGAAGTTCGCATTGCGTCTTTTATATGCGATAGACCTGCACGTTCGTTCGTCAAGTGCATCAAGGGCCACGGAGGATATTATGCGTGTGAACGTTGCACCGTGAAAGGAGAGCGACATGAAAATCGCACAATTTATTAGGGGCCATTCAACAAATACGTTCGCTTTTAGGGGGGGGGGAGGGGTCGAGGTTAATGTGACGTTACAAGTCCCGAAGGGGGGGGGGGGGGGGTCCGGCAAAATGTGACGTTCGGTTTTTATGTATAGAATTCGTGTTTTGGCACGAGAATTTCGTTAAAGTATTAAAGTGAGAAATGAAGGGCTGCTTTTAAATATCTCTTTTGTACGATTATTAAAAAAGGCAGTAAAGCGGGGGGGGGGGGGGGGGGGGGTCGAGATTTGTGACGTATTATTTTAGGGGGGGTCTAGTCAAACGAACCACCGTTACATGGGGGAGGGGGGGGGTCTAAAATCGTCCGAAAAAGCGAACGTATTTGTTGAATGGCCCCTTATTCCACTGACGCTGAGGAGAGAACTGACGAATCATTAAGAAATGAGGATAATCCTGACCATCACGTCGGATTTTCTCCTCTGGCATTAATTCGACCGGGCATCAATATGATCTCTCAATTCGTTTTAGATTTTATGCACCTTTGTTGCTTAGGTATCATGAAAAAATTGTTGATCGATTGCTGGCTGCAAGGTGTTTTGAACACAAGATTAAATTGTCGAAGCAAAATTCTTCTTTCGCAACGCCTAATCAATCTACTATCACAAATACCTATCGAGTTTCAACGTACGACGAGGTCAGTTCTTGATGTTGCGAAATGGAAGGCAACAGAATTCAGGTTCTTTTTATTGTATGGCGGCCCTGTTGTTTTGAAGAAGATTTTATCAGATACCTTGTATAGACATTTCCTCCTCTTCTCCGTCTCTTGTCGAATACTGTGTTCGCAAAAATTGGCTGTGAAATACCATGCACACGCTAAAGTGTACCTTGAGAGTTTCGTGCGATTATCACAGCACTGCTACGGCAAAGCCAGCCAGGTGATGAATATGCACAGTCTCATTCATCTTGCTGATGACGTGAAAAATATGAAATGTTCATTAAGTGAGATCACAGCGTTCCCTTTTGAAAATTCACTGGGTAAAATGAAGAAAATGCTTCGGAGTGGTCGCAGGCCGTTGGCCCAATTGTGTCGTCGTTTACACGAAGTCTTTTTTGCCGGTACAAAGCAAGTTACCTTACCACCACCTGTCACGATTTTGAGAAAACTACGCCAAACACCTACTGGGTATATTCATATAAAAACATTACGACACAAAGAAGCTACAATATCCATCAAATCCCCAAATAATACTGTTCAGTTGGAGAATGGAAAGTTATTAAAGATCACTGATATATATATTCCTCCAAATGGCGATATCGTTGATATTGAAGTGAAAGGATATTTTTTGAGAAAGAAACAACCTATGTTCATGTACCCATGTGACTCTAAAATTTTGAACATGTGGGAAGTAACAGAAGAACAAGAAACGAGTCATACGTGTCCCCTAGAATACGTTATTCTTAAAATGGTTACGTTCAAAGTGAGTGACGAACTACAAAGAAATGTAATGTACGCAATGCCACTACTTCATTTATAATTGGAATTTTTCGGCTTCCTCAATTCCGTTGATTGCTCCCGTTTTCCCCCTTTCACCGCCAACTTCAGTGTGACCACTCTCAGCCTTCAGGTATATATATAGTATATATACAGGGTGGTCCATTTTAATTTACGCAGGCGAATATCTCGAAAACTAACAGTTATAAAAGAAAAAGTTTCATACAAAACTTGAAGGGTTTTGAGGGGGAAAGATAATGCTGATATGTGTTGACTTGTGGACTTCGCCAATTCCGAGATTTCGCAAGTAACTTCGGATTTTAGATAGGGAACACATGTTTTGGTTGGGGGCAGCTGATAGCGAGATCAAAGACTCATTCGAATACGGAAGCAAAAAAAATTAGAAAAAAAAAAAAAATTTGCAAAAAAAATTGGAAACAAAAATTTCGCGAATTTTTTTTTTTTGCAAAAGATTGTTTTTTGTCTCTAGCTTTCAAACACATTCATTGTTTATCACTCTTGAGTCCGAAATAAGCTGTGTGTTATTGATCTACGAATTTTTTTTACTAATCTGGTACATTCAAACTTTCCAATTTCAAAATTGGCGAGAAATATTTTAAGCTAGAGTGATAAACAATTAATGTGTTCGAAGGCTAGGGACAAGAAAACAATCTTTTGAAAGAAAAAATTCGCGAAATTTTTTTTTTTCCATTTGTTTTGCAAATTTTTTTTTTTTCTAATTTTTTTTGCTTCCGTATTTGAATGAGTCTTTGATCTCGCTATCAGCTGCCCCCAACCAAAACATGTGTTCCCTATCTAAAATCCGAAGTTACTTGCGAAATCTCGGAATTGGCGAAGTCCACAAGTCAACACATATCAGCATTATCTTTCCCCCTCGAAACCCTTCAAGTTTTGTATGAAACTTTTTCTTATATAACTGTTAGTTTTTGAGATATTCGCCTGCGTAAATTAAAATGGACCACCCTGTATAATGAGGTTTTTTCTATCTACCGGAACAACGTTGATTCATCTAGAAAAAGAGTTTTATTTTCAGTTATGATATAATCTTTACAAGGGTTTTACCATGTGTTACTAACCTAGAAAAAGAGAATCAACAATTATATGTCCTGGCTTCTCTTTAGGTTTATCTTGGGGGGTCTTACTATACGTGGAATCTTACTATAGTATTCTTTGTATACTAATATTTTTATATTCTTATATTTTAATATTCTTATATTTTAATATTCTTATATTTTTAATAGATCTATCGTCGTGTCGTCTTCCTTCTTCTTCCTATCGTGACGACCTCTGTCGGCATCTATTCTCGTCTAACGTATATATCATACACACAAAGCTTACATATATATAATATATATCTGTTTCCCACATGATGCATTATTCGAGATAACAAGTGCATCCAGGTTTACTGGCAATTATTTCATAGTTCACAGTGTCAATCCAACGAAGACAAACGTTGAACCCTATTTTCCGTGATTCATAAACTGTGAGCTCTTCTCGATAGGTAAGTTTCATCCTATTAGAATATTTTTTGACCGCTTTTTCGATAATTTCAACAGAACTCAACTATTTCAAGTGATCTACTATACCTGATTAGTCATAGTAAAATAATTATTTCAACGTGCGCAAATCTGTGAAAAAAAAATAATTGAAAAATGTTATTCAAGATGGCATCTACCTCAAAATCTGCTTCGGCATCAGAGGTGCCCACTAAAAGCAAGATTTATGCCTATAAATTAATCAAGTTTGTTGATGAGCCTGAGGATGAAATTAACGTGGATTTTGTTCCTGCGGATTGGGTCCACTATGATACAAAATTGGAAGACATATGTACACGGTTTATGCCACCGCCATACAACCAAAAAAATTCCGCATCACTGCATACCATAATCAAGACTAGGATTTCACCCCCTAATTCCTGGCCAAAGTTCAGAGTTGATATAAGAGGCGAAGCAGGTGAGAAAAAGATATTGAAAAACAGATACTCTCATAATGAAAAACAAACACCCGGTTTGCTAATTGGTTTATTAGAGACATGTCTATAAACACAATAATATTGTTGATTGTGTTACTATGGGGACGGAAGTTGACGATTGCGACGAGTGTGAAGTTTGCCACCCACGCTGTATTAGAATAGAGCTCTATACCATTTTTAATAGCGAATATTAGAGCTAGAGCTCTATACCATTTTTAATAGCGATTTCGACTTACTGCACTAACTTTCATCCTACTTACAACTAATTCACACCGTCTGTAATGTATTTGTTTTTTCCGCATTCAAGAAACTCATGCTGCCGCAGTAGCAAAAGTTGAAGCATTGAGGCAACAAGAATATGCGTTTTCTACGGATTGCGAGGAAAATGCAAAAAAAAAGTCTTTAGCCGCAAAGAAATTATACTTAAAAAAAAGACCTCATATTGATCAAGCCGAAATTGAACAATTGATGAATGTTCCTCAACTACCAGACGATGAAAATGACGTCGAACTCGTACCATCCATTGAAGGTGGGTGTTCTTTTTATGCAGAATCGAAGAAGATGTCAATGGTGACTTATATATGATGAACATTGAACAGTCATCTCTGTCAATGACGTTATTGAAAAAAAAACTTAAGAGCCTCGTGTAACGTGTTATAGGGTCCGATAGATCTGCAGGTTGTGCCCAAAATGTGATTGAAAAACCAAATTATAACTCGGCTAAGCGATCGTCAACAATGCAGCTATCCAATAAACAGATCGAAAAAAATGTAATTCTCATTTCCCGTAAATGAATTGTTTCACAGAATTTCCCCGCAGTCTAAAATGATTAAATACTGTACTGTCGATTTTGTTGTAGAATTGTAAAGCAAAACGATTTAAGGATTCAGCAGTCGATAAGGAATCATCGCAACTCCTCGAAGCTAGTGAGAGCTTAGCTAAAACTGCATTTGTACCTTCAAAGAAAGCCAATGAGCTTTATGTGCAATCTGATGGAGATCGTGAGAAATTTTTTATTTACTTTCTAGATTTCAAACGATCCGAATGTAAAGCCCATATATTTTTCGTACATTTAGAACCCATTACGGCAAGGTTTCTTCGAAGCTTATCCATACAGCAAACGCAAACAAAGGAAGCAATCGATGACATTAAAAAGCTGCTAGAGTCAATTGTATCAAAATTGAATCCGCCGCAGATAGGAATGGAAATGGAACACCGAGAGATGTCATTGGCTGAAAAACTTGAAATCACTCTTCCAGTGCAAAATGACGAGGATTTTAAGCGGTTTGAAGACGCTCTGAAAAATCCTACTTTCAACGAACAGCTTGTAATTTTGCAACCCATTACAATATTAGTGTCGTGAGAAATATGTTCACACTAGCTGAGTTAAAATATTTTACTATTCTTCAGAGAAGAGAGATAGTGTGCTTGATCGATCTGAGACTGACATTACAACGCAATGTTGGCAATATATTGAAGAGATTCATGACAAGAGATATTCTCAGATCTTACACAGCAGTGAAAAAAGTAGAAGGAAAGAAAATACTCAAGTCCACTACTCTATATCAACGCATACAAGGTAGTAGTGCATTCTGAGTTCTGACATTCACAAAAATATCAGAGCTTTGTAATAGGACACATCAAATTTCAGATATCGTTACGTTAGAATATGGCAAAGATCTTAACCAACCATCAATCACTGCTAAGAGGTTTTCGGATGCAGTGGGCTCTGTCATTAACAGTGCCAAAGATTGGGAAGGCCATCGCCTGTTGAGACCGATCAAAAACAGCATCGCCAAAAAAAACATTACTGACGAGACCGTCACAGTAGAGACTGTCAATGAAGAGACCGTCATTGAAAAGAGCACCACCTAAGATACCTACGGATTTTTTTACCGAAATTTCCTTAGTAATTTTTTTAGAAGCTTCACTTTTTCCTTTCACATTGTTCTCCAAATGTCAAATGAACTTATAATTATTAATATTATTAATATCAATTGCTTATTTTTTCAACAATTCATGATTTGCTTTCAAATTTTGATTTTTTTATCAATTTTCCCACGGATTTCCGTATTCTTTGTTATCATCAAAACTCGCTCTCTCATCTATTAAATTGATGAGATTAACTTTTGTTTTTCAATTTCTACCAAATGAGAAATCCCTTCCACAATTTCTCTATTTCAAAAAAAAAAAAAATCATTTTGAGAGTGACCCTGTGTAATTGTAAAAAAAAGATTTGTTTTCAGCGTTTGTTTGTTCTTTTTAATTTGTTTACAAACAAACTATTCTTGATTCAAGAATGTTTCCTTCCTGTGTTTAGCCTTGTTTTGTACTTATGATATTTATTCTTCGCAATTCTGATATAACTTTTTCAATATGCCACACTAAAAAATAAATGGTAAAAAAAATAAAAAACTCATCAAGTTATTAACTTTTTTTTTGTATATAAATTTGTATTAAAATTTAATACAAATCAAATGATTCCCTGATCAAGGCCGGACGATCGGACCTGATCATAGTACGACCAACGAGCTTCATCAGGGCCTAACCATCGTGCCTGGATGGGCCATTCTAGAACGTCGCGCTACATTCCAAATCGGGGCCTGATCATCGAACCTGATCAGGCCCTGATCAATAAAACTGAACTGAACCTGATCATGCAATTTTAGTACATTGCGCTAAATTCCCGATCGTGGCCCGATCATCGATCCTGATCGTGGCCTGATCATCGATCCTGATCGTGGCCTGATCATCGATCCTGATCGTGGCCTGATCATCTAACCTGATCGGGCCCTGATCAATAAACCTGAATTGAACCTGACCAGGCAATTCTAGAACGGCACGTTACATTCCTGACCGGGGCCTGATCAGGTAACCTGATGCACGCCTGATGAGGTGTTACGGCTACCCTGATCAAGGCCTGATCTGTGCCTGATGAAAATTTGTACTCGGGTAGATGTTCTTTTTGCAGAGGACCTAGCTGCATTAAAAAAAAAAAATACCTAAGAATTGCAACACATATATCTAATATTTATATATATTTAATCATGAGCAGCAACTATTACCCTGCGTGCAAGTAACTCCGCTATTGCCGGTTCCAAGCCCAGATGAGACAGGAGAAGGGCTACACTTTGCAGGCATATAGAATTATACCGGATTTTAACAAAACAATTTGTAGAATTTAATAAAATAACACATGCAACGTCTGTCCACGGAAATTTAAGGCTCACAGAAAAGTATGAGCATACGTGTATATTATAACATTATTTTCATTCATTCAAAATCATACTACCACATTTAACGTTGCTGCTTCTTGAGGGATTCGGATGATACATAATGCATCACCGTACATGCATTGCGATGTTCATAGCAACAATTGGCAGAACGTTGACAACTGAGCAAGCCTCGCAAGCGAGGATATAGGAAAACCCAATCGAGCGAGCGTAGCGAGCGAGCACAATTATTAGGTAGTCAAGCAAAATTGTACAAAAAGTGGTGATATCAACCCCAAAAAGCACCCCTGGTGCAAAAACCTTTCGCCAAGTACATTAATATGGTCACTACCCCCAAAAACATCCACCAACAAAAATTCCTCCCTAACAAAAGTGGTACTACAAAAATGTCTACTTACAAAAGGATTGAAATCAGATACAATTGCCAAGTACATGTTTTCTGTATAAAAAAAGTTTACAACAGAAGAACAGAAAACTAAATAGTCTTGTATTGTTCACTCGCTACGCTCGATCACTCGATCGGATCTTGATAATTACAGGGAAAAAATCAGGAAAAAAAATTTAGGAAGTGGTACTTGGCGGGCCATTATAGCAATATGTATCGAACAAATGATACATAGACCTAAGTAAATACTCTTTTACTTACTCATAGCAATATGTATCGAACAAATGATACATAGACCTGAGTAAATACTCTTTTACTTACTCATAAATGGCCCGCAAGTACCACTTACTAAATTTTTTTTCCTGCTTTTTTCCCTGTAATTATCAAGATCCGATCGAGTGATCGAGCGTAGCGAGTGAACAATACAAGACTATTCAGTTTTCTGTTCTTCTGTTGTAAACTTTTTTTATACAGAAAACATGTACTTGGCAATTGTATCTGATTTCAATCCTTTTGTAAGTAGACATTTTTGTAGTACCACTTTTGTTAGGGAGGAATTTTTGTTGGTGGATGTTTTTGGGGGTAGTGACCATATTAATGTACTTGGCGAAAGGTTTTTGCACCAGGGGTTATCATGTGCTGATCCCCTACTTTCGATCGGTCCCCCATGTACTTTCCGCAATCTGGACAGTAGAGATGATATTTGAACGCACTTTTCTGGATACTAAAATATTTCATCAATTTATATTGTGTAGTTGGCACGGAATCACGCATTGTGAGTGTATTGATCATTTTCAACACATCACATATCGCAACCCAACTAAGAGTATGGCGCATTCCTAACGTCAAACACATCAACATGGCTTCCCCACGCGTTGTTGTGGAACATTCGCAAATTGCTTCATCCAAGTATGCATCGTGTGGGTCGTTGTGTACTAGTTCAGTGGGCTTATTCTGTAACTCATAGCTGCGGAAATAACTGCAAAATAGCACTGAAATCATGAAAAACAATAGGCGGCTGCCAATGAGCTGCTTCTATTTCATGGATTAACATTGTTTTGTGCAGCTATTCTGCAGTTATGATAGCGCCAGAGTTACAGAATAAGCCCCCTGGGGTGCGATTCTGGGTTGCTGGCGCTACTTAGCGCCTGGCGCTACTTATCGCCAACATGACCTCCCCTCAAACATACGATATTTTTTCGCCGGTTGCTAGGTAGCGACATAACAATATTTAGCGCGAAGCCTGTTCCGAGGCTTGTCGCTGCTTCGGCCAATGAGAACGCTTTATTTATTAAAACTCATTTATACGTGTGAGTTGTGACTCTAGCAGTATCTACCTTTCTTACCTTTTGTTTGATTTCAAATAACTTGCCGCCATATCTTATCTGTTTCAAAGAGGCGCGCACAAGCAATTTGAAAAAAGAGTTTACATAATTTCGCAAAATGAGGTGAATGAAAATATATTGTGTATTAATTAACTTATGTAAATACTTAAAATACCGCTTTCAGACTTTAAAGATGCACTTTCTTATTAATTATACAAAATATTGATGAATGTGTATATGCATTAGACTGGGCCAAAAAAATTGACTATTTTTGTTTTTGAAAAATATATCGAGAATATTATTCAGAATGACAAGAAAAAATTTTCGTGAAAGTTTGAGCCCTTAATATTAATCTTAAGAGGTCTATCATCGCTATTTTTGATTTTTAGTCATAATTTGATGTTTTACGTCAGAACTGTGAAAACATTGAAGTAAAAGAATTGATTTTCGCTTATTCCTATGTGAAATTAAATTCCCTACAAAAGAGGTCTGATCATAGATTTTCGTCAGACAAGCCGTTTCCGAGTAATTAAGCTTAATAAATTGATATGTTTTTTCGATTTGACTTATTTAATTTGGAATTTTGTAACTAACAAATAAATGAATATCTGAAAGAGATCACGACGGATTCTTGAAGGAAATTTAATGTTCTACACAAAAGATCTCTTAGTATTTTTGCCTAAATTCAATTCTTCAAAAGTTATTCTCAATTAAAATTCTTAATTTCTTCGATTTTAATTAAGAATAACTTTTGAAGAATTGAATTTAGGCAAAAATACTAAGAGATCTTTTGTGTAGAACATTAAATTTCCTTCAAGAATCCGTCGTGATCGCTTTCAGATATTCATTTATTTGTTAGTTACAAAATTCCAAATTAAATAAGTCAAATCGAAAAAACATATCAATTTATTAAGCTTAATTACTCGGAAACGGCTTGTCTGACGAAAATCTATGATCAGACCTCTTTTGTAGGGAATTTAATTTCACATAGGAATAAGTGAAAATCAATTCTTTCACTTCAATGTTTTCACAGTTCTGACGTAAAACATCAAATTATGACTAAAAATCAAAAATAGCGATGATAGACCTCTTAAGATTAATATCAAGGGCTCAAACTTTCACGAAAATTTTTTCTTGTCATTCTGAATAATATTCTCGATATATTTTTCAAAAACAAAAATAGTCAATTTTTTTGGCCCAGTCTAATATGCATGCATGCAATTTCAGGGACGCGGTTTGAAATTTCCATAATTAACCGCTTTGATAATGTGATTTTGAAGAAAGATGAATGATAACTAATTATGAAATTACAATAAGAATTCCACTCTTTCATCCTCTGTTATTTATTGCTATCAATTTGATTCATTTTCACAGTTTAGGTATATTATAATAAATAAAACAAAATTCAATGAAATCCAAAATAAAGGTTTCACATAACTCTCATAAATCATCAATATACATTAAATGCATATTCTCATTATACAAATATCAATATTATTTCCGATTTATAATAAATATAGCAAAGATGAAGATAAAAATTTAAGAGGACCCCGAGTTACTGTCGAGCAGAAGGAGTTCGTCACGGACTACATGGCATCGCACTCGGACTTTGCGGCAGGAAAATTTATTGTGGGAATAGGTGCGGAACACTATAAGCAGCAGTGGATTCAGTTGGCTGCAGAAGCAAACGAAAAGGGACCCCAGAAGACCGTCCAACAGTGGAAAAAGGTGATAATAATTTGACTGTTATACCTATTAGATTAAGAGGGGATATAGACCTTGAAAATAGTTATTTTCAAATCACTGCTACGCTCTGAGAAAACTCATTTTTTTTTTTTTAAATTGATTAGTGCTATTTTGATCATTAGTTCATGATTTCTACAGATTTTAGGTCCTCCGATGAATAGAAATTTAGTCCATCGAATAAAAAGTAGTTGTCGTAGGGCATAGGTTGCTGTGTTGCATGAAATTTCTTCAAATTCGGAGGAAATATTCTGTATGAATGTAATTTAGGCGCAAACCAATATTATTTCATGACTTCAAGTTTTAGACATAGAAATATTTGATTGTAATATTTATTTCCATCATTTTTGAAAAAATATGTCCCCTAAATTACATTCATACAGAATATTTCCTCCGAATTTGAAGAAATTTCATGCAACACAGCAACCTATGCCCTACGACAACTACTTTTTCTTCGATGGACTAAATTTTTGTTTAGCGGAGGACATAAAATCTGGGAAAATCACGAACTATGTATCAAAATAGCACTAATACTAGGGTGGTCGTTAAATGGGTTTTTTCGGAATTTCTATGTTGGATGGATTTCAATCGGCTCTGAATGTAAAAATAATAATTTTGTAATTTTTGCGGATTTTTAATTTGACTCCCTATGGGCCCCATTTTCAGATGACCTTTTTTTAATTCGTAAAAATTATAATTTGAGTTCAGTCTACTTTAAATCAGCGAGATTGCATCGGATACGTTTTTTTGTTACATATTACACACAGCTCCAGTGAAATAATTGAAATTATTATTTTACATATTTTAATATATCGATTAATTCATTATCGATTGAATAAAGTTCATGTGAAAATAGGGCCCATAGAGTCAAAATAAAAATCTGAAAAAATTCAAGAATTATTTTTTCCACATTTAGAGCTGATTGAAGGCCATCCAAAATAACTTTTTTTTTTTAAATGATCACCCTAGTGTATACCCACTTAACTGCAACTACTGGATTTCCGTAGTGCTTCAATAAAAAAATTAAAACAAATACAATTGAATTCTTGGTCATCTAGCGATTTCAATTTAAAATTTGAAAATGTCAATGAATACATATTTGATAATAATTGGTAATATTTCACTTGCAGGCATGGCAAGACATAAAAAAGCGCACGAAAGGCAAGGTGACGGCCATCAAAGGCCAACACCAGAAGACGGGTAATTTCCCAGACACATCGGAGCCACTGACGGACATGGATAAGAAAGTTCTCTCAGTCATTGGCTCCGATGCTGTCGAAGGCTTACGCCGGGTGCCTGACAGCCTACCTGAAAATGTAGTAAGTGTTTTTCAATAACATAATATTAAACAAAATTATTCAATTATACCACCGGAGGTTCATATATCAACAATTTATCACCAATTATAACATCATTCCAAATATTCATGCTGTTAACATACATAATACATGCAAGAGCAAACTAAAAAGGTACATCAAATATTAAATATACAAATACTGAATGGGAAAATATTAATTAGAATTACAGTACAACGTTAATATTAATTTGAATACAATTCATTATTTTACCAATATTACATAATTACAAAATAATATTAGCTGATACGAATATTTTTCTAAATCGTGTTTTCGTCCAATAGTCAGAATTACGTAAACTAATGGCCGGAGACGACACGCCTCTTCATGAAAAGCCGTCAGATGAAGTTAGCGTGTTTGAGGCATACGGCATTTCAAAACGCCCTATAAAAAAATCATACATTGTGACTGGTAAGCAATCTATAAACAGTCAGCGTCATTAGATTATCACTCAAGTGGCATTCAAATTTGACACTAAAGCCATAGAGATGTGTCTATACTCAACACTCAGATTTTGAATACTATGTGAAGCCTGTCTTAAAAATTAAATATATTATTCACAGACGAAATTCGTAATCATACATCGAACACGGAAACACTCATAGAGGTATATATACCTGCAACCGCCACTTCGGAAAATGAACTTTTCAACTACACGGGAATTATGGGCTAATTATGGGCTAATTTTGGGCACGAATCCCGATTTTTGGGCTCGTTTATTTTTTAAAAAAACTGTGGCGGTGCTAGATCGGAAAAAAGCCAGAACCGCCACAATGGAGAAAAAAAAGAGATCAAATTTTACTTTCAACGAGAATTTTGTGCTTTTTATGGGCTTTCAGATACCGTTAACGGGAAACAAGAATCCACTTTCTCACTTGAGAAAAACAAAAAAAAACATCTTTTTTTGTCGATTTCGACCCGAGGCCAAAAATGAGCGTTTGATATCTGAAGAGCCCATAATTCACCCTGCAATTTGATCGGTCAAACGTCCCGGAATTCACATTTAATTACCTACTTTACTCTTGTAGTCAATGTCCACGAGGAATTTTGAGTTTTTTTTTTTTTCAATTTGGAGTCGGGCCCAAAAATTAGCGTTTGATATCTGAAGAGCCCATAATTCACCCTGCAATTTGATCGGTCAAACGTACCGGAATTCACATTTAATTACCTACTTTACTCTTGTAGCCAATGTCCACGAGGAATTTTGAGTTTTTTTTTTTTCAATTTGGAGTCGAGCCCAATACTTAGCGTTTAATATCTGAAGAGCCCATAATTCACCCTGCAATTTGATCGGTCGAACGTCCCGAAATTCCCATTTATTCACCTACTTTACTCTTGTAGCCAATGTCCACGAGGAATTTTGAGTTTTTTTTTTTTCAATTTGGAGTCGAGCCCAATACTTAGCGTTTGATATCTGAAGAGCCCATAATTCACCCTGCAATTTGATTGGTCGAACGTCCCGAAATTCCCATTTATTCACCTACTTTACTCTTGTAGTCAATGTCCACGAGGAATTTTGAGTTTTTTTTTTTTTCAATTTGGAGTCGAGCCCAATACTTAGCGTTTAATATCTGAAGAGCCCATAATTCACCCTGCAATTTGATTGGTCGAACGTCCCGAAATTCCCATTTATTCACCTACTTTACTCTTGTAGTCAATGTTCACGAGGAATTTTGAGTTTTTTTTTTTTCAATTTGGAGTCGAGCCCAATACTTAGCGTTTAATATCTGAAGAGCCCATAATTCACCCTGCAATTTGATTGGTCGAACGTCCCGGAATTCACATTTAATTACCTACTTTACTCTTGTAGTCAATGTCCACGAGGAATTTTGAGTTTTTTTTTTTTTCAATTTGGAGTCAAGCCCAAAAATTAGCGTTTGATATCTGAAGAGCCCATAATTCACCCTGCAATTTGATCGGTCAAACGTACCGGAATTCACATTTAATTACCTACTTTACTCTTGTAGCCAATGTCCACGAGGAATTTTGAGTTTTTTTTTTTTCAATTTGGAGTCGAGCCCAAAAATTAGCGTTTGATATCTGAAGAGCCCATAATTCACCCTGCAATTTGATTGGTCGAACGTCCCGAAATTCCCATTTATTCACCTACTTTACTCTTGTAGTCAATGTCCACGAGGAATTTTGAGTTTTTTTTTTTTTCAATTTGGAGTCGAGCCCAAAAATTAGCGTTTGATATCTGAAGAGCCCATAATTCACCCTGCAATTTGATCGGTCAAACGTACCGGAATTCACATTTAATTACCTACTTTACTCTTGTAGCCAATGTCCACGAGGAATTTTGAGTTTTTTTTTTTTCAATTTGGAGTCGAGCCCAAAAATTAGCGTTTGATATCTGAAGAGCCCATAATTCACCCTGCAATTTGATTGGTCGAACGTCCCGAAATTCCCATTTATTCACCTACTTTACTCTTGTAGTCAATGTCCACGAGGAATTTTGAGTTTTTTTTTTTTTCAATTTGGAGTCGAGCCCAAAAATTAGCGTTTGATATCTGAAGAGCCCATAATTCACCCTGCAATTTGATCGGTCAAACGTACCGGAATTCACATTTAATTACCTACTTTACTCTTGTAGCCAATGTCCACGAGGAATTTTGAGTTTTTTTTTTTTCAATTTGGAGTCGAGCCCAATACTTAGCGTTTGATATCTGAAGAGCCCATAATTCATCCTGCAATTTGATTGGTCGAACGTCCCGAAATTCCCATTTATTCACCTACTTCACTCTTGTAGTCAATGTCGACAGGGAAATGTTCAGAATTTTCTCGTCTTCGGCTCGTGCTTGCTTGTCTGGCCTTGTACTGCAAACTCCGGACTCGGGCAAAAAAATCCCACTTCTCGCCCTTGGTACATAATATACTATATACGGCAGTTCAGAGATGGACACTGCGAGCTGCACATCAAAACTTCCGTATGACTGAGATCAGCTGTATAAAGTGCCACGTCACCGACCGAACATAGGTGTCAAAAAAATACGTTTGCATATTGATGCCGTAAAAATATAATTTTTTTTTGCACGTAGGTCCTATTTTCACTCCTAAATTTCTTACCAAAGCAAGATGATACGACAGTGTCGTAAAAAAGTTCAGTAGCAGCTCTTTTTCGTTGTTTTTCAATCAACAAAAGAAAGGTTCATGATTCGGAAGAATGTTGGACCACGCAAGTTTTCAAAATTCCTGAAAACTTGGATCTTTTGGTTACCCCTTTCTGTTTGATAACGAAAAATGAACGTAGAAATAAATAGCCGTAATACCCAATTTTTCATTTATATTTACAATAAACAAATTCAGCATTGATAGTCAGCAAACAAAAAAAAACGTGCAATTTAATATTTCTTTCGCATTTTTGGTTCATAAAGCGCCATTTTCAAGAAAAATTTCAAGAAGACCAATCTCGTCAGTTTTTCAACCTCAATTTCATCAGTTTTGTCAGCTTCAGGTCGGTTGGAAATTGAAAAAAAAAACCTTCGATTCGATGAAGGGTATTTTGACGAATAGGAGTCACGGGTGATTTATAAACTTTATTTATTCTCATTCATTGGTAATTTATACACTTAAGATGGCTATTCAATATCGCGTCAAACATGACGTACATTGGAGCATATAATGTTGCATCAACCGCGTGCCGACAGAATTTCATCCACCGGCGCTGTTTTGACTTTTGGTTGAAGTCGGCATTTCGTCTTTTATCCCTTCTATACATCATTTCGAACTTGGTGAGCACGTCTCAAGATTTTCAGTATTGCAGGGCGCGTTTGCAGAATTAAACGTATCTCGTTACAGAGTTGACAATGATGAAGTCCCGCGGAAGGCCTCGCGCTGTTGACCGGTCAACGGTTGTGAGTGCGATCTTAGAACGGAAGTGTGACATTGTTCAGAATAATGGTAAAATCGTTTCAAAATTCGCGGAGGTGTGGGAGTTACTATCTCACGATTTGAACGATGTGATAAAACCATCAGCTTTATATAGTTTTGTGTCGTGTAACAGGGAGGGTGTAAAGGACCAACTCATTGCCACACAAAGTGAGGATCGTGCTTTTTCCGACATCGCATTCGAGAGTGTGAGTGATCAGGATCCATCAATTTTCGATCTTTCGGTAAACGCGTCAGTTACGAACGTGACCCTAGAAGCTGAAGAAAAGAAATTCAATGTTTTATTGGACAAGTCGGAGTTCAACAAATTGTTGGCCGAAAAAGTGTACGTTAGGCGAGAGAAATACCGGAACAAAGAGTACGAACGTAAGTGCACTGTGCTCAATCCAGGGGTTTGGCAACAGCTGATCACTGCGAAAATATGGGAAGTCGATCGTCTAAAGTGCGCATTCAATTTCAAAAACCACAAACTGACCCGAGATGCCACGAGTGGATCAATCAATGGCGCATGCAGGTGCGGCGGAACAATTCGTTGCAATATAGATAATTCCGTTGCCGACGCTGCCCATGTGTCCATCGAATGCGTCATCACCACCGGACGGGGTGAGTGCGGGAAACGACCACTTCGCGCTCCAATTAGGCAAGAAATTGGAAAACGGCTTTGTACTACATCAGCCGTCGTTCTCCGTGCTGAAATGGCCGACGAGCTGATGTTGCCAGGCGATCCTGAACCACCACACTTGTATAAGGCATCGCAAATGAACGCGGCGAAACACGAGTATATGATCTCGCAGTATCTACACGCTGATCCATTCACAGCGTTGACAATCATGATGATGCATTCACTGAAAAATATCATCCATGTAGCTTCTTCGCATCCGTTTTTTGTATACTACTGGTCGAATCATCAGCTAGAAGTATACCGCGAATACGCCAGAAGAGAGCCAGCGTGTATACTTATCGATGCGACAGGTGGGGTGGTGAACAAGACGATAAAGGCGGATAACAAGACAAAGTCGAGTCACATTTTCCTCTATCACATAGTGGTCCATTGCAGCGCTGGGCAGTTTTCAGTGTGCCAAATGTTGTCTGAAAGACATGACACAACTTCGATCCATTGTTGGATCCTCGAATGGATGAAGACGGGAGCCTCGAAACCCAAAGAAGTTGTGTGTGACTCCTCGAAAGCTCTTCTCGGTGCAGCTATAAGAGCTTTTACGAGTTTCGATACAATCGAGGCGTACGCTGATTCATTCCTGGAACAAGGCATCCCAGAATGCTACGTTCGCATTGACGTGGCGCATTTCATGAAAATGTATTCTGGTGTCCTGAAGCATGTTAGTCGCACAGTTCGCAAGTTTTTTTTGGCGGCAATGGGGCAACTTGTTTTGGCCCGTAATCTGACGAGCGCGCGGGAACTCCTGACAGCAATTTTAACGGTAGGCCGCAGTGAGTCGAGTGGTTACCTCTCGGATGGTCGGCCGACAGATTGCGAGCGACACAAGCGAGCACTTATCGAGATGTTTGCCGGCAATCCACCTACGGAATGGTTCGATGAAGACTCAAATATTTCGGATGGGTCAACATCTAATCAGATTGGCGAGGGCCTATTCTCTGGCGCAAGATCCGCTAATAAATGGTCTGCGTGGGTCAAAGCCATTGACGATGACGTAAAATCGAGCTGCGGTACGGGAGATGATTTTGATGCGGCAAATGCCTATAACGCACCTCAATTTGCTGATAGGTTGGTAAGCGACTGCACGTGGCTGCCGCTCTGGTCATGCATATACCGCGATGACTTTGGCTACGGCCGCGTACCTGCAACAAGTGCAAGTGTTGAAAGCGAATTCAACTTGATCAAGAACCATCTCATGAAGGAGTGCACGCCGCGTATGCGAGTAGATCAGTTTGTTGAAAAACATGTGCACTATCTTAGCGGACGTACTAAAATTGTCAACGCTAGACAGATCTTGGATAGCGTAGCACCGTCAGCCGAATCTGCCTCGAACGAGGTGCTCTCACGCATCGACAATACGGCCCCACCGGAATCGTCCGTAATTTCGTGCCCCGCATGCACTGATAACAATTTTCCCTCCGGCGCTCATCTATGCACTATATGTACGAAGCCTGTCCACGCTCTGGACGGTTGTTCTGTACACTGAAAAAAATTTAAAGCTCTAGTTGCTTTTTAGCTCCAAGCGAGATCTGCTTCAATGGTGTAAAGCAACGTTGGCTTGAGAGTTCGGCAGTTTGTACTTGGGCCCAAGAAGATTCTGCTTTTCAAGCCAAGCTATACTGTCTGAGCGCTCATTGGTTGATTTGAAATACTTGGCCCGCTCGAGTAGGTGTTACTCGGCTCGGCAAGTAAGACCGTCCCGAGCGCCGCTGCTCGGCTGAGTTGAGCAGTTACTGCTTGGCTCTCGAGTCAACGCTGCTTTAAATTTTTTTCAGTGTAGCCGTGGAATCATCAGCTGAGGGATACGGGCAACGCCGTATCTGCATGGAGTGCAAAGACCATCAAAGCACGCCAAGCATTTTAGCTTCAAGAGAAGTAGAAGATTGGGGCGGGCTATCGTCAGCCGCAGCGAAAAAGAAAAAATCTTTGTACCTCGTGCCTAATCAACAAACACTTGACGCGATTTCGCATGATCGATTTTCAAAAATGCCTATCTTAAAAAACGGTAATCGTACGGAAGGAAAGGTATGTTTGAGGTGTTTTTTGATAATTGCGCAATATTTGCACTTGGTTTTCAAAGCTAAGTTACTCATTCCAGTATCACGCGGCGTAGTCAATGTGAAGGGCGACATATGATTCCGAAAAAAAACGAGGCAATTGAAAACATTGACATGTCTTCCTCATTATTTTATCTCAATCACAAAGCTGTCTCTTGGAAAAAGTTCAGTTTTCATTATTGGATTTCTCGCAAAATTTGCGGCAGTTGAAGCGACCGCCGACATTATTATGAAATTTCAAAATGCCATGATAAATTTAAATTTTGAGAAGATTCACACCTGTTGGCGGAAAGGCAACTCCGTAGCTCAAACCGTTTACGATTATAGACGTTTTAATTTTACACAACCAGCACACATACATATATACATACGTAGACTGGGGTGGTCCTTATTTCGATGAATTTAGAAAAAAATTCGGGATGCTGCCTCAAATCGTTGAAAATATATAGAAAAAAAGCCCCCTGAAATTTTAGCTCTTAATTTCAACATCAACACGCCCCTCCAAAATTCGGAAAGTTTAATTCGACAGATATAAATATAATTTTTTCAACCAGTTACTTTTTTCCTATAACTCCGATAAAAATCGATGAAATAATTTCAAATTTGACACAGTTGTTGCTCATACTTTAAGGAAAAACTCCTAGAAATTGCAAATTTTGATATTTATTATTTCCTCACATATCAGGTCAATAAATATTCTTTTCCAGGTAATTAAGGAATTTCATAAATCAGAAACTCTTCAGATTTGTATTAAATAGGAAAATGGAGAATAATTTTTTAATTTTTCAATTTGAAATGTTTGAAGTAATATTGCGAAAATATTTATTGACCTTATACTATGTAAGGAAATGATGAATATCAAAATTTGCAATTTTTAGGGCTTGTCTCTCACAGTTTGAGCAACAACTGTGCCAAACTATCTCATCGATTTTTATTGGAGTTACAAGAAAAAAACGTAACCAATTGAAAGAATTACATTTATATTTTCCGAATTAAACTTTCCGAATTTTGGGGGGGCGTGTTAACGTTAAAATCAGGAGCTAAAATTTCGAAGAATTTTTTTCTATAGATTTGCAAGGTATCTAGGGAGCGACCCATTTTTTTCGAAATTCATCGAAATAAGGACCATTACACCCATATATGTATACTAGGGTGGCCCTTAATAGGGATATTTTCGAATTTCTTTGCTCCCAGGGGCTCAAATGCTTCCAAATTGATAAAAAAAAATTCTCTGAAAGTTTGAGCTCTTTTTTCTAGGTGGATTGTAGAGGAATATACTAAAATTTCAAGTAAAATATTAATATTTGAAGGTCAAGACCATCTTATACTCTTAGAATGAAATATATATACTGAGAATATAGCCGAAACACTTGTATTTTAAATGGGGAAATCCACCCTCTTGTAGGGAGGGATTAGATTTGGGATAAAAATCTGGAAAAATTAGGGAATTCTTATTGAATTATTTGAAGCCGATTTGGAGGGGTGTCTATTGAAAAAATCGTCCGAGCTTTGAATAAAGGACCACCCTAATACATACATACATACATCCATACATACACACACACACACACACACACACACATATATATACGTCCAAACATTTTCCTAAACGCGATTTTCCGATTATTTTGAAAATTCTATAAGCACTCTAGCATAAACATCTTGGAGAAGTGTTCTTTGTGAAAACGAAGCTTCTATAAGAAAGCAGAATAACTGAATTATATCCTAAACTAGAAAGTACATCGTACATCACTGAAATTTTGTTAATCACTGAAACGTTTCTTGCAGGCACAGAAAATCCGAAACCAAAAATTATCATTGGAAAATACCTGCGCTTTCGACAGTATTTTTCAAATCCTGTTGAGCACCATCTGTGATGATCACGATTTCAAAAATTATGCATCCCACAAAAAAAACAATGCCCCTATCGTCGATATGGCTTTGGATACAGCCGATAGAGGTCTGCGAAATCATACGTACCGGTTGCGAACTGAAATCTTGTTACGGATTTTTCCGATTCCCGACACCACAAAATCATGCGTGTCAATACGTTGCGAAGCGACGGTTGGGTTTCTGGCAAAGCAACTCCTCAAGGATACTCCAAGCATCATGGAAGTCTCGTCGTGTGACAGAGGTTGCCCACCCCGGGAAAAGCCACTGGTTGTGCCACAAATCACACCAGCCATATTAAAGGTAGAATTTGGCAATGTTATTCAAGAGCACATTGCTATAAATGGAGAATCCAAATGTGCCACTTGCCCCCACGGATATGAGACGACTCAAATATCTCATATAGGTGAATATGCTCGTCATTATCGATTACGTATAATGCAAGTCAAGAGTTTGAATATCGAATTGCCTAACACATTTTATAGATAGATCATGATATTGACCCACGCGGCTGACGACCCTCTCTCTCGTTTTCACACGATCCTCATGACGCTATCTCTATTGCACTGGCACCTCCGCCACAAGTGTGTAGCCGAGCCAGGGCGTTGGGTAATCAAAAAGCGCAGGATCTCTGGGTGTCCGCGCGACAGAGCCGAGGCAGCGAACGTCACGGGAGAATGTAAGGAAACAAGAGAGAGCGTCGTTAGCCCGGCCTCCGACTTTTCTCCTAACTTTTTTATTTTTCAAGATAATGCGATTCTTAACAAGCCATTTGATAGATAAAGCATGAATTTTTGCCCCATCCAAGCCAAATTTTGAAAAAAAAATTACTGGTCGCTGTGCCTCATCGCAAAGATAGCCTATACTTTCAGGTATGCTTTTCGCGGAACTGGGCGGAAAATCGGAAATTTGGCACCAGAGATGACAGAGATATATTGGCCACTTCACTAAATCCTGTACGCAAATCCGGCTTGCAAATTTTTGATGGTTTTTTTTGTGATTTCTACGCATTATCTAGGTGTCAACGAAGAGATTCCCCGAGTATGAAAAATCTCTGACTTCAGTTAATAGGAGTTCTCGTAATCAATAGATTTTGCTTCGAAATTTTCCAATCTGATTGAACGGTTCAAATATTGCCGGAAAACAAAATTAGGAACACGGTTGTCAGTCAGAAATTTTCTGAATTTTTCGAAAATGATGTTTTTTCTCACTTATCATTTTCAGCGCGGAATTCGAAAAATAAAACTTAAAATGAGAATTCCACCATGTTTCCCATCGTTTTTTTGAAAATCAGATTTCGTTTTCTAACAATTCATGAAATTTCCGATTTAAATCATGTCTGAAAATTTTCTGCTCGTTTACTTTCAAGTCATAGTTACGGTTTAAATGAAATTTGAGTGTGCACTTCTTCATTGTTACTCCTCTATTTTCGACTTGAAGGTAAGCGAGCGGAAAATTTTTAGACATGATTCACATCGGAAATTTCCTGAATTTTTAGAAAACGAAATTTGATTTTCAAAAAACGATGGGAAACGTGATGGCATTCTCATTTTAAGTTTTATTTCTCGAATTTCGGGCTGAAAATGATTAGTGAGAAAAAACAACATCGTTTTAGAAAAATTCAGATTTCCGATTGACAACCGTGTTCTCAATTTTGTTTTCCGGCAATTTTTGTACCGTTTAATTAGATTGGAAAATTTCGAAGCAAAATCTATTAATTACGAGAACCCCTATAAACTGAAGTCAGAGATCTTTCATACTCGGGGAATCTCTTCGTTGACACCTAAATAATGCGTAAAAATCATAAAAAAAAACATGAAACATTTGGAGGCCGGATTTGCGTACAGGATTTGGTGGAATGGCCAATACATCTTGATGTATAAAATGGCTCCCTAAAGACCCTATTATCTCAGAGAATAAGAAAAAGAGACAGGAAATCGTGACCATCTTTTGGCGCGTGCGATAGCCAACGCCCTTAAGGAGGTTCACGAGGTACGCTGCAGTGCAGCAAGGAAACTGTCACGCAGTACGAAGCAAGTTGCGCTTTAACATTTGCTTCAATCGTAAAAAGTGCACTGACATTAAATGAGGTGAAGAAGCGGTGTCATTTTTGACATGCTCTGTGACTGTATCGGCTCTCAATTTTTTTCCATACACTTTTTCTAGAATTATAATGACGGGAACACGGAGTTCCATTTGGACTTATGTTATCATGAAAAAGATCGATATTAATTCTGAAAAAACAGTAGAGATAAAAATTCTAAAACAATTCAGGCCGGTCCGTATGCAGGTTCGAAACATTGGATATAAATCCAGAATTATTTTCACATTTTTGCTCAACCTGGTGACCCTCCTTCAGCAAACGAGATCCCTTGGCCAATCTAAAGAATGAATCAAGCGAAATTGTTCTACTTACAGGCCATGTCGTTGTTTTCGAAGTATTCGATTTGGAGTCCGAATTGCACCTAATACAAATCGGTGCATTACCAAAGGAGTTCGATCACCCATTGACGAACGAAAAATACGCACTGAAAGGAGTGGTGCATTATAAAGTACCAATGAGAAATACGCGTCGTTCAAGCGATATCACACCTGTGGGTCACTACACCGCAATGTGCCACAGACAGTCCGCGATGTGGGTACAGTACGACGACAACGTGGGCAAGGAACGCGTTATGAAAGCGGCTGAAAACGTTAACCCTCATCTTCTCCTTTTTGTACGCCAAATTAAAAAATACTAAACGAGTTCATTTGATTGTGAAATTTCTGACCTTCATTTCATTTCTTCCCCTAGCATTCTGCGTCTACACTTTGAATTTTTTTCTATGCATAGATACTAGCATCATTTACAACATAACGTAGGGTTTTTGTATTTGGACCTTTTCTACACCTTTGAGAAATGAAAAACTATTTTTTTTCCAAATTTCAGTATAGGCCCACCTTAATATCGTATATGGGGCCTTCCACACCAACTCGACTAGTGCTGAACCCCGACCATCCCGAAATTATTCGGGTTTTTTTTCCAACATTCTACGCGGTAAAAAACGCGTCCAAGTTTTTTTTTTTCAGGTTTTTTTATTGAGCCGTTCATCGTTTATGAATTTTCGAAATGAATAGAGAAAGCCCATTATCAAAAATCTCAGAGAATTTACGAAAATCCAGTGAATGACAACCCTTTATCTTCGAGAATATATAGGAGAAAATTTTTAATTTTTTTCCAGTCAATTCGGTATATTGAGTTTTTGAAAACTGCAATTGACAATGTGGCCGGCTTCAACCGAAGAGAACCAATGAAGGAATATCTTACGATAAAAATAGTCAAAGTGTGAGACAAGTCTTCTTGGATTGAGAGGTAGTCGAGTTGAAATGGATGCATAAGTGCATGAATAAAAAATGAAAAAAAATTCGGTTCACATTTTCGAGGACGGAAAGCTGTTCAATGTAGTCAACTGGATTTGCGTCGATTTTTTCAGATTTTTGAGAATGGGCTTTATCAAGCAACTTCAAAAATTCATGAAAAGTGAACGGCTCAATGAAAAAAATCTGAAAGATAATCCAGACGCATTCTTCACCAAGTAAAATGTTGGGAAAAAAACCTGAAATAGTTTCTAGAAGGTCATAGTTTAACGCTGGTCGAATTCGCGAGGAAAGCTCCACATACTACAAGGTGCCTGCTTGACCCTGGAACGGTCAAGGTACACGGAAGAATTTTGTGTGATTTTTGTTTCGATTTTTGATCAAGTTCAGGAATCGTTGTTTGTTATTGGTAAAACCCATATTGCACCTGCCAATTTTCCGCTCGAATCATAGGGTGAATTATGGGCTCTCAAGATATCAAACGCTAATTTTTGGGCTCGACTCCAAATTGAAAAAAAAAAAACTCAAAATTCCTCGTGAACATTGACTACAAGAGTAAAGTAGGTGAATAAATGGGAATTTCGGGACGTTCGACCAATCAAATTGCAGGGTGAATTATGGGCTCTTCAGATATTAAACGCTAAGTATTGGGCTCGACTCCGAATTGAAAAAAAAAAAACTCAAAATTCCTCGTGGACATTGGCTACAAGAGTAAAGTAGGTAATTAAATGTGAATTCCGGTACGTTTGACCGATCAAATTGCAGGGTGAATTATGGGCTCTTCAGATATCAAACGCTAATTTTTGGGCTCGACTCCAAATTGAAAAAAAAAAAAACTCAAAATTCCTCGTGGACATTGACTACAAGGCTAAAGTAGGTAATTAAATGTGAATTCCGGTACGTTTGACCGATCAAATTGCAGGGTGAATTATGGGCTCTTCAGATATCAAACGCTAATTTTTGGGCTCGACTCCAAATTGAAAAAAAAAAAAACTCAAAATTCCTCGTGGACATTGGCTACAAGAGTAAAGTAGGTGAATAAATGGGAATTTCGGGACGTTCGACCAATCAAATTGCAGGATGAATTATGGGCTCTTCAGATATCAAACGCTAAGTATTGGGCTCGACTCCAAATTGAAAAAAAAAAAACTCAAAATTCCTCGTGGACATTGGCTACAAGAGTAAAGTAGGTGAATAAATGGGAATTTCGGGACGTTCGACCAATCAAATTGCAGGGTGAATTATGGGCTCTTCAGATATTAAACGCTAAGTATTGGGCTCGACTCCGAATTGAAAAAAAAAAAACTCAAAATTCCTCGTGGACATTGGCTACAAGAGTAAAGTAGGTAATTAAATGTGAATTCCGGTACGTTTGACCGATCAAATTGCAGGGTGAATTATGGGCTCTTCAGATATCAAACGCTAATTTTTGGGCTCGACTCCAAATTGAAAAAAAAAAAAACTCAAAATTCCTCGTGGACATTGACTACAAGAGTAAAGTAGGTAATTAAATGTGAATTCCGGGACGTTTGACCGATCAAATTGCAGGGTGAATTATGGGCTCTTCAGATATCAAACGCTAATTTTTGGGCTCGACTCCAAATTGAAAAAAAAAAAACTCAAAATTCCTCGTGGACATTGACTACAAGAGTAAAGTAGGTAATTAAATGTGAATTCCGGGACGTTTGACCGATCAAATTGCAGGGTGAATTATGGGCTCTTCAGATATCAAACGCTAAGTATTGGGCTCGACTCCAAATTGAAAAAAAAAAAACTCAAAATTCCTCGTGGACATTGACTACAAGAGTAAAGTAGGTGAATAAATGGGAATTTCGGGACGTTCGACCAATCAAATTGCAGGGTGAATTATGGGCTCTTCAGATATCAAACGCTAATTTTTGGGCTCGACTCCAAATTGAAAAAAAAAAAAACTCAAAATTCCTCGTGGACATTGACTACAAGAGTAAAGTAGGTAATTAAATGTGAATTCCGGTACGTTTGACCGATCAAATTGCAGGGTGAATTATGGGCTCTTCAGATATCAAACGCTAATTTTTGGGCTCGACTCCAAATTGAAAAAAAAAAAAACTCAAAATTCCTCGTGGACATTGACGACAAGAGTAAAGTAGGTAATTAAATGTGAATTCCGGGACGTTTGACCGATCAAATTGCAGGGTGAATTATGGGCTCTTCAGATATCAAACGCTAATTTTTGGGCTCGACTCCAAATTGAAAAAAAAAAAACTCAAAATTCCTCGTGAACATTGACTACAAGAGTAAAGTAGGTGAATAAATGGGAATTTCGGGACGTTCGACCAATCAAATTGCAGGGTGAATTATGGGCTCTTCAGATATTAAACGCTAAGTATTGGGCTCGACTCCGAATTGAAAAAAAAAAAACTCAAAATTCCTCGTGGACATTGGCTACAAGAGTAAAGTAGGTAATTAAATGTGAATTCCGGTACGTTTGACCGATCAAATTGCAGGGTGAATTATGGGCTCTTCAGATATCAAACGCTAATTTTTGGGCTCGACTCCAAATTGAAAAAAAAAAAAACTCAAAATTCCTCGTGGACATTGACTACAAGAGTAAAGTAGGTAATTAAATGTGAATTCCGGGACGTTTGACCGATCAAATTGCAGGGTGAATTATGGGCTCTTCAGATATCAAACGCTAATTTTTGGGCTCGACTCCAAATTGAAAAAAAAAAAAACTCAAAATTCCTCGTGGACATTGACTACAAGAGTAAAGTAGGTGAATAAATGGGAATTTCGGGACGTTCGACCAATCAAATTGCAGGGTGAATTATGGGCTCTTCAGATATCAAACGCTAATTTTTGGGCTCGACTCCAAATTGAAAAAAAAAAAAACTCAAAATTCCTCGTGGACATTGACTACAAGAGTAAAGTAGGTAATTAAATGTGAATTCCGGGACGTTTGACCGATCAAATTGCAGGGTGAATTATGGGCTCTTCAGATATCAAACGCTAATTTTTGGGCTCGACTCCAAATTGAAAAAAAAAAAACTCAAAATTCCTCGTGGACATTGACTACAAGAGTAAAGTAGGTAATTAAATGTGAATTCCGGGACGTTTGACCGATCAAATTGCAGGGTGAATTATGGGCTCTTTAGATATCAAACGCTAAGTATTGGGCTCGACTCCAAATTGAAAAAAAAAAAACTCAAAATTCCTCGTGGACATTGACTACAAGAGTAAAGTAGGTGAATAAATGGGAATTTCGGGACGTTCGACCAATCAAATTGCAGGGTGAATTATGGGCTCTTCAGATATTAAACGCTAAGTATTGGGCTCGACTCCGAATTGAAAAAAAAAAAACTCAAAATTCCTCGTGGACATTGGCTACAAGAGTAAAGTAGGTAATTAAATGTGAATTCCGGTACGTTTGACCGATCAAATTGCAGGGTGAATTATGGGCTCTTCAGATATCAAACGCTAATTTTTGGGCTCGACTCCAAATTGAAAAAAAAAAAACTCAAAATTCCTCGTGGACATTGACTACAAGAGTAAAGTAGGTAATTAAATGTGAATTCCGGGACGTTTGACCGATCAAATTGCAGGGTGAATTATGGGCTCTTCAGATATCAAACGCTCATTTTTGGGCCCGACTCCAAATTGAAAAAAAAAAAAACTCAAAATTCCTCGTGGACATTGGCTACAAGAGTAAAGTAGGTGAATAAATGGGAATTTCGGGACGTTCGACCAATCAAATTGCAGGATGAATTATGGGCTCTTCAGATATCAAACGCTAAGTATTGGGCTCGACTCCAAATTGAAAAAAAAAAAACTCAAAATTCCTCGTGGACATTGGCTACAAGAGTAAAGTAGGTGAATAAATGGGAATTTCGGGACGTTCGACCAATCAAATTGCAGGGTGAATTATGGGCTCTTCAGATATCAAACGCTAAGTATTGGGCTCGACTCCAAATTGAAAAAAAAAAAACTCAAAATTCCTCGTGGACATTGGCTACAAGAGTAAAGTAGGTGAATAAATGGGAATTTCGGGACGTTCGACCGATCAAATTGCAGGGTGAATTATGGGCTCTTCAGATATTAAACGCTAAGTATTGGGCTCGACTCCAAATTGAAAAAAAAAAAACTCAAAATTCCTCGTGGACATTGGCTACAAGAGTAAAGTAGGTAATTAAATGTGAATTCCGGTACGTTTGACCGATCAAATTGCAGGGTGAATTATGGGCTCTTCAGATATCAAACGCTAATTTTTGGGCCCGACTCCAAATTGAAAAAAAAAAAAACTCAAAATTCCTCGTGGACATTGACTACAAGAGTAAAGTAGGTAATTAAATGTGAATTCCGGGACGTTTGACCGATCAAATTGCAGGGTGAATTATGGGCTCTTCAGATATCAAACGCTCATTTTTGGCCTCGGGTCGAAATCGACAAAAAAAGATGTTTTTTTTTGTTTTTCTCAAGTGAGAAAGTGGATTCTTGTTTCCCGTTAACGGTATCTGAAAGCCCATAAAAAGCACAAAATTCTCGTTGAAAGTAAAATTTGATCTCTTTTTTTTCTCCATTGTGGCGGTTCTGGCTTTTTTCCGATCTAGCACCGCCACAGTTTTTTTAAAAAATAAACGAGCCCAAAAATCGGGATTCGTGCCCAAAATTAGCCCATAATTAGCCCATAATTCCCGTGTAGTTGAAAAGTTCATTTTCCGAAGTGGCGGTTGCAGGTATATATACCTCACTCATAGACATACACTCAAATACACCATCAAATATTACATACACAGCAGACACGCCAAACACCCACACCTCACCCATACCGACAACCTCCATCGACAAACACCACACACGTTCACCCCCTACTCACACTCCATCCACCAACCACACATCACAAGGCGAAACAAACAGAAAAAGAAAAAATATTTTAACAAAACGAAGGATCAGTGATAAGAAAGCGGAGAAATTCATGGAGATACAAACAAAGCAAAATGAAATTTTGGAGGTAGAATTTTAGAAGTTGGAATAATATTACGAATAAATATTGTTATTACATATTGCATTTCAAAAGTAACAATAGTCTTCACTATTTGTGTTCACATATATCTTATGACAAATTTTTGGCACCAGACGATGTCTCGCGCAATGATGAAGTCGGCAGAGAATGAGGAAAAGAGAATTAGTATGGCAAGGGAAGAAATAGAAATAAAGAGACAGAAGCTAGAAGAACTAAGAAAGACGAATGTAATACTGGGACAGGTGGTAAATTTGATAAGAAGTAATAGAGAGATGCAGGGAGACAATCGAGAAGAGCGAAGAGAAGCAGAAAAACCATAGAGAAAGAGAGACGAGAAAAAGAGAGAGAGAACAGAGATACGCATAGAAAGGAATAGCAACCGAAAGATTTAAAGGAGCTGAGGCGCGAATTAGAAGAAGATAGAAAGAGATTGCATGCATAAAAGAAATAGCTATTGTATATAATTAATCAAATTATGAACTCGCTGAGGTTAATTATTTGTTAAATAAATTTTGTTTTTCTTAAATGGTACAATAACTAAGTATTAACTGAAAGTTAATAGCAATGGTGATGAACTGTTATTATTGGAGGTAGTAGAGGGGTTGGAGGGAGGGGGGGGCCACCCACCCACCCACTTCCCCCCCCTCCCTCCATCCCCTCTACTACCTCCAATAATAACTAATTATTACTTATCTTCATTGATTAAATTTGAAAATATATATTCTCCAACGTCATGCGAAGACTTAGCGTGCAAAATTGTTTCGCACAATTTCGTCGCGGACACGCCTGCCTTCAACGAGACGTTCCCTTCCTTCCAGTGGTTCTGCAGCTTCGGGCACAAGAGCTTCGTTGCGAGCAGCCAGTTCCTCTGGTACGTCGTCCACATCTGCTGCTACGCGATAGTGTAGACGCATGTTATGCAACGTTGTGCATGCGTTGACTATCCTCGCTGCAGCTTCTGGCTCGTACATCAGAACACGTTGCTATTTCAATCGTTGAGAAATTTTGTCAGAGAATATTTCAACACAAGTCGTTCAATGTTCCGCAGTTGTAAAATCTTAAAAAAAAAAAAAAAAAAAAACCAACCTGCGACAAGCATCTCCAGACTGTCTTCAGCGCTCCGTAACATCGTTCGATTACGGAGCGTGCTTTGCAGTGAGCTGTGGTGTACGCAAAGTCGGGTGTTCCAGCTTGAGCGTTGACGATGGGAGTCATAAGCCACGGCTCTAGTGGATAACCAGAGTCACCTGTACAATTTTGAAATGTTACGATAGTTTATGTACATGGACACTTGCAGAGGTGGACAAGCTGTTGAGTATAATACCACAGTGTTCTGAGGCACCGTCGTCATATATTATCAGACAGCTCTCGCTTGGTTCATGACCAGTTATATCTGCGCTACCAAGTTAAGTGACTTATGCGGTTATCACTTCTTATTTCTTTTCAAGTGGACACATATCAATTGAATATATCATCATTATATATATTTACCCAGCAACCACGTTCCGCGTTCACCATCACCATGACACAGCTCCATCAGAGTTCGTACTGGTGACTGTGCCCATATAGCGGCATCGTGCCGTGATCCAGGGAACCTGGCATTCACGTTCAAAACTCGTAGATCAGGATCACATACCTAAAGATGCAGTAGTTATTGAAAATTGAGGGTAGTTAGTATTTCTGTTATCGCAAAGGAAAGATAAATTATAACTTACCATCTGGACATTCAACGAGTGGTAGCCATGATGATTCACGTAAGCTTCCTCGTGCTCTGAAGGAGCAACGATTGCCACGTGTGTGCAGTCTATAGCACCAATTGCTCCAGGGAAAGGCTGAGGCGCTCCTCCAAATTTCCTGCGCGCTGCCTCTCGTTCGGCCGGCGTTGCAGGAAATTTGACCCATTGCCGAAACAACTGGTCGTTGATTGCCTCGGTCACAGAACTCAGGCAACGACTCACCGCAGTTTGGCTGATCGACACCATGAAATCTTGGCCAACAGCCCTCTGGTATGAACCGACCGCATAAAACCGAACGGCACATAAGACCTACCGAACCCAATTTTGTGAGACATGCAAATAAGACAGCGCTTATTCATAAAAATTCTCCTATAATAGATATCGAATACATATTCTTTGTTTCTTTGAATTTTTACAATTCATGCTTACTTGGCACTCGACGGAGAGCCCGTGAATATAATCTCGTTCGAGAATGGGACGCAGCTCGTTTACAAGATCCCTAGCTAGGTCTCTTGATACGCGAAACAAGTCACGAAACTGCACCTCCGGCAGAGCAAAGGGGTCCTGCTCATCGCGAAGACGTCTACGGTTTATCCGGAGTTCAGCAACCGCGTCTGCTTCCTCCTCAGCATTCACCACGTCGTCGGCGATCCACCCCATCGCCATCCTAAGGTTAATCAACTCTTGCTGAATAATGCAAGTAATGTGTATCGATCATATGTATATTCAACACATACAATTTATAGAAGCAAGAGTACTTTTCTTATATTAGATTCCGATTTGAAGGAACATTGACTTTTGTTTAAATTTAAATGTTAATTATTGTTACTTATTTTACATCTTAATGTTATCCAATTTGAAGAATAATGCTTATGAAACAATTTTTGATATGGATAAAATTCTCGTCAACGGTATACCCGGCGAGGTTGATTCTGGCCCAGAAGTGATCGGGTTTGTGTGTTAAATCATATACCAAATAGTTAGATCCGGGTCAGAATCAACCTCGCCATGTGTCTGTTGGAACATGTGGCTTAATCGTAAAAACCAATTATAAAATGAATGTGTAATTAATGAATGCATTCAAGTATCACATATAAGGAATAAGAGTTAAGGGGAGACTTAGGTGAAATTTGGATAAAAACGATTTTTTCGTTTTTTAAATTACCCAAAAAAATCCAATCAAAAATTCCCTGCATCAAAATTCAGATCATAGTCGTAGGTGTATTGAGTGAAAATTTCAATCCCCTGAGTTGAAAGTGTATGCGCAAGGAACCTTTGGCATAAAATTTTATATGCACCGCTGCCAAAAACTCCTTGCGCATACACTTCCAACTCAGAGGATTGAAATATTTTTTACATACACATACAACCATAATCCAAATTTTGATGCAAGGAATTTTTGACAGAATTTTTTTGATGTAATTGAAAAAATCAAAAAATGGTTTTTATCAAAATTTCACCTGAGTCTCCCTTTAATAGAGAAAATATCAACTGAATTACAATTTCACAGGTTATACCATTCAATAATTAGTATAAAATCGGTCATAAAATTTTCAATCAACTTATATGTGTACAAAGCCTTACCTTAATTTCCTAAAATGTAGGTACTTATTAAAAATACAACTTCAAGAAGTAGACCCACACACGTGCAGCAGAGAGACGATATCTGAAATTCGACTTATAGACTAGGCTTACAATACAAAGAAAATAAAAAAAATTATAAATTTTACAGAATTATACAACAAGTACGAATTTATAAACTAAGTTAACCAATACTAATATTACAACACGTCTTATCGTACGAATAGTTTAGGTGTTAATCTAGATGAAGAATACAAATATCAATAATAATTCATGAACTAAGTACAAATTGACCACAAGTTAATTAAATAATTATGAAAGCTTTTTTGATACGTGACCGTTCTTGTTCAGAGCTACGCTAAGAATGGCTGAGAAAGCATGGCTTTTTCTTCTTCTTTTTCCGGTGACTTTGAGAAAGCATGGCCACATTTGGCGGGAACCTCACACGCCGAACGTTATGAAATGTCAAGAGATGCGCCTACTAGATTGAGTCAAGACGGTAGTTCGACTATCGCTCGAGCGACAACTGTTTTAGGCGTTAACTTTTGACTTTGCAAACGCCCGGCGTAGCACGCGCCTGCCGATCGTGCTAAAACGGTAGCGCCAGTTAGCACATGGGCAATTGCAACAATTAATATCTCGGGTCCCCTTTACCGTAGATAGATGTTCCAAAACGCGTTTCAAAGGCAATGAAAGACACTTTTTGATAAAAATTTTCAACTTTTCAACAAATATAGTTTTGTTTTTTTTATAAGCAATCAAAACGTTTATCGATTTTTTTCGCAATCTAAGGCCATTTTTAAAATTCTAAAAAAAATACGATCGCATTCCTTATTCAATTCTGAAGATGGCGAATTTTTTAAATTGATGAAGCGATTTTTCTAAATATTTCTTTTACAATTATTTGTCCGCCGCTGTGTCAGGTTGCCGGGCCGCGTGCCTCGCTACTACCGCGTCATACGGGGCTCAGCCAATGGCGTGGCGCGCGGCTTTCCATACATGGAATGACGCGGTAGTAGCAAGGCGCGCGGCGCGGCAACCTGACGCAGCGGCAGACAAATAATTTAAAAAAAAATATTTAGAAAAATCGCTCCATCAATTTAAAAAATTCGCCACCTTCAGAATTGAATAAGGAATGCGATCGTTTTTTTTTTTAGAATTTCAAAAATGGCCTTACATTTTTAAACACTTTGATTGCTTATAAAAACAACAAAACTATATTTTTTGAAAAGTTTAAAATTTTTATCAAAAAGTGTCTTTCATCGCCTTTGAAACGCGTTTTGGAACATCTCTCTACGATAAAGGGGACCCGAGATATTAATTGTTAAAGCCGCCCGCGCGCCACTTTTACAGTAAAATGCGATAATTCATAATTGGCGTTAAAAAATTTTTTTTGACCAACGAAAAAATACGGGTCCACTTTTTTGACGTAGATTTCAAGTAAAAAAAGTTTCAAGCGATTCAAAAAATACGAGGTCATTTCTTGGCCGATTTGAGGTGTAATTGCCAACATATCATTTGATATCATTAGAGGATACGTTCATTTAGTCAGACACGTGTTAACAGTTCTGTCAACAATTTGTGTACGTATTGACGGTGAAATAACGTTCTAATTTGTTATAATATAAAACTTCATTCGCTATTTCAACATCAAATATGTATAAGACTTGTCATTATCGTAAGATTAGTGTATGAGTAATTATTGAAGATACATCGTCTCCTTGTAGGTGCATGGGTCGGCTCTCAGTGCACCACGTGCTGTTTGAATAAATTATATAAATAAACATTGAGGTGAGTCTATGCACACTAGGGTGGTCGTTAAAAAAAAAGTTATCTTGGATGGCCTTCAATCGACTCCAAATGTGAAAAAAATAATTCTCTAATTTTTTCAGATTTTTATTTTGACTCCCTATGGGCCCTATTTTCACATGAACTGTATTTGATTCGTAAAAATCCTAATTTCAGTAATTTTTAGATTCAAAATCTAATCTACAAACTTGAATCGAATAATGAACGATAATATTTATATTTCCGTAAAACATAGTCAAAAATCGTATATGGGTTATTTCATACGAGTCATGGGTGTTTTAATTCAGTTGCATATTTTCTATCCAATTTTTTTTAGTTATATAACTATTCAAGCTTGGCGCTACAAGGAGCCTAGATTTGAATAAAATAATATCAAATCAAGTACAACATAATACACGTTGATAGAATCTCTGGCGATGGTTTCAATTTTTTTTTTTTCGCAAGGATTTCAAACTATTACACCAAAAATTGATGACAGAATCAGCTGCAGAACTGTGGCATTGAAATATCAAGCACTCACATGAAATACCTGAAACGGAGGCCCGATGTAACATCAATTTTACCAATACAAGAAAATGAGCTGTATTAAAAAATGAAAAATTATATCTTTAACGAAAGAAAAATCAATAGAAAATAATGAATTGATCGATATATTTAAATATGTAGAATAATAATTTCAATTTTTTTACTCGAACTATGTGTAATATATAACAATAAAACGTATCCGATGCAATCTCGCTGATTTAAATTAGACCCAACTCAAATTAGTATTTTTACGAATTGTAGAAAGTTCATGTGAAAATAGGGTCCATAGGGAGTCAAAATAAAAATCTGAAAAAATTAGAGAATTATTTTTTTCACATTTGGAGTCGATTGAAGGCCATCCAAGATAACTTTTTTTTTAACGACCACCCTAATGCACACATATGTATACGTGAGGTTGAGGACTTCATAGCAATATTGGAGTTTCATCTTTATATGTCTGTAAAATATTTGATTTTCAGCAAGCTAACTCACATTTGATTAGACGATAGTATATTCGAACAAACATGACCAATTTTTGAGCAGAAGTGAAATATATTGTAGTCTCTTCAAAGATTCAGCTACCACTGAATAATACTATAACTTGTGACTCGCCAAGAGAATGAAAGCCTATTAAATTGAATGGAACATGATTGGTCACTTCTTATGGCCCAAGTAAACACCTCTAGCAGTTTTGATCCAAATGCGTTTCCGGGAGGTCTGACAAATGTGAGTAGTGCAAATAAATGTTTAGGATTTTTAATTCATGCATAAATATTTTTAATTTTTTTTTTTTCCAATAATCTCAACGATGTCGACATATAGAGGCTAGAACTAGACTCTTGCTTCTATAAATTGTGTGTGTTAATCGTAAAAAATACTCTTAACGTTGTTAAAGTTGAATAAGTGAGAAAAACTTGATTGAGGCACCGGTGAGAGTTTAGCTACGCCTTTGATAAGATTAGTTTATTACAGCAAAGGCTAACGTTTGTCGATATTTGAAACACTGTAATGCATAATAATATATTTCATAAATTGTCAACTTTTGAGCCTTACGTGTATTGAAGCTATGGTCAGTGACTGAATAACTGTACCGGTTCATATGTAAATAGCAGTGTCGTTATATTATTCAACTATGAATAAGTATTAATCAGTAGCAAAAATTTTCAGTATAACGTGAAAACAACATACACCTATGATGTAGTGCATGATCTTATTTGTATAATTTAAAGGCAGAAATAATTATTTTAATTTAAGTTTGTTAATGTTCTTATACTTCATAGATTTGTATTAATATTTTCAAATTTCAGAAACATGCGTGATTGGTTCTATGATCAAAAATGTAAGGGGTGCCGCTTCATAGAGAGTTATTATGTGATGTAAAATTACGGTTTGAGGTCGTGGGTAAAAGAAGAGTTTATTTTTGGTTTATGAGACACTTTATCTAATTAATAAACAATATATATTTACCCATGAAGATGTGAATATAATTTAGAAGTACGCAACGATAGAAAGAACATTCATTTATAATAATAAATCTATACTTACCCAATCTTTATGATCATCAATCATTTGAGATCTTTAAAATTGTTGGCGTGTTCCAAAAAAGGACGCGCCAAATTATTCGAAAACGTACGAAACCGTACACAGAATACGGCAATTTAGATAGAGTCACAACTCACACGTACAAATGAGTTTTAAATAAAGCGTTCTCATTGGCCGAAGCAGCGACAAGCCTCGGAACAGGCTTCGCGCTAAATATTGTTATGTCGCTACCTAGCAACCGGCGAAAAAATATCGTATGTTTGAGGGGAGGTCATGTTGGCGATAAGTAGCGCCAGGCGCTAAGTAGCGCCAGCAACCCAGAATCGCACCCCTGAGGTGCGATTCTGGATCTCGATAGCGACGATAGCGACCGTGCTAACTTTTTTCCCCGTGCTAACTTGTTTTACGCCAATGTGCTTCTCCGCTAACACCCGTTCACCCCCGGTAGCGTCCATATGCTCGGTTTTCGGGTGTCAACAAGTGGAGGTCGCCATGCAACTGCCTGAGAATCAACAATTGAACCCAAGGAAAACCCGGCTCTGTGATGAAGCTCTCGCGATCGAGTGCTATCTTGACGAATTTTTATCACCTGCCATAACGACACTCTCACAGCCCTCGCTAACTATAGCGATGAGATAGCACTCGATGGCGAGCGTTTCATCACAGAGCCGGGTTTTCCTTGGGTTCAATTGTTGATTCTCGGGCAGTTGCATGGCGACCTCCGCTTGTTGACACCCGAAAACCGAGCATATGGACGCTACCGGGGGTGAACGGGTGTTAGCGGAGAAGCACATTGGCGTAAAACAAGTTAGCACGAGGAAAAAAGTTAGCACGGTCGCTATCGTCGCTATCGAGATCCAGAATCGCACCTCTGGTCTCTATAAAAAAATACAATCGGCTTGAGAATGTTTTGAAATTAACTGCAGGTTGCCAGCTGAACCGCCGCGCTCTATTCAATTTTAATACTGCTGTACATCTTTGTACATTTGATTGAATCAGCAAGCTCGACCCCCCCCCCCCCCCCCCCCCCCCGATATACCCATGTCATATTCACACCGTAATTATCTTACATCTTCGTCATCCGTACTATATTCCGTGGAATCGTATCCATTACGATGGTCAATCCTTATTTCCTCATTCGGAGTACTTGTGGCATAAGGTAATCCATTCTACAACATACTTCTGGATTAGTTTTGCAATTAGTAATAGGTTTTTTAATTTTGTGTAAGAACTGTTGGTACTTCTATATCATCAAATGCAATATTCTTCTCATACGTATTGTCGCCGATTTTCGATGTACAATACAGAGCTTAACCCTGTGTCGTTTATGAACATTTATTCATCTTAATTCTGATGACTATCAATATTATAATGACAAAATGTATCTGATTGTAAATATTAATGACTCTAGTTTATGTAATCTATTTAAATCTCACCTCAAATAGCGTCGCATAATTGATTTCTCCCGATGACATTTCTGTTTCGTCATGGATGATTGTGTCGGTATTACAGACATTTAAATTGCATTCAACCATTTCTTCAATGTCATCGATGATCGTGGCCTATTTCAATAAATTCAGCGGTACTAGTTTAAAAATGATCTAATGCTATTATTATTGATTCAGCAACTAAACACGTGGCAGTGCTTTTATGCAATCGCTGGGTGAAATTTCTCAAATCGAACATATTATGTTGGAGTCTTTATGATTACGATTAGGGTATAACGGTTATTTCGGGGATTGGTTATTTTCGGTCAATATAATATCTTTGAGCGTCTCATTTCGATATTTTCTCATATCTGACCCAGATCGTGTAGCTTGTAACCATTATTATTCGATCATACAAAACTTCTTCAACTATTCAGTATTTTGGAGATTTCGTAGTGGTTATGATTTTCATATTTTTTTCGTGTTTTTTTGTTTTTGTGTGCGCTATCGACCAATCATTGTTCGCAATTACATTATCGAAGATTATTAAATCAGATCCTTGCCTGTCTAATGGCTTTGACGCCGATTATACTATCATAACATCTTCAAAGAATTTCAGAGAAGTTAGTCTTTTTTCGTTTATACCTCGGAGTCGATGTCGGTGTCTACGCCGCGCGGGCTACATGACTGCAATTGACCCTCAAACTCATCAGGTTCGGGCGATCTAGTATAACTATGCGCATCTCGTGTGACCAATATTTCGTTCTCCTTGGAAGAAAATTCACAGGTATAATGTTAGACGTGAATAGCTAATGAGGTTACTACAAAACTTGAACAGGGCTATACTTCATTTATTACCGCAGATGCAACATCAGTGTCGACTTCACGGAAACTTGGTGACTGTGGTTCACACTCAAACGTATCATCATCAAGCCATTTAGCACCGTCATGCTCCTCTACTATAACCAATACTTCGTTTGCCTTCTAAGAAAATTCAAATTACATCACACTTTTTTCATATTACTTATTTGTTTATCAATCTAGTCTAGGTATGATATTTTCCATTCAAACTAGAGAGAAAGTATAGCTAACTGTCGGCTACTAACTTCATTATGTATTCTGTAATGAAGGTTCGAGAAAATTTTTACTTGGCTCGGGAGATTTTCGGTCTTCAAAATAATTTTCTTGGCTCAAGTAAGCCTTTTTTTATGTGTCGGTAAAATATATATTAGACTCCAACCGATTGTAATCAAAGGATATATCAGACGAAAATATTCAATTCCTATCTCTCCGGAATCATAAGACGGATCGTGAGTTTTTTGTTTGTTTAATTTACGCTCGAAAGCCGATATTCTAATTTTTACGTAATGTACTATTTCCGTTATATATTAGCAGTCGAATACTGCGCTAATCCTATCAAGCCGCAAGCCTACCAATGGGTTGAGTGTATTCCAATTTATTACTCACCGAAACAGGCGGTGAACTAGGCTTATTAGCCTCATCTTTCTTCATACGGTATAATGAAGTCCGGGGGATGGGTTCAGCCGAATCAGGATCTAAATACCCTTTACGCATTACTTTTGGCATTTTGAGTCACAATTAGTACAGGGTGTATAAACAAAAGACCGAAGCATACGTTGCAATGACAATGAACCGCCACGTTCTTGCGTTTATCTGAAATGTACTCTGGGTGTTTGTGTAATGTGTTCCCGCATGTGATTCAAATCTGCATTGCGCCGGTTCGTAACACGTATGCGCATGCGTAGAGCGGGGCGGCGCATTTCATTGGCGGAGAGCACAACAGTGCGGCGCTATATGAGTGTGTGTGTGATCGCGCCGGGCTAACAGAAGCACATGGCATAGTCAGAACCGGCAGAGGCCCGCGTGGATGCATTCGATATACGTACACAAATCGTGCATACGGGAGGTCGTTGTTCCGGGATTGTGTTTTGTTATACAGGGTGTAAATCATAACTCTGTACATACGCATAGGGTGTATAAGAGATGCCAATACAAGCATTTTGAGGTATGACACCCATGGTCGGAAAGTCATCCTCACCACTGTGGAGGGCTGTGAAGGATATGGTACCGCGCGCTTGATCCTAGTGTAATGAATCAGATGTGATCTGCACCTTCGACTCAAAATTTCATCAAGCCGTAGATAACACTACACAGTTTTTGTATGAAATCAATAAAACGATAAACTTGGTAATCAAGAAAAAAAACTACACGATTTCCGGTGCTTGTCAACAGAATTTGAAAAAGTTCTGAATTGCTGAATAAAAATTTCACCTTTGTAGCCTTCGAGGTGCTTCCCTATGCAATTCCACCAGAACTGAAAACATTAGAAAAAAAGGTGTTCCTAAACGAAATATCTCTGTCTAGGCACCGAAATAAATGAAACAAACTACGTCGCGCAATTCTATGCATGATTTCGAACACGTACGGCAAAAAGAAATGTTTTTTTTTACGCGAAAATAGAGAAGACATCCATGTAAAACGGCTTTGAAAACGTTTTTGCTACAAAGGTGAAATTTTTATTCAGCAATTCAGAACTTTTTTAAATTCTGCTTACAAGCACCGGAAATCGTGTAGTTTTTTTTTCTTGATTACCAAGTTTATCGTTTTATTGATTTCATACAAAAACTGTGTAGTGTTATCTACGGCTTGATGAAATTTTGAGTGGAAGGTGCAGATCACATCTGATTCATTACACTAGGATCAAGCGCGCTGTACCATATCCTTCAAAGCCCTCCACAGTGGTTAGGATAAGTTTCCGACCATGGGGGTCATACCTCAAAATGCTTGTATTGGCATCCCCTGTACACCCTATGCGTATGTACAGAGTTATGATTTACACCCTGTATATTGTGTTTTATACGTGAACCTCTTTGGGACACAGAAAATTAGTAATTATATACAGCGTGGTATACGTTATAGCCAAGACAAGATGTGGGCATACACTTACTTTTCAAAGACTAAAAAATATGCCAAGATCAACGTTGATAAAATATTAAATTTCGACCCCAAGAATGAAGATTTCAGTGATAAAAAAGTTTATTCGGTACAATTGACCGATGGGTCACAAGCAAAATGTCAGGTGCTGCTCATGGCAGGTAAGTGATTTCAGTTATTATTTCTGGAAATCAATCTAATAAATTTTCATCGTTCACTTATGTATTAAACATAATAGGAAAAAATTGTGATCGCAAATTATATTCAAGAAATTTATCGTTCAAAAATTAGTTGTTAAGCGTGAGAATAATAAATCTTACAATCGAGATGATAACTTTTCTATACAGATACATTGTATATTGTAACGTGTTCGGCCTATACCAAACGGCCGAACTATACATAATAGACGAACACCAACACATCTAGCCACAAAACCACGTGATACGATACATACACACGCTACCGTAGGTGTGACGGCAGAAATAGTATAAAAGGTGAGCTGTTCAAGCAAGAGCAGCGGACTCGAGCCAAAGCGGCCGACCGACTCGTACATAATTTCTATTTAAAATTCACAAATTCACTCACTAAATTAGGATAATTAGCCAAAGCGGCAATTATACCGCGAAATAGAATCAAGATTGTCTTTGCTAAAATAGCACTTCAATTACAACAAATCAATCAAAAAAATTGTAGCTTGCTAAAATCGCAGTCAATTTAAACTTAAAAACAAAAATTGTATTTAAAACAAATTCAATTTAAAACAAAAGAACAAAGAAAAATCTAGATAAACTTAGATTAAACAGAAAACCACAAAGTCCGGCCATTGAGCCAACCAACATAGAATTAAGTTAAAATTAAGGAAAGCACTCACATCATTCGCAATCATTCACATCATTCGCAACCATTCATTCAAACACTCAGATTATTTTATGTTCAAACCATTATTGATTATCATTTTGTAAATAGAACAAACAACCACTTTCACGTTCAACAAATAGAATAAAAACGAATATGATCGTGTGAACACCTAATTAATCAGGAATCTGATCTTTATTTTTCATTTTCCAACTTAACCAAATTTCACCATTTTTTCAGAGCAACTTAAAATCATTTGTTAGCTGGAAAGGCAGCTTCGGTGAGTGTGTTGGACAGCTACGGTAGAACTAAAAATCCTATCCTAGTCTGAGAACACACATATCCCAAGTCTGTAATTAGGCAGCTTCGGTGAGCTATTCTCTGGGCAGCTACGGTAGAACTAAAAATCCTATCCTAGTCTGTTGAGTCTAGCATATCCCAAGTCTGTAGGGAGGGCAGCTCTGGTAGTGAAAAATCTATCCGAGTCTGTATTAGGGTAAAATTAAGGGTTTTTTCAACTTTTCCCGGAGGAGCTCCAAATATCATAACCCGTGACAAAGAACACACGCGAACTAGTATAATTTCACCAGCCTTCAGCTGGTGAAACATATACAGAAAGTTACAATATATAAAACCGCGCATGATGTTGATTTTCCATGATAATATAGTACATTTACAATATAATGGCATTCGTTCGGTGCATTAATGTTATCAAAACACAGTTTTATCTGCGTATTAAATGTGGCTCATATAAGTTTGATCAATTTCTTAAAAAAAGTCGATTCGCACGACAACTACCTTAAGGCCCATCTGTAGTCGCCCACCTCCTTTTGATACAATGTGACACATTTAGATTATTATCCGAGCCCAGGCGTCAAAAACGCAAACAAGGCCAACGCTGCGCGAATTCAAATTCAATACCGAACACATACGTCCAAAAAAATGTTCGTTTCGTGCGAAAATGGAGTCTACAGATGGTTTTTACATTTTTCGTACTGTGATGTTTTTCGTAACAATGTAAAAACCATCTATAGTCTCTATTTTCGCACGAAACGAACATTTTCTTAGACGTATGTGTTCGGTATTGAATTTGAATTTGCGCGGCGTTGGCCGTTTTTGCGTTTTTTACGCCTGGGCTCGGATAATAATCGAAATGTGTCACATTGTATCAAAAAAAAGGAGGTGGGCGACTACGGATGGGCCTTAATTCGATCAAAGATACTCGATGCTTGAAGTAGAATTGGGATTATCATTTATCATGTTAGCAGAAATCTAATAATCAGTGAATATCTACATCATGCATGAACGATTACTTTTACATTCTGACTGATTAGTGCCGGTCAAAAAGTTGCATACCTGTATGATATTTGCTACTCGACTCATGTGAATGATTTTTCAATAGCTACGCTCGGAAAATTGGACGATATGATTAAGGCAAAGCGAGTAACGGTTCCAAAATTGAGCCATTCGATGTTCGAAGACGAACCAGACGCCAGTACTACCTGCAAAACTTCGCTATCCCTCGATAGACTACCTACAAAGAAACAAAGGGTAACTATATATGCACGTCACGTGTATTCAATGTTGTTATTCATTGTCATCATATCTTAAGGCCCATCCTTAGTCGCCCACCTCCTTTCCGTACAATGTCACGAAAAAGGGGCCGGGAAGACACATTTCGATGATTATCCGAGCCCAGGCGTCGAAAACGCAAAAAAGGCCAACGCTGCGCGAATTCTATTTCAATTCCAAACACATACGTCCAAAAAAATTTTCGTTTCATGCGAAAATAGAGCCAGCGTTTGGTTATTTCTTTTTGCCATTGTCTAAATGGTTTTTCATTGTCCTTGGCTTTAGACAATGGAAAAAAGAAATAACCAAACGCTGGCTCTATTTTCGCATGAAACGAAAATTTTTTTGGACGTATGTGTTTGGAATTGAAATAGAATTCGCGCAGCGTTGGCCTTTTTTGCGTTTTCGACGTCTGGGCTCGGATAATCATCGAAATGTGTCTCCCCGGCCCCGTTTTCGTTACATTGTATGGAAAGGAGGTGGGCGACTAAGGATGGGCCTTAAGGGGAGCCTCTCGTCGATTCGTTACCGGCCTATCTATTTTCTCGAATTTCTCCGGAACAGGGCTATCAATTGACTTGTCTTTTTATTTTGAATTTTAAATTACATATCTGTGAACGAGTGTTGATATGCCTCTGATTTTTCCAGAGTGAGCATTCCCACCGTCGGCAAACTGCTGCACGCGAAACAAGCGAATCTATTATATCAGCTTACATTGATTCAAGAAAGTCTCCGATTGGTTTCGATGAAGACCAAAGTGACGCAGAAGATGACGTCAGCTTGATTCAAACGGTGAGTTTCTTTTGATTATCCTGACAGTTTTCATTATTCTTGGTTATCCTGAACAGTTGCAGGCTGCAGAAGCTCATTGAATCAGTTCGTTCAAAGTCAGATGCGAAACTGCAGTAGTATACCTACGGTATTTTATGAATTGCATTAAATGTGCCAACTATAAAAATTAAGACAGCTATTAATTGAAAGATTTCACCTCCAAACTTTCAATTTCTATTCAGATTTCAACTAAGTTACGGTTAAATATAGATACGAGTTGAATGAAATTAGATTTTCATTCAATAACATTTGTAACGGACCACACGGGTGGGTAAATTTTCGATGTTGTGTGTGTAACTGTAGAATTCAGAAGTTTACGCCCGATATTATACCCGCAATTCAGAATTACCTTAATTAGAAGATTAAATAAATTCATTTAAAATCTAGAGATTTATTGCTATAGAAAAATACTTGAAATAATAGGTAATCATTAAGGGGTAACGATAAGGGAAATTGACTTTTATTATATAGGTTTGGAAAGTTCAAAAAACCAGGTTTCCGAATATACAATGGTTATTTAAAAAAAATTGAAATGAATAGGTGTAATTTCAGTTCAAATAAAAAACCGGAAATTCCCCATGTTAAAAGAATAGGAAACTAAAATGAAAATAGCGACCTCTTAGAGTTGAGCTACAGCGACCGAGTTTTAATAGGACTTTTTTCTTATCCAGCTCAAGCATTTGGGAGAGTAAGAGTTGAAAAAAAAAAAAAATTTAATTTTTTAAAGCACACTACTATAGTATACGATTCTGATTCATCAGGTGAAGAAAAATAGGCATGGATCTGGAAAAATGCATTCACAATCCCAAAAGGAAGAGGGTCCTATTTCCATAAAGAAGAGTAAGAATGTCGATCAAACAAAATTTGAATCTCAGAAACCACAGTCAAAATCTACGAAGATGATACCTCCGTTTGTAAAAGCAAATAGTAACGACGATGAAGCGAAATCCGCATCTACAAACCGACGATCGCAATCTGCAAGCGGCATAGCTCCAATGGGTGAAAACGAAAAAAGGAAAAACGATGAAGCAAGATCCGGTGAATCCTCGGACGCGACCATAGATGGACTTGACGAATATATTTCGGGAAATGAGGTCAGTAATTTATGAAAATATATGTCGTTTGTGGATTTTTAGACTCAGATATAATTATAGCTGGCGATGAGGGCACAAACACATTTTATTATTAGGATAACTATATGTTGATAGTACGCAGTTGACATATAATATTGTATGAGAAATCTTTAGTTGCAGTACAGTTACTACACAAACTATACAAGCAGTTATCCTAACTATGAAATGTGCTTGTCCCCTCACCGCCTGCAACTATATTTTTCTTTCAATGCTGAAGGTTTGTGAGATGATTTAGACGATGACACTGAGTAGTGTAAAATATAATCGACACGGCTTGTAATACCCCATATATACTCCCTACACAGATTTTGAAATAGCTTGTTCAAGGAACGAATGATGTGCAATCAAAGCTATTTAATATGATTTTATTTTGAATAGGTAACTGATATCGGAGTTTTCAGTACCCCGAAACACCGCAGGACTATCTCTGAATCACCCCCTTCGCCGGATATGTTTGATTCAGAGGATCATGAAAATTCCCCAACACAAAGATCTTCAACGAGCATAGTAAATTGACATCACACTAATGTTGTTCCTGTTGTGGATTAGTCATATTGTAATACATAGCATACCTAATAGGGTGCTCGTTAAGTAGGGACGATAAATGAATATCCTGATCAGCCTCCCCAAATCGTTTCCAAATAAATAAAAATGAACTCTGTATATTTTTCAATTTTTTCCAATAATATTTAACCATTGACCACATCGAATAAACTTTTCTTTTTGAAATATATGAGGTTCGAAAATTTTCAGTCCTTGCAATTAATATTTTATTGCAGGACCAATTATGGGCCTGAAAATGTCAAATTCCTCGGAACTAGTCTCCGAAAATGCTACTTTATGCAGAAAAAATACCCACTTTCCTCTACCTTAAAATTTTATATGGGATAACCATGCTATGATGATATATTTTTTTTTCTCTCAATTTCATGTAATGTTGCTCAAAATCATAGATAATACATTCTCACCAATGTTTTTTATTATTTTTATATTCACTCCATGTATATTTTAACCTCTTCCCTGCCACAGTTCCATATTTGGAACAAGACTTTTAAAAAATGCTACGGCGCGCATATGTGAAGAAGAAACCTTGTTTACCGGCATTTCCTATTCTTTGGGGTTCGTATGGTAAGCTAAAAATGTTGCGTCATCTGTGAATGCGATTTACTACTGCCTTCTGTTGATACTCGGTTCGATTTCACGGGTAGCGACAGGTTGGCTATTTGAACGCTTTTCAAATACTCGGTTCTTCTTTGGTTCAAATCTTACGATAGGCAAATAATTCGTGCATCTATATGTGACCCTTGTAAGTGTAAAAACAACATAAGTCACGCGAAAATTCGACCATCGAAGTGGTAGTTCAATAAAAGAAGGTTGTTCCAAATTCGGAACAACGGCCCGTCAAGGTTAGTATAATACGAATGCCATTTATGATATTTTTCATTTGAAAAATGTTCATAAATAATTACATGAAATATATTTCCATCAAATTATAATATTCTATACATTCATACAAAATTCTACATCAAATATACGTTAGTTCCTTGTCGCATTTATTTAGACCATGCAACCAATTGGAAGGGTTACTCGAGCGAGTACAAAGGCTGTCCAAATCCCTCCTGAAGATTCGGACAACAGTGATTCTGAAGACAGTGACGACGATTATTCAGATGAGATTAGGGAGAGAAAGGATGATTGTTCCACCTCAGGTACGATAAATAATTCGCGGCCCGTGAGTGTTGTATTTCACGATGATATTGATCCATAAATTAGAGAAAACGGAGCAACTGGATCCTTCAAGCCTATTATTGATAAAAAAAAATTCAATATTTTTCTCGAGATTTCTATATTTTCTTCATAGAAATTTCTTTTCGAAGAAATTTTTTTCGAGAATTTTGTTTGCGCCAAATCGTTTCTTCATGAAAAATTCTAAAAAATTTTTTTCCCCTAAAAATCTTCCGAAAAATGTAAGAACAAATTATTTTTGAAAAAATCCGGCATTTTTTCAAAAAATCGAGAAAAAAAAAATTCCGAGCAGGTATAATTGTTCGTCAATTGTCAGCTGAAGGCTCACTTTGCCTCGGTTTCTCCTATCCATACGATCTTACCGGCAATTTTGATCAAGTATCGACTGATTGTCAAGATGGTTATAGACCTTTTTTCCAATACGAATATGATGTATCACAAAAGCGCGAGCGTTTTCGAATATTTTTTTCTTTAGGTGAGGAAGATTTGGATGATAACAATAGTCAAGAAGACGAACCCGAAAATTACGGTTGTAACAACAATTCTCAAAACACGAGTAAGAGGTCTAAAGCAGCGATACCCAAATGGAGAGTAGTACCCCCAGAAGAAAGTGAAGCAGAGGTGCCCGCTTCGATACCAGACAGAGCTATGCTAAGTGATGTCAAGGAACCAGTTGACTACTTCAGATACTTTTTTGACAAAGAGTTGCTTCAAAATATTGTCGAACAATCTAATCTATATGCGACTCAAAAAGATCCGATGAATTCATTGAACACCAACCTGAATGAAATTGAACAATTCATTGGTACTTGTATTTTTATGTCGGTATATCGTTTGCCCCAAACTGATATGTTTTGGAGTAATGAGACGCGCCTTGATCAAGTAGTCGATATATTTTCTCGTAACCGATGGAGAGAATTGAAACGGAACCTTCATTTCAATGATAACAGCGAGATGCCACAGCAAACAGACCCGAATCGCGATCGTTTATTCAAAATACGCCCGTTTGTCGATGCACTTCTAATCAAATTTCAAAATCTCACAAAGCCACAAATGTTATGCGTTGACGAACAGATTGTTCCAACTAAAGCAAGGTCAATGCTGAAACAATATAACCCACAAAAGCCTCATAAATGGGGATTCAAAATATTCGTCTTGTGCGATGCAAATGGGATTGCACACAACTTCGAAATATACTGTGGAAAATCTGCCGCAGCTGTAGACATTCCTGGTCTTGGAGCAAGTTCCAGTGTTGTAATGCGATTAGGCAAAGTTATACCGCGAAACGCTAATCGTTTATTATACTTTGATAATTGGTTTGGATCTATGGGATTGTTTGTAAAACTGAAGGAGTTAGGTATCGGTGCTCTTGGAACTATCCGAACGAATCGTTTTCCAGGCCTGATATTTTCTGCTGATAAAGAATTGAAAAAACGTGGTCGAGGCTCTCACGAAGAGAAAGAATGCAGAGTAAACGGTGTGACAGTAAGAGCGGTGAAATGGTTCGATAATAGAGGTGTTGCACTCGCGTCAACATTTCAAAGTGCTCAGCCTGTTGAAGACGTTCGACGATTCGATCGCGAAAAAAAAGAAAAAATAAGCATTGCTTGTCCTAGAATGGTAAGAGTTTATAATCAGTATATGGGAGGTGTAGACCTTTTGGACAGGCTTATCGCACATTATCGAATCCGCATCAAATCGAGTAAATATTACTTGCGGTTTTTTTTTCACTTCATTGACATGGCTGTCGTGAACGCTTGGCTTCTGTACCGAAATTTTTGTAACACCAAACAAATCAATAAAAAAGATCAGCTGACTCTTATCAAATTTAGAATGGCAGTAGCACATGCGTTATGCAGGCAAAATAAAACTGTTCCGAAAAAAAGGGGCAGGCCTAAAGCAAGTGAAACCGAAAGTAATAAGAGAAGACGTCCCACAACTCCAGCTCCCGAGATTTCTGTGCGTCTTGACGCGCTAGGTCATTGGCCGATAATTCAAAATGAAAGGCAAAGGTGTAGATCTTGTGCTAAGAAATCACAAGTTTATTGCCAGAAATGTAAGTTGTACTTATGCTTGAATCACAACAGTAATTGCTTTGTCGAACTCCCACACATAACTCCGCCCTAGTCATGTGAGACACTATAAAAACTGTTTTTTTTTTTCTTTATTGTTTTGAAGAGATGATCTCTAATCTCAGGTACCTGATTAAATTAATTTATTTTTCATCGATATTAATATAATTGTATAAATATTTATTATTGTTAAATGTGTAAGATAAAGTAAGCCGTGGAAATAAGCGGAAATAAATGTCATGTTGACTGATTTGAAATAAGTTCAATTTTGCGAAATGTTTTAATCCTTATCAGCCGTTGTTCCAAATTTGGAACAACTTTTTTTTTTTTGCCAAAAAATCTGAAAAAAATTAGGTCACTATTCTATGAGGTTTTCTACAGATTTTCTAAACAAAAATTTCAGAAACAATTTTTTTTCACGGAGCTACAAAATTTGGCCGGGAAGAGGTTAAATCGAAAAGTGGTCAAGGGTTAAATATTGAATGAAAATTCTAAAAAATTTACAGGGGTAGTTTGAAACTATTTGGAGTTGATTTGGGGGCGAGAGGGGATTGAAGACTTTTGCATAATTACTCATTCTTATACCATATTATCTGCAGGCTACCTGCAAGACAACTTCAAAACAGTTGAAGCTGGCGGGAAAACTGCAGGCCACAAATAGTGAACGTAGAACTGACAAACAGATTGACGTGCTTCCAGTAAGTAATTGTATCTCTATGAGTAATCTCATTTCAAGGTTAGTACTGATTCATTGACCGGCTAATATTGACGTATTGTGAGGTATTATATTGTAGTGTTCAAGCTGGAAACAATTTTCATTCCTGCCATAATGGGAGTAAATTCAAATATCATAAAACAAGATCTGCATTCCATCAGACACCTTTTGTTACTATTAGAAACCGACTGCCTTGCCTTGAAAGAGTGATGATCGTAAGTCTCATTTTGCTTGAGGACATCCGTGTTTCATGTGTACGTATATTTGTGACATTGCAGAATTGCAGCTGCTGGATTGATTCCGAAAGTGATAATAATGATACGGATTATGATGAAGCTAAGTCAAAGGGACAACTACTGCAGAAAGTAAGCAGTTGAAGTGTAAAGTAAAAGCACTGACCAGGCGCAATTCAAATTTGAAACAATTTGGACTGCAGTTGCGTGATTCTTATAATAACCTAAAACTATCGCGAGGGTATGCACTAACAGAAGCTACAGGTCAGAGAATAGTCGACCTGGTAGGAAAACTACGTAAGTATACACAGTCTTATCATACACTTGATGAAGAGAGACCTCTACTTTTCTCACGCATCTCAACTTCGTGGGAACAAATTAGATATCCTCGATCTTTTGAAAACCGGGGAGCTCTTCAATAGGTTGTTAGTTTTTTTTACGGTCGTCAGCAACAAAGTTTTGGACTAATGTATATTGCTCTTCAATAAGAAACATGTCATTAATCAAAAATCAATGGCTATTTCCGTTTCCATTAGAAGCGCTCTAGTTTTAGATTTTTTTTTGTAGTCACCTGTTTGTGATGAGCATACTGTAAGTCGTTTTCCGATTTGCCGTTCAATTGAGACACGTGGAAGTCGTGTACTATCAATTTCAAGTAGAGGAATTCCTGTAACTAAATAATGTGAAGCGCAATGATATGCGACGTCAAAACAAATTTTCATGATATAATTTCCTCCAAATAATGGAGTTCTGAATACCAAATCACTTCAATTTCATATAGGTACTGCGGAATCTGAAAATAACTCCGAAGACGACATGGATGAGTCGCGATTGACAGAGAAGACTCGGATTGGTTCTGCCGTATTAAAAAATGTTATGCTGTCAGAGTGCAGTCGCTCACGCTCTTCTGCAAAATTTGTGATGACGCTGGCTTATGGTTTGTGGGGATATAAAAAATTAGCAAACAGAAGTGTGCGGGAACAAAGTAACATGATCGGAGTCAAGTGTTTAACACCAGAAAAGAAAGAATTTGTAGCCACTCGATTAAAGGAATGGCTCATAAAACGCCAGTGTGGGGAGCTATTCATTGTCGAGGAAATGAAAAACCTCAATACTTACTTAGGGCGGGCAATAAGTAGTGCCGCCCGTCGCGAAAAGACGGGTCCCCGCTCTAAGAAGCCCGAGACCAAAGACAAAGTTGTGGAAGACGATGCTGAAGATAATGCTGAAAACGTGGGCGAAGACGTTGCCAAGAACTAAAGCTTATTTACCTAACACAACTATATATATCTATATTTCAGCCGTTCGCTACAACAACAACTTAAGCGGGCTACTCCGCTTCCCGCGTGAACTGTGTCGAGCGAGACAGCAAACGAACAAGAAAGACAGAGCATCATAGCTGCTACTGTGGTGGGGGTAGGCTGAGGACGCTAGGCTCCCTACTCCTCGGCAGCTAGCAAGTAACTGTATATTCATGCCCAGTTCAAAATCATACGAATATATACAGGGTGATTCAGAATTCGTAACAAATCTCTTGAGGGGTTAATCCTTGTCAAAATTGGGATCAAAAGTTCCTGAGCCATTTTTTCGAAAATGATTTTTTCCTCTGAAAATTTTTTTCCGACCGACAACTTTTTTTCTCCATTTTTTTTTTACAGCATTTGTTAATTTTAATAATGCGAATTAGTTTTTTTTATTCAATATCAGGGAGATTTCTTGATGAAAGTTTTTTATTCAGTGGAAGATGTTGCAAAAATGTGTCGAAGGTTCCAAAGAAAAAAAATCATTTTTCGGAAAAATGGGTGAGGAACTTTCGATCCCAATTTTGACAAGGATCAACCCCGCAAGAGATTCGACACGAATTCTGAATCACCCTGTATATTAGGGTGGTCCTTATTCCGATGAAATATCTCTAGCAGCTGTAAGAGTAGCAGATACACTCTATTTGATCAATTATGCCTTTGTATTTGACGGTTGAATGAACAAACACAATAATATCTACGCAAAAAAAATAATATATAAATATATAATTTATTGAAAGCTCCTCTAAGTAGGCAAATGGGGATTTCGATTATCTTTATTAACTTTATCGACGATCTATGCAAGCTGGCCGCGTAATAGACGTCGCAATATCTTTTAATTATTATTTATGACCTACATCGGATACCTAAAAATTATATTATTCTGTCATTCTGAACAGAACCCTCTGCTCTTCAAAGTACTCTTTAGATCAGACTTCTCCGATGCTTTGTACTCAAGCTATTTGCTTTTAAACTCTGAGGACTCTACTCCAATCGTATGTAATTCGATTAATTTACCTCATTTTTTCTCGATATTCAGCCAAATTATGAACTCCGGGTCTTTTCTTCTTCTTCGCCAACAATTACAGACACTTTCTCGCCTTAACCATATTGGCACTAAAAAACTAGAACTTTATAATTGAAAAACGCGAAGTAAATCGAAAAACTGTAGCACCCACAATTATGCGAGTCAGAAGATTTAAATTCGCAAAAAGAGAAGTCTGTATTTACCCCTACAATGCCTGTAGTTCGTGTTGCTACCACCCAACGCGGCTACGCTAGAAATTGCCGAATTTTTGCGCCAAAAATCGTCATTTCAATGCTTCAGGATTTTCCTGATTACTCCTCAGTCATTGATCCGATAGTATCGATCATGATCTTGATTCGAAGGTAAAGGATGTAGCTGTGTTATGGCTTTCGCCGAATATTTAAAAAAAAATCGTTACTCGTTTTACATCAGTGTTAAGTCCTGAGTTAAATGTTATTTAGAAGAAACGAATCACTAGTTTATTCTTGTGAGGTTCTGATTTAAAATTGGTAGATTTCTATATTTCTTACCGAGTCTTAGAAAACTAGTTCTTCGGGACGTCGTTGAGCTCGTATCTGTTGAGGTAATGGGTTTTATCAGCCACCACTATGCGTGGGTGAAATAAACGTTTGAAGATTTCACTTTAAATTATAACAATATTTATTTAACAATCTTATTTCACAATCTGCTTAACAATTTGGTTGTTAACCTTCACACAGGTGATGATTAACTTTAGTTTTAAGGTTTCTATGATTTATGTAGTAATTCACTTATTAATTAACTGTGTCACCAAACACTTTGAATGAATAATTCTAAGTTATAAGATTCTATGAGTTCGATCTGTATTCTTTGAGATTTCGTGACTAACTAACTAATATGGAATCGAAAAGGATCTCTCCTCGCGGGTACGCGAAGGGGAGGTCCTGGAAAACTCGCGGGAAGGCGAGGTTTTTTCTATTGGTAAAAAACTCATTAAAACAAAAGCGGGAAAAAATATGGTTGGCTAGAAGAGCAATAGCGCGAGGCGATTGGGTCAGGGACCCAAGCGTCGAGACGCTGCGAAGGGATGCTGCGAGCGTCTAAGGTAAAATACCCAATAGTTGGACACGGGGAAAACTAGACCCAATAGTTGGACACTTATAAACAAACGCAATTTTTTGTTTGAAAGCAATTGTTTATCATGGTGTCAACGCCGAATCTAGATTCATTATTCTCTTAGAATAGAGAATCATACATTTTTTTTCTAATAATATCGATTAATTAAATAATATGAGGCTTATTATGTTGGATTCCAAAGAGCAACGTGATACGCACGAATTTAGCACCTTTTTGGGACAAAAAGGTAGGATGAAAAATTTAAAATTAAAAAAAACTTTTTATGGAAACAGTATGAGGTTTCGAAATGTATTGATGGTTGTGTGGTTCGTGAGTATGATTTCATGAGGTTTTTTTGCAAAAACCTTTTTTTTCTATCGAATTTGCGTGTCCAAGTATACCTTTCACACTTAAATACTAGAGACTATTAGTTGGACAGGCGGCGACGCTTGTCCAACTATCGCTCATACGGAGAGTAGAACTTGGACGGGCGCAAGCTCTGTTCAAAACTGGTTAAAATTAACAATAATTAGGGCAGTGAAGCAGCCAAGGAAGTACGTAAGTAAGATAGATTATAATATTTCAACTTTTTACCTACAAAAAATCAATATTTGTTACTGATATTTACGAATAAAGTCAACATAACCTCAAATAGGTTAGGTTGGCTTTGACATTGTTCACGTTCAAGCTTATTTTCACTATATTAATTGTTCGTGTAATTACATTTTGGCATATTATACTTATTCTACTCCAGAAATATGTTCTTTGAATAATAAAAAAATATTTATTTTTGTTTTCTAGTGAAAAATGGGAAAAATCAAGAAGAAAGCTTCAATGAGTAAATCCAGTCACAACTCAAAAAAAGTTAATGACATTGTTAATAGCTCATCGTGTCATTCTAAAATAAGAAAAAAAGGCAAAGAAAGACAATACTCCAGCGAACAATTAAAAGAAGCCTTGAATGCACTTGGACAAGGAAAAACATTGAGGCAAGTTGCAGATGAATTTGGAGTGCCTAAAAGCACCTTGCACATCAAAGTAAATAATATCACTGCATTAGAATGTAGAAAAGGACCTCCAACTATTTTGACAGCAAATGAAGAGTCTGAAATAGTTCAGTGGATCTTGCTGAGTGCGGAAAGAGGATTCCCTGTCAACAAAGATTTTTTATTAGACACTGTGCAACGGTTTTTAAATGATGCAAAGAGAAATAATACTGTCTTCACTGATAACAGACCTGGAAATCATTGGTACAGAGCTTTTTTAAGGAGACATGAAGTCTTAAGTATACGAATTGCACAAAATTTGACCACTACCAGAGCATCTGTAACTGAAAACGATTTAAGAAATTGGTTTAGCCATATCAATAACTATCTTGAGAAAAAAGAGCTGTTAAACATCTCACCAAACAGAATTTTTAACTTAGATGAATCCGCTTTTCAGTTAGTTCCTAAAGATAACAGTGTTATAACTGAAAAAGGATCTAGATCTGTGTACCAAATAGCATCCAGTAATGAAAAGGCCAGTTTGACAGTGCTTTTCACGGCTTCTGCAGATGGAATAATGCCACCTCCTTTGATACTGTATGATTTAAAAACTACACCAAAAAAACAGATTCTAGCAAACGTACCACCAGGATGGGGTGTAGGTAATAGTGATAAAGGATGGATGACAGCTGAGACTTTTTACTATTTCATGAATAATATATTCATAAAATGGTTGAATGAAAATGCAATAGAATTACCTGTTATTTTGTACGTTGATGGTCATGTTTCACATCTCTCTCTACCACTAATGAAACTTTGTAAAGAAAATCAGATAGAATTGATAGCTTTATACCCGAACGCAACGCACATTATTCAACCACTTGACGTGGCATTATTTCATCCCTTAAAGGAAGCCTATAAAAAAACGCTAAGGCGATGGAGAGTTGATAATGAAGTAATCAACTTTAAGAAACATATGTTTCCTGCAGTATTAAAACTAGCTTTAGATAGCATTGACTTGTCTTTAAGTATTCAACATGGCTTCAAAGCTTGTGGTTTATACCCATTTGATGCGAATGCAGTGAATTATAATGTTTTGAATAAGAACAAAAAAAAAAAACAAGTAGAACCAAGCTCTGAAGAAGTTTCTGGCCAGAAAAGACAAAATGTTTCAAGTAATGAGTTGTTAGATCTTTATGAAAAGACCATTCTGTCAGAATCAGTTTTAAAATCATTCCAAGAGCAAGAATCTGCAGAAAATTGGACTGGCGATCCAGATTACAATAATCGTTTTAATTTTTGGAAAAAAATGAAAGCATACTTTGCAAAAAACTTTGACCAAACCACATCGACTTCAAGCGTTACATCAAATTGCGATATAAGTTCGGCTGATACAACGATGTTTACACGTAATAATGAGAGCATTTTAGTTGAATGTCCAAATGACATTCAGTTAGATTTTGACTTATCAAATATAATAGTAGAACAACATGAGAGTTTGAATAAAGTATCTTCAGCACTCGCCAGTGTTTGTGATGATTCAAACTATCCTTCTCTTCAAATCGATGATAATGCATCAGCAATCCAATCAGTATCTCAACCTATTGTTGTAGTACTAGAAAGTAGTACTTTAAATACGTCACTGATAGATGCCAAGATAGATGAGGTTCCTGATATAACAGCATCTGCTCAAAACGATACTGTGTATGGCACTCCAAATGAAAATATTAATTGTGATCTTCCAATAGAATCAGACGTTTTAAATGAATGCATGAGTGAAACTATAGATTTAATAGTTAATTCTAACAGTAAATTACTCGAAGAGAATTGCAGTCTTCAAGAGCAAGTGGTTGATCAGTCTAGAAATCTAGCTTCGAACGAACGAGACTTTGATTCATCGTCTCAACCTTCGATAACATTTAAAAATAGTACTGTAGATAACTCACCGATAGACGCTACTACATATGGAACTTCTGATATAGTGGAACCTAATCAAAATAAAATCATCAGTGAATATGCAGATGAAGTACTGGATTTGACAGTTGATTCTGTGTCTAAAATTTCAGTTACGAATGAATCTTCGTCTATCTTGAAGTCTACAGATAATAATAATTCCACAGAACTTGCTGCGAATTCAAATCCTATTTTACAATCAGACAATGCCGTAGATAATGTCGACAAGTTCATTCATACCACGGCCTTACGTGAAAAATCACCGAATGTTTCTAATGACTTAAAATTACATTTGAAAATTCCGGAGTTTAAAAGTAAAAAAAGCAGCAAAAGATCACAAAATGTTCCTCCTGTTTCCGTTGTTGACGATTTACTTGAAGTACTCCAAAAAAAAGCCGATGTAAAAAAAGAAAAAGAAGAAAAAGTGAGAAAAAATAAAGAAACAAGGGAGAAAAATAAAAAGATCAAAGAACAACACCGAGATTACCTTAAAACTCACCAAGAAAAAGTCAAGAATATAATGTCCAATAAAAGAGAACTATGTTCAAAAATAAAACAATTAAAAGCAACTATGAAAACTTCAAGTTCAACGGAAAATCCACTCGGATTAGAAAATCAATTGAAAGGTTTAAATTCTCAACTGAGTAAAATTGAAGACTCTTTACTTCAAGAAAAAGTGAAAATTTTACAAGCAAAAAAAAAATTCAAGGAAGAAGAGTCGTAATTTTTGACTTATTTTTTACGTTCACTTATGTTATGGTGCTTTCGTATATTTATATATGTTACAGATGCGTAAAAAAATGTATCTTTAAATACTGAGTATAGAATAATCAAACTATTGTTAAAACCATGAATAAAGTGGTACACATTTGAGTATTGTCCATCTTCTGGGTTGGATCTTGTCCAACTTCTCCGATAACCTTAGAGATATGTCCAACTACTACAGTTTTCGACTGACCTAATAAAATTCCCATAACTCACTTAAAAATGCATTTCAGGCAACCTTTTTTTTTCAATTAATAAAAAAATGCATGCGCCACGTAATGGAACACTTTTTATAAATCGATTATGCCCTGATTCCACCAAAATGAGATTATTTCAATCATGCCTTCCAAACTGTCCAACTATTGGGTATTTTACCTTATGTTCTATCCTCATTTAAACAGAGCTATCTTTGTCTTTAGACTTTTCCGCTTTCGGTCGTAAAAATCTGAAGGATCTGAATATTTATGTTTCCTGAATGAGGATATTTTCCAGAGTTCGAAAGTTTACTTAAAGTTTAGGCTTTCCTGTTTATATTGTTTCAAGTGTTTCTAAGCATATTCGTTTCGTGAGAGAATGAGATGAATTTGTCTACATTATGGTTAAGATTGTTCCTTTCAAAAGTATTGACTTATGGGTGGTTCTACCAAAATTGGGTAACATTTGACCTTATTTTGTTTTTATAGTTTTTGAGTATAATTTATATGTATTTCGGTATGAGGAGATCGGTAATATAATTAATATACTGTTATATTTCGGGCCAGTCACTTTTTTAAATATTTTGTGAGTTATTTAGATTTTCATAAATTTGACTTCCAGGGGACTGACGAGGGTAACATGGTACTGATTAATCACACAATTTGTTAGGAAATCATTAGATTTATTGTTACTTTGAGCATGTTCAACACCAAATATCTTAGAATATATAATAATGGCACATATCTTAAGAATTAAATCACATTGGTAACTATTGAGATTGCCTTCAACTATGTTATACTGTATAATATGCACCATCTCAGTCTTCATAGCAGTCTTTCAACACTTTTCTTACTTATAATACCTTGAGGTAGTTTATCTTAACGTAATTTGACTCATTCGACTAGATATCAATTATTGCGAAATATAATGACTTCAAGAACAAATAAAAATCAGCTTTTTTTGCTACAACGAAAATAATAATGCTTCTAAAACATTAACCGCATTTTAACAACATAATAAAAATTACTTTTCAAAAACGTCAACCTTTTCTTTAAATTGGTAAAATACCCTGTTTCCTTTTGTGACCAGGTTTGGTACAGGTAGTTTTTTTATTACTTGGTCCACTGGCACATCTGACACATCACTTTCGTCCAGCTCAAACAGAGTGCCATCATTGTCACAAATTTTGAGAAAAGTCACCCTCAATTCACCATCTTCATCATCAACAGCAGAACATATCCCCGCATATCGGTATTCTGTTCTTCGTGCTGCATACTTGACCAAGACATAATCACCACTGCTATAGCGACTTTGTTGCTGCGCTTCTGCATAGTCGCTAACTCCTGGCATTTCAAAGCTAGAGTTGCCATTGTTGTGTCTCACGCGGGCGGATAGTGGCGTATCGTCTTCGGAGTCGGTGAATACAGTTAAAATATTTAGATGTGTATTCGGTAGTTCCGTCTCATACCGAATTGATCCTAGCCTGTAATGATCACATCCATCAGGCTCGCAAAAACAACTGAGTGATTTCATTGTAAGCTGGTTTGGAGAATAAGCAGAGCCTGTAACTTGATGCACCAATAGCGTCCCCTTGAAAGCGACCACTTCGGACGACTTTTCATTAATTAAGATGTTCATTTGCTCAACTTTACGTTCTTCAATCACATCTGCTCGTATCCCTGGACATCTCTCGCGAATGATAGCAGCAAACTCATTCAAATTAGTTACGTCACCTCCTGTAGCAATCACCTGATCTGCTGTTCGCTTGCATGTGGCCCCTACACCATCGGGTGCCCCCTTTCCGTGGCCAGCCTCGTGATAGTTCCAGGTATATGTTATAATGTTAGGGTACATTTGTTGCAGTTTACAGCCCAGTACGTAGAACATGGACTTGTTCCTGTATTGAGTGACAGGACCATCACTGAGAAAGTGAATACGGTGAATATTTGATGGCAATGATGCCATCACAGGTTGTAGATGGGCCCATATTGCTCCGACGTTATGGGATAAATTTGATGACATAGTGCAGTGTGAAATAACAGAGTTTTTTAGATATACAACCACAGTGTGTAGTGAAATTTGAGTACGCGAACCACCAAAATGAAAGGATTGGATTTCCTGGTTGTACTTGGTACAAAAATTCTCTGAAAAGTCCATATGCACTATGGCATCGTCTTCAGATAAAGACTCCTTCAGTTGTTTAATTACATTGTATTGGTGAACTATGTAAAAAACATGGCGGAAAAAATTCTTCATATCGTTTTCAAGATTTCTAATGAGAGTTCCGGGTAAGATTTTTTCTGCTTCTTTCTTAAACTTCGTAACAAACCGATCTTTCTTCGTCTTGGGATCAATTATGGACTCCTTTTTTCTTACCCACTGCTTCAATAAGATCGGCTTTGAAGTATCGAATTCTGTGTAAGTTAAAGTTCTTAAGGAACAGTCCTCGCATGTTCTCTCTAGACATCTTTCAGAGTATCGATCGCAACAAAGCATTTCCAGCATAATTTGATGATTACTCACTGTTGTAATATTTGCATTTTTTAGAGCAGCAAGTTTGAGGTCCATGTTTTCGTGGATCGTGCAAGCACAGGTATCACGGTCTGACAAAGTAGGGTATACGACCCAAAATGGTCGTAGTCGAGCAAATAGGGAATAACTGATTACAAATGGAACAGTTTTCAAAAACTTCTTGTGAAGATTTTTCAAATTATCCAGCAAGTATCGCTTCTGTTTTTTAATTTGCTTTCGAGAGACAAATTCTTTCTTTCCGGCTGCTAGGCGGCTATTAGCATCATCTTCTAAAAATTCATGGACATATTTTTGCAATTGTATTTTGCCATGCTTTGTCATTGATTTTGTAAGGTTATGCCTTGTTTTTTTGAATGTCACTGCTTTGTTCTTGATCCTCCAAAGTTTGTATTTTTCTACCTCACTTCCAGATATAACTTGTTTAAATTTTGTTTTCTCTTTATGGCTCTTCACTTTCGCGTAGTTTTTTTCTAGTTGAATTTTCATAACTTCACCGAAAAGGGCCTTCTTTACTAATTCCTTTCTTTTACTTACATCTTCACTCATTTCTTCAATTCTTGTTTTTGGTGTTTTCTCGACAGATTTTATGACCTTCAACTGTTTTTTAACTCGTTTGTATCTTTGACGCTGAGTATTTAGTTTTGTTCTAAGTTTTGAAATAATGGCATTCATTTCTTTTATTTTTCTGTTTCTGTGCTTTCTCTGTCTTTGGCTTCTCCTTTTGGCTTCTTGCGCTCTTCGGTCTTGGTAAATGACGGGTCTATTTTCTTCAGGAACTATTGGTGGCCCTTCGTCGTCAGTGGTTGAAGGTGTATTCTGACGTAAAAAATTACTCGCGTTTCGGTTCAATGCTTGTTTTTGTCTATATTCAGATGAATATTTTCTCCACTTTTTTCTAGCTATCCTGCGCTCGCGAGGTGTCATTTGTTTGACAGATTTTCTTTGTCCTTTTTCTTTTTTTTTTAAATATTGTAATCTTTGTTTTTGCTTATACTCGGCAAATTTAATTGGGTCACTTTTAATTCTGGCCAATCGAGCCTTTTCGGCTTCTCTTTTCTTTCTTAATATTTCTTCTCTAGACAATTTTTGCGTTTTTTCACATGGCGCCATGATGTTTTAATCTGAAATTGGTAAAATAAATGTTCATGCAGGACAGCCCCTTAAGATCAGAAGGCTCTGAAATAAACAACATCAGTACCCTGGTAACACGTCAGTCCTCTGGCGCCAGACCAGACATGGGACTGACGACAAGGTACTGATGAATAGGACATAAATTCGAGGTTTTAATTGGAACTAAAATTTGTACCGATATTTTCAATTATTAGGATGATACATTTGAGGAAATTCTAGTCACCTATGTATAAATCAAAACAAAACACTGCTAAGTAAGGAAATACGGACTTACCACAGTCCTGAAATTTTGACTGGATTCGAATATGCACACGCGACAACCTCGCCGCTAACACTGGAATCTTAGTGACTGCCATGCAAATGGCGTGCTCTACAGCTAACCACACTACCAACATTCAAAAGTATACTGAGACTTGACCTTGATTCAATAATATTTTGCGGGAATTTCAAATTTTACCATCGCACAACGGACTGACGGGGGAAAGTGAACACAAAGTTTGTTAATTTTTTAAAAATAGCTGGTTGCGGATTCTATGGTGAAATTTGCCAAATGTATTACTATATATATTAGACATTGTAGTGAAATAATAGGATTTGTAATAAATCGAAAACATTTCGGGTTACAATCACTTGATTGCGAGTTTTTGGGATTTCGACACGCCAAAGAACTGACGTTTTGAGGATATAATTTGTTATTTTACAAACTTGCTTTTGGGGTAAGTAATTTAAATTGGGTGAACAAGTAAAGGGGGCTCAGGGATTTTATAATTTAATGACATACATACGAAAGTTAATAAAATGTCTTATCTATTGACTGAAGACATCGAGTTACCCAATTTTGGTAGAACCACCCTTATATCTATGAGTAAAATAATATAAAAGAATTAAAGGAAAAAATTATAAATGGAATTACATCAATAGAGTATTATTATAACTCTGATGTTAATTGCACGTCGGTATTTTCATACTTATGATAATAACTACGGTAACTGTTGTACCTATAGGTTAAATATTCGGCTTCCAGCCTAGGACGTAACACCTCCCCTGTTAAGATTCGAGCGTCCCCGCTCGACCTAACGGGTTTTAGTGTATCGACGTGAAATTATCATGGTTTTGAGTAAAATATCAAAGTATAAGTTTGAAATTAAATCTAATAAAACGTATGAAAATATTATAAAATTTTATATGTCTAGAGTAAATGTATAGTGTGTTAAATCTAACATTTGCAAATGATTTAGTAACTAGAAAGGTAAGTAATATAATGATCAAGATTAAGAATTACTTATGAATATTACATTAATATATGATTATTATATATTATAAGTATAAAATTATAAGTCTAAAATATTGATAAACACAAAATTTATAAGAATATAAGGTAATATAATGATGAGGTAAGTAAAATATATTTTTGAAATAGTAATATAATTAGTAATTATGAATTAGTTATATGTATGGATTATAGCACATGATTATCTAAGAATATCTGTCTAAGATTTTGATATAATGTATATATCGTGGTTACATCTGATGGTACTATAATCCTGATATTTTGAAATATTTAAAATAATTGAAGAAATTTTCTTAGATTTCTCTTTAGTTTTTTTTGTAAAGGGTGTTCCACGCCGTGTTGGGCGGGGTTAATTTCATACCTGTGTTTAACCATTTTCCGTAAATGCAAAAAAAAATTTTACGTTTGGTTATTGGTCAGTCTTAGAGGTTTAGGTTTTTGAAGGTGTGTCTTTCAATTACTAGTTGCATACAAAAGTGTCAGTTTGAGCTGAGTTTGCTCATTCTGCGACTGTCAGTCAAAGTGCTAAACTAAAAAAATTAAGTGAAAAGAAGAGTGAGAAAAAAAAAATTTGTTTAAAATGAACGATTTAGAAGTACTGTACGTGAGATTCCGAGAATTTGGAGACGTGCTGAGAGTAAGTACTTTTTTTCAAATTTATTATAGATTGTTACTTAAAATGTTATTTAGCTTGAATTTGTATAAAAGATTATTTATTTGTTTCGTTCTCTTAAAGTTTTTTATTTAACGTGTTTGATCTGTGTGTTATAGAGAATTTTGCTACGGGATGCTGAGCATCGTATCAGGATGGAGGAGGTGATTAAAGAAAGAAGACGGGAGAGAAGGTCACGTCGAAATGAGAATGAGTATAATGAGGAGAGAAATAGACATGACTACGGAGACGAGGACTTCGACCTGTTCGGAGTCCGGTGGTTATTAGAGCGCCGCTGGGGCAATAACCATCCAGCGAGTGATTGGGACCACCCTTCCTGGTCGGCGGCGAGAGGAATACTCGCTGCTTACGACGAATAGTTTTTTTTTTTTTTTTTTTTAAATTATCTATTTCTCATTCTTTTAATAAAAAGAAAGAAAAATTTATGGCAATTTTCATTTGCTTTTTTTTTTGTCGTTATTTACCTTTAGATCTTTAAGTTAGTTTAATAAGATTTTAATTTTAAGTCGTTTAATCGTTTACATGAACTGACGTTCTTGATTAGATATATTTGAGGTTGTTGGTATCTGATTTGGTAAGTTACTCTGAATTTCTTTTTGGTTTGATATTGACGAATTCACTGGCATTAATTCTATATCAATTCGTGTTGTTCCTGATTCATCGTTGGTTCGTTCCTGTCTGTCTACGTGGGTCTGTTGGTTCTGAGGAGATGGTCTTTTAAGGTGTAATAATAGGTTAGTAACTGAATCCCATATAGCTCCTATAAGCCATATGCTCCAACCGTAAATTGAATGAAGAGCATAACCATGAACGATAGTATCAATTAAGAATTTGATTCCCTTAAAAGTAACCCATGCCCCAAGTAAAGTAACGCTAAAAGTCCCGACTGTATTAAAAAAATTGTATACTTTTCCCCAAGCTAATTCAAAAGACTTTCTGATCGCGTTTTCATCTATAAAACTGTTAATAGATATTCCTTGATTAATCGAATCCTGTCCCGTGGATCCTCTGGCAATAGTATGTAGTACTGCTGGTTTTTCTACCGGAAACATTATATTATCGCGTAATTTATCTAGATCTTCAAGTGAATAGATTCCTCCTGAAGCAAGAGTAGCGGGAGTTTCATATTTCCACGATTGTTTTGTTTGAGACGATATTTGTTCCGGAGCGACTGCGTTTGCTAGCTGTGGTAAGGCTTGATACCAAGCATTATTAATATTATACATAGGTGCAAGGAAAGAACTGCAATCGATTTGATTTCCTGTTTTTGTTATAATATGAGTTCTTGGTAACATAAACATACTTTCATTTCCTCTATAAATTGGAAGTTCTTGGAAACATTGATCGGTTTTTCGCGATCTGACTTCTACTGGAACACATTTCGCTATCCTGACTACTTCTCCTGCTATGTGTGCTATGTAACCAGGTCCTTTCATAAAATGAAAAGCAAAGTCTGCAGGTGCCAAGGGTGCTATAGCTAAGGAATTGTGTAAAACTCTATTTTCTAGTTGGCATTCCTGTAAAATTACGTCATTATACAATGAAGCTATTTGACTACGTAAATGTCGTTCTAAGTATACGAATTTAGAATTCATGTATGTAAACATGTCCATATTAGCTACCATGACTCCTGTCTTGTGAGTAAAAAAATCTCCGTTATCCCTATCGAGAATAAAAAGTCGTGGATGTTCTGTTTTAATTAATTTATAACCACAAAACTGAAAGAGTTCCTCGCATTGATAATGTAAATGTGATCTCATCTGAGGTTATTGCGTAAATTTCTTCTCCATATTTATGCATTGTGTTGTCTTTAATTTTATCGGCTTTACCTTCATAAAGTACAGAGAATCGGTTGAATCTACATTGATCTGGCGGAAGTAATTCCCAATATGTATTACCTCCTTCTATATCCATACATGTTCCTTGAAGATAGGTACATCTAACTCCTGATCGAAGTACTAGCTCATTTTTATCTAATTTAACTGTCGCTAGATAATCTTGTGTTGTAATAAAGATTTGACCATAGGCTATTACGTTGTCCCATGTACCGTAATGATCTGAGAATTGTGCACCGGCACATACTCCATCGTTCTCTACTCTACCTGCTAGTTTTAGAGGTCTGCTATTAGTAGCATTCATAATAAGATTAGTAAATATGCTGTTATAAGTACTGTAAGCTTGAGTGTTATGGATTTGTTTACATTGTTCATATGAAATTTCGTTTATATATTCTACATCTCCATTCGATACGGCTGAGATATGAGAATGCATTCCACAATAATAAACTGATCTATGAATTTCTATTTTACATTGTATTACTTTAACATAAGCAAAGTCTGCTGTTTGTAATAATTGGATTTTGGTAGGAGTAGTTACTGGTTTAGCGATAGGAATATCGCATTCCTTGATGTTGAGTAAAGATAATGTTGTAATATTCATCGATGGCGCACCGCAATCGTAGGCTATTAGGCAATAAGTTGTTTGGATGCTTAGCATCAGAAGTCCCATGAGGGTTGTCCTGACGTTGCGAGTGTCCATATTCCTGGAAAGATATATATATCGGTGTGAGATTCTAAGTAGATAGGGGCAGCTATGGGGAGACACAACAAACCCCCCTTTCCCCCCCGTCTCCTGATAAGGGGGTGATAAGGGGAATGTGGGTCAGTGTGTTATCTTATCAGTCTGGCCCACATCCGGTCTGGTGTGTACGCGGACCTCCTTATCAGCTCCCCCCTCCCCCCACCCCCGTCTGCGGTCACTGGCCCTGACCATGATACCCCTTACCCCACCTCCCCCCGGGGTCCGTTATGGGGTGAGTGCATCGCTCTGTCTCTTTCTAGTCTGGGTCTATCTCTCTCTAGTCTGGGGCAGCTATGGGGCGATGACGCGTTTGCCCGGACACACACACACACGCTCGCCTTACCGTGTCCGTGTGTTCTAGAATCTTCCAGAATGTTCTAGAAGCTTTCTGTCTCTTTCTAGCCTGGTCCCGTCTCTCTCTCTCTAGTCTGGGCCAGCCAAGGGGTGATGACGCGTTTACCCGCACACACACACACACGCTTGCCTTACCGTGTCCGTGTGTTCTAGAATGTTCCAGAATGTTCTAGAAGCTTCTGGAAAGCGATGACGCGTTATCCCTACTCCAAAATTTTTGTACTTAGAAATATTTCAGCAACGCGGCATCCCTGTTTACTATATCTATGCTTAAAACTACGGGAGGCTGGTGAAGGATAGAGATTTGATGACGCAACAAATATATACATATCATAGGTTTATTCAATAAATCTTAAATCTACATACAATTATGCTCAAATGAGCGATACCAAATGAAGGGCAATATAGAAAAAATGACATAAAATCAAAACTATCACTACGATTAGATTAAGAGTAATCAAATGAGAAGAAAAAGAAAAATTTAAAAATATTGTGTAATATGATATTAAAAGCAAAGAACAATTACGATCAATTAAAGCTAAGTATACAATCAAAATACTATTACTATGTTTATATTGAGTGAAATTAAATGAAAAAAACTTAAAAACTAACCATGTATACCGCTATGCCAGATTACATTTGTTTCTAGAAGTACAACACCGGTGACAATCAATCAAATCCAGACTTTCGCGGGACTTATGACTTGAGAACGAGGTGAGTTGTTTGTAAAATGAAGCAGCGATAGAGTCATTTTTATCATAATTATCGGTGAACATATCGAGAAACTGATGCAAATCAAACCCGGCAGCCATGAACCACACAAACATAACACAGTATTGCCCGCACACGTTTGACGAAAAACTTTGCAGCCGTACGATGTTCCATGTGTAGCGTTCGGAATTTCTGCGTAAAGTCCTATTATGATGGGGCACGAGCGGTGGTATACCAAAACTGTCGAAATATATTCCGTGTCCGGCTGCGTTGATGTAAAACGCCACCCAGTGCGTACCGGGTTGTGTGTGATCATCGGTGTTAGCAACAAAAGCCATCGGTCGTGTCCATACCAACGGTATCCGATCTGCTGGGTAAACCTGTATCTTCTTCTGGTTCAGAAATGTCCGCAATGCTTTCCGGATCTGTAGACTGTCCATTTTTCTCGTCAACAATCTCCAGAGACGATGGCGAGATAGACAATTCCGTCGTGGCTGTGGAGAGACTCGAGTCCGAGACTTCGATTTCTTGGGCCTCTACATTCACTATCGTTTCTGCGGAACCGAACATTGACTGGTCAGGTTGATGCGAGGAACTGTCACACGTGTGGGCAGTATGATATCCACTGGAGCTGTTGCTGTTAACACTGCTATTGCCTGATCTCTCCCCCAGATTCAAACGACGACTGCCAATTATCGTATTCGCATGAGATTTATAATCATACTTGTCGAGGATTTTCTTCTCGTTGACCCAATGTTTCAGCTTGAGGGCATTGTTTAACGCACAGGCGTAAAATTCTTCTTTCCTGACTCCGTGATGAAAACAATAATCAGACTGTGGATTCAGCTCGGGAAGTTCGGGACAGTCATACTCCTCGAGATTCACAACTTGGCGCGACGTAATTTCCTGCAGATACTTGGCTTCGTATTTACCTCGGGTTACAATACGGTATGCGTTCCGAGCTATTTCCCGTAAATTGAGTTCCAGCTTTTTCACCGAAGTATCCCCCTCGAACCACTCGATACCGTGCTGGTAACACGTGTTATAATTGTTAGCGATGCGTTCTCTCTGAGTCAGGCTGACAAACGGATAAGGTGGCTCGATAATCCAGTGGGCGTGGTACGGATGATCCAGGGTGACTACGGCCACCTCTTTCGGTAGCAAATTTCCAAACACATCACTAAATCCTTGAATATCCACAACGTAATCCATATTTGTGAACGGTGGGAACGGTTAACACTTATTAGACCCGAACGTGGTGAGGTTTGTAGAACAACTGACCCTATCGTCGAATGTATAATCACCTTTTTCCCCCAACCTTACAATCACCCGATTTTTTTTGTCTTCCTTCTTCTACAGTTTTTCCGAGGGTTGCTGTTTCCGGCGATAAAGTTGTCGGTTGGACCACACGAAGATAACGGAACCCTGTTACTGACGAAAAAACAGGAAACTTTGCCTCCCGCCCACTTTCTAGCCGCCAAAGTCTGTGATAACCTGCCTCGCTGCATCTATTTCTATGAGATTGTCGAACTCTGCGTAAACTATGCAATTTATTGTTTCTTCCAGCGCCTTGTCGAATCGCATTTCTATCCTGAGAGTACCGTGTTTAATTAGCGACCAATGCGAGGGACAGTTGGCCGAGAGGTCGGGTGTGAGATCGAACGCCATCAAACAGTTCCCTTTTTTGTACTGTGAACGATTAATTCCGTTGCCTTCGTTGAGAAAATGAATACCGGTGCCGGAGAAGAGGGTGTGATACGCGTCGACGTACAGATTATCTTTACCAAAGTTTGTTTGCAGAGGTTTTGAGGGGACTTGCACACCGTCCACGTACAGCGACAAGTAATTCAGCAAGAAGCTTTGGAAATTGAACGGGTTGCGTAGTCTGTCTCCGTTGAATGCCTTGTTGCTGACGAATCCAAGAATCACACGTTTCGGCAGTTGTCCGAGTACCACGTTGTCCAGCGTCTCCGCTTGTACCCCAGCGTGAATGGTGAAAGCTTTCACCTCTACTCTTGTTACGGGATACTTGGCCGTTCCCTGGGCAAGGGTACGTGCATGGGCCAGTAGGATACCTGGGCTGATCTTTACGCGGCGAACCATCAGAGAAGTGTCGACAATGTGCAGCGTGTGAAGGGGATTTGTTTCCATTAGGCAAAAACTGTCCCTCGATCTTACGAGACGTAGTCGTAACTCCACTCCGTTGAGTAAAAACTTTTCTTGATTGAAGACGTCGCAGTGGAGATGTCCAATTAGATCGACTATACGGGAGTCTTGCATCATACGTTTTCGCGTAGTGAATCCCTCGTCGGCATCTTCACTGTCGACATCGCAGACGTCCGATACGGTTTCCTCGCTGTCATACCACATGCCGCACGAGAGATGCGAACGTTTCGCGGATGGGGCGTAATTTAATAGAGTCTCAACGTAGGCACGGTAAGCGTAGGAGTTGTTGGCTGGTGAAACAAGTTTTTGATTGAAGAATATATCCACTTGGTTAAACATCGAGTGTAGAAGGTTGTTCACAGGTGTAGCGTACCGGGCAGGTGCAGCACCCGCCGCCGCTGCTGGGGGGTTATTCTCAGGTATAATCAACTGCACCTGCACGCGTACGCTTAACATGGTGTGTGCCAAATCAATGTACTCGTCACCTTGGCCCGGTACCGAGAATTCGATCGGCGAATCATCGGTTAGCGATGAGACGGGCTTGTAGTGCACCCACTGTCCACCCTCAATCGAAGTTTGTGTAGGAGGAAGAGTAAACAAATCTAGCTCAGACTTCATACACTCGCCAGAGTGCGCGTGTAGGAATGCCATTATCCGTGTGTGTGAGGGCGAGAGATAAACTATCGGGGTCCAAAGATGTCGGTCAAAGCTCGTTTTTTAGAGGTCTTCTTTTTATTTCCTTTTTTTCTGGACACGGTTTGTTTCTTCTTGCCCTTGCTCTTCTTCTTCTTGGCTGATTTCTTCGGTCGTCTTCTGTTGATTCTTCCCTTTTTGGCAGAAGCTCGAGCGTCGACTAGCCTGTTTACGCGTGCGAGCATCGACTGATGTCTCGGTCCACCCACGCCGCTCATATACCCCGATCCCTTCATCAATGACTCAAGTTTTTCCTCAGCTTTTCGTTTCAGATTCCGACTCGATTCGTTGATGCGTGACTGTAGAGACTTTTTGAGCGGCGTATCGTTCTGCATATCCGTCCTAACGTTCTTCCCCGTGCGTAGAATCTCTTTTCCGACAGCCCTAGCCCCACTTCTGAACAATGGTAATATCCTACGAAATAATCCTCCCAAGAAGCTACCGATACCGTGACCCCGCTGGTGAGGGTGTCCTCGGTAGAAAATCTCCATACCGCCCCCCAACTGACTCTCGTAGTGTTCGGTGTAATGGTCCATGGTCTTTTACGTTCTTCTTCTGTTTCTTCGTTGTGTCGATGCCCTCGAACTTTCCTTTCCCTGCGATATAACGATGATGATGATGATGATGAAAGAATTCTCACATCAGCGAACGCGTTTAAAGTGAAGCGTGACGGTCAACGTCCCACCTTCGAATGGCACAGGTCTGCCAAGATGATCCCTTATATTGATTTCGACTGTACGGAAACTTGTAAGCATCAGTGGCAAGTAGTACGGCGGTGATAGGGTCTTTATTTCCGATTCTCCGCGAATCGAATGCGAGTTCCCACAGGCATGAATAACGCGTAACAAAGGTGCGTAAACATCACCGACGATGCGAGGCTCCACAAGATCACAGTAGACAAACATTTGACACGACGGGATTATCGGAACGGGGTTCTCAGCACCATCGGATACCGGAACATGGGCGGTTCTCCATGATTTAGGTCTTGCGGAGATAGCCTCGGCTCGTTGCGACGACGGCGATGAAAACGTGAGCGGATAATGGATCTCGGCTAGACCCACCTCCCACTCACCGTCCAATTCGATGGCACGCGGTAACTGTGTCATGTAGCAGCAGGTACGGTTATCGGGAAAAAACTGCATTGAGCTGTTGCTCGGTAGAGTGATGTAAAATTGATTACCCCTCATGATGAGTTTAGAACGTACGCGGGTGTGTATAATTCAATCAACGCGCACACGACTACTGACCCGTCTCCTCCTCGTCAGTTCTGAGTGACTGTCTCCAAATTTCCCCCCTCCGCTACTCGTTGAAGCTCTGCCTCGTAGAACGCGCCGTCGATTTCCTCTCCCTCTAAATCCACCAAGACGTAGACTACCGGTGAACGCGCGAGCACGCGGTGAATCTTGAACAATTCTTCGCTCCAGTTTGCCACGTATCCCTTCTCGAATGTGCCCTTGGTTCTGCTGATTCGTACAGTGTCACCTTCGCGAAATCTTGGTTTACCCTTCGATCGCTGTGGATATCGTCTCTGCATGAAGGCACGTGCCTCGGCCGCGTTGCGTAACGTCACCGACGACGGGGCCATTCCGATACTCGAGTGTATGGTATCATTGTACGCCTGTACGATCTGAGGAAGGATATCCACGTAGCGACGGGTCTTCTTGTGCGTAAAGTATCGCCATAGACGTTCCTTGAGCGTACGGTTGAATCTTTCTACGATAGCCGCTTTTATGTCGGGGTTTCGAGTGACCCGATAACGTATCTCGTTAGCGTTTAGCAGGTTCTGAAAAACAGAGCCGACAAACTCCTTACCCTTGTCTGTCTGTAGTAGTACGGGCCTGCGTCTGGTTGTGTTCAACACATGTTCGAATCCCTCGGCAACGGCTGTTGCTGTCTTACGCTTCAATGGAACTACCCACGCATACTTGCTCAGAACGTCAATCACCACTAGCAGATAGCGATACCCGTTGTTATGTTTCTTTTCAGAGTTCAAATCGGCCAGGTCAGCCTCCCACACGTCATCGATGTTGGAAACGTTGTATCTTGCCCGCGGAAATCTTCTTCTTACCGATTTGTGTAACGTATAGGCATCTTGACCGGATAGCCAGTTTCTGACCGTTTCCCGCGACGTGTCCCCCCGCGAGACACGTTCCAGGTTCCGTGCTCCCGTGTAGGCAGCCGGATGCGAGGGGTCGTAATATATATCTTCAAGTCTCGGCATCGTTATTTCTTCAAGCGAAGTTCCATCCACCCACTGCGTCTGTTTTTCTTACCGCTGTTGCTGTTGCTGCTACCCTCGCGTAGAATGTTTCGCTGGCTTTTACGTTTGGTCGCTACAGGTGTTTCGGTTATATTACCGTCCTCTGTTCCACTGCTGCCGATACTTTCACTGCGATTACCCTCGCCGGCCCTACTGCGTGAAAAACCCCGAGCACTTGCGAACGATCCCTGACTACCGTCACCCGTGCCTCGAATCACGGACGATGACGAGGGATGTGCTATAGCCGAGGAAGCGGCGTCCGCCAACTTATCGTTGTCGAAAAGGCGTATGTCTCTCCAAAAAGTCTCGTTACCCACGTAATCTCGCGGTACGTTGACCGCGTGAAGAAAACGAGCGAACTGAGACCTTCCCACAGGATCGAAACTTTTTCTCGATCGCGTGGCAAGGTTCGTCAGATCGACAATATTTGCACCAGGTACCGTTACTCCGTCGATCGCAACTGCCCCGTCATTATTCCACGTGAAACGAGTCGGCATGTCGCTCAACATTTTTAACAAAAGTTTGCCTTTTGCTAAAAACTTTTTCGGAACGCCTTCCAGTATTCGCCCCGGATCCATTTTTCCCTCATTCGAAGGCGCGGCTCCGATCTCCTGTTTCAGCGGTACCCCGCCAACATTTTTACCCGTGCCCTCCTCCTCGCGAATGAGCAGCTCCAACGGTTTTCTAGACTCCTTGGTAAAATACAGATATCGCTGCAGCACTTGTTGATACAGTTTCCATTTTTCGGCATCATCCGTTGTTTCTGACTTCAGAATGCTTCTCATATCGTTATCTAGATTGGTGATGGGATCACCGCGGCCGGAATTAGGAGTCTCCTCGGCAGCGGCGGACGATATACCGGCTGCTGCACCGTCCGTGACGCGACGTTGGAATCTCTCCATACTTTCCATTGGAATTAAAATCATCTTCTTTGCCCGTTCCATCTTACCAACACCACCGCTTACACTCACACACGCAGTTATTTAGAAAACAGTCTAGACACCAGAGTTCCGAGTATAGGGGCTAACAGCAGGGCAAAGAATCCACTTCCCTGTTGAACGAGAATTTTTTTCTTGCTTTTCCAGCTACCTCGATTACGGGCCAATCGACGAAGCGTCTGTCTGTGACGGCGAAGTCGCGTCTTCTGCGACGGGGAAAGCACGACGTTTCCCTCCAAGGTGTTGAGCGCGCACTCGCAGATGTTCTTAATCAAAGTGTTATCGGCTGTACGTAGCAGAGCCAATCGTTGACCTGGTTTTAATTTCTGCAGCGCGTGCAGCAGGAGAGTGTTTATTTTACTAAAGTTGGCCAGGCACTCCTGCTCACACGTGCGACGAGGTGTTTTCGGCATTATATCCGTGCGACTGGTACTGTGTGAGCACTGCTCTTCTTTATATCCCTCCGTGGAACGTAGACGTAATGATGTACGTCCGTGGGAAAGATACTGGTACGAAACCGACAATTTTCAGGCGTCGATTGCTTCAGATCCAGCAAGAGATAACCGTGCGGCGCAGAGGTAGCCTCGTGATAGGCCTCTTGAAGAAATCGTGAATCTTCGGGGTAGACTTGTCGCGCGAGGTGTTGAATCTGACCGCGATCGCGCGGATTTTTGAAGAAAACGATATAATTGGCGTTCAGAGAGATGTCTCGTTGACCGTGTCCTTGGTGAAACAAATTCTGCGTGATGTAAAAAACACTGAGATTCTTGTGGTGACAGACTTTGGTGAACAGATCGACGACCACATTGTTTGACGCCTCGCGCATCAGATCGTCGATCACCAATAGTTTGGGCTTCGTGTCACCGTCGTAGTCTGCGTGCTGCGGTAATCCCTCGCGGTATTCTATTCCGTTCCCCGACTCGTACAGCGGCTGCCACTCGTCGTAGTACCAGATTACGCGACTGAATTCCGCATCGCACATACTCCTGCTGTGTCTCAAGAAATTCTTTACAAAATTCGATTTTCCGCAACCCGAAGGACCGGCCGCGATCGCAGAGAACGGATGCTTCCATCGCGTGTCCATCGTCCTCGATAATGTTTCTCTCTCTCTCTGTGTACAGATGTGTGGAAAAATCAGAATCAAAACATTCGGGTAACTGTATATTCCGCGGGAATCAGCCTTTCACGGGGGCGGCGGTCGCGGAGCGCGCTGAGCTATGAGCTCATATCAGCGCGCGTGTACGCGTCGAGGGTATCAACCAGTACCCTCGCGCGCCCGCGGTACCAGCCTCATGCGGCGGGATAGATCTATCGCGGCTGACGAGCTTGCCGGCGCACGCACCCCTTGATCTAGCTTATTGCATCCCCGCGTCATAATTGTTTCTGTATAGTGTTTCTTCAGAAACGCAGATAACGTGAATATACTGACCTTACTGTGAACGTATATAACCGTTATCTTCTATATTTATCTTCTGCGGCAGCGGCGTGTGTGCGTGTGTGTGTGTGAACAAGAGGCTTGAGTCGGAGAGTGAGAGAGAGCGAGAGACAGAGTGTGCGATAAAGTTGGAAAATAGAGAGAGTTTTGTCGAGAGACTGTAAAAGATTATGTACAGATACTAGTTTACCCCGGTACAGGCTGCGTTAGGGGATAATCCCAAATACACGTGTTACTTTTGGAGGCGTTCAATGTTCGATGGAAATTCCCTGTAGCCGTAGGGCAAGGTCTGAAAGTTATCGGGGCAACGACGCCTCTTGACAATTACCGGTCTGCAGGTCTTGGACTCTGTACGCGTGACCACCTGGTGCAACACTGTCCGACGGATGGCGCGATACTGTAGTTGTATTGGCTCGGTGTTATCTACCACCATGCGCCGTATCGAGTCAAAGTTGACTTTAAGACGATTCGAGTAATTCAATGTAACACCTTTGACTTTGCATACCTCGGTCTCCTCACCGCTCGCATGACGAACGATGTACGCGTAAAACTTTGCTCCCCCTGAAACGAACGATCGTATGTAGCTACCCTTTCCGTAAGCCTCTAACTCGTCTGTGAGATCACCCAAAAAGTTTCCCGTCTCTGGCTCGTATTCGTCAGTATGGTTCGCATCGCGTGTATAGATAACCGAATCGGTATCATAGTACAGTACCCTCCGATCGAGCTTTTCCAGATACGAGTATAACTTTAGACGTGCTTGGGCTGTAGTATATGCGGCTATAGCAACATTTGCCAGGGGTGTCGGTTTAACGCTCGCCTCGGAGTGAACCCATCGTATGTATAACAGTTTCTCATTGACGGGTAGGAGATCTGTAACTTCGATCTCCGGGTCGGTTAATATTTTTTAACAATTGTCTACGGGAATTTACAACCTCGGTCTTTGACATATTCTCACGCTGACCGAACTTTCCCCAAAACGAGTTGAGACAGAGTTTTGAGACAGAACGTAGGCCGGGATTCTTTGAAATCTTATCGCGGTCCAGTCGTATGCCCTCAATTCTCTCATATTCGGACAAGTAACGTTCTCGCGATTCCTCGTCTACACACTCGGCCGGCCATCCGCTAGCCTGCTGTTTAATTTTCAAGAAGGTATCTATATAGCCCGCAAAGTGACCACCCTTCCGAGTATTAGGGTCAAACTGTGTCATTGCATACTGCCAGATTTCACGTACGCTCACCACCGTGTAACCCTTTTCCACGGCCTTCTTCAATTCATCGGACACCCAAGTACCCTCGAACCAACGCTCGGAAGCGTTCTCGTGCGGACAGTCTATTTGCAGCATTTCCTCGCAACAAGTACGACACAGAGCAAACATTAGTTTACCGTGCATGCGTATCGGTAATACGGGATGAAAGAGATCTCGCGGCGGTAGAACGCAACACTTGACCAATCCGTCGAGTCGTTGGATATCGGTACCGTTCGCTCCTGTTAAGAATTTACAGTCGTCGCCGACATAAACTGTCGGGTGCCCCATGGGAAACCGACCGTTCTTGCATATGTAGGGGTACAGAGAGCATACGTCCACGTAGCGTATTTCCTCGCGTACACCCTCATCCACGCCTGTGTTTACTTCGCGATAGCACGACGTGTTACCCGTACGACCGCCATAGAACGCGTCACGTGGATTCAACGCCTTGTACGAACCCTTGTTTGCAATTAATAACTGATTCGAAATATATTCACGCAATTCGTCGCTCTCATTTCTGAGTAGATCCCATTCACATTCCCAGATCTCTGTAACGATGTATCCTAACTCGGTCATTTTAGCAGTCTTTGAGCGTGTTTCTTCGAGCCGCCTATCCATCGTGTCACCGGCTGTCAGTCTATTATCTCTGTTTATCTTGTAGCACAGCGGGCAGCCGTGCCAATAACACCCGTGAAACTCAAACACTTGACGTACGCCCGTTTGTTTATTTTCATAGTAACCGTCAACAGGACGACCCGTTTCAGGTATACGAAACTCGCGTGCCCGTGCAGCATGGGTGATTAGTATACCCATTTCATGCTCCTTCCAGACAAGCCATTCGAGAGCCTTCTGCGATTGATTATCGGCACGCCTATAACCCCCGCTGGGGATAATACCGATTTGCGACGGTTGTAAGAAATTTTTCCTAAACACCGTCATGCAGGCCGACGCTATGGTCGTACTCTCTGTGAACGGACACACACGCCCACACTCGAGAAAGATGTCCCTAAACGCGATACACGCACGTCGAAGAATATCTACATCTGCCTTGCAATAAGTCACCAGCTCGACATCAAAGTCAAATTGGCGATCTTGTGCAACCTCGCTATTATACCAGTTGTAAAAATCATCTCGAGCACTCACACTCATACCGTCCGGTATGTAAAATTTAGCTTCAGGAAGTGGCCCCACGTAACCACTATTATCGGGTGTGTTGAAAAGATGAGGAAAGAAACCCTTGACAGTGCTCGGAGGCAGACCGAAAGCTTTGGGAAGAGCAGATAACGCCATGGGCATATAGGCTAGCGAGTCAAGGAAGCGAGTGTGTCCCGTCTCTAGCATAATAATTTTACTTCCGTTCAAGATTACTTGCGGCGGTTCGTTGCCTCGCTCTACCAAAAATCGCAATATGAACTGAGCGTCGAATCCCTTTGCGTTGTGAGCTAAACAAATAATTTTTGTGAAATCTCGGATCGGTCGCGTGACAAAGTCAACAAGTTGTCTGATAGGATCGATCTTGAAGACATACTCGCGCGTGAGACCGCAAGCGTCGCAACCGTTTTTTATATCCAAATCGTGAATACACTCGCTGCAAACCTGATGCGCTACGCACAGATTCGGCACATGTATGTTCGTTCTTTCATCACCCTCAACCGTCTCGCTCTGCTGCGTCTCAAGATCGTAAAACACGAAGATATAGCGGGGTTGCTTCTTATCGCGTTTGATGGTGGGCATGTAACAGTTATGATTATACGACTGCTGAGAACAACAGGTGGCACAGTACCGTGTCTCGCACGAGTGTACACCTTTCGTACGATCCGTGAAACGCGTACAGTTACCACAGATCTGAAGAGTTTCGCACACGCTACGACGCGGACTGAACGACCCCGTTTTTCGATGCCTCGCCAGACATTCGTTTCCGCGAAAAAAACGTCCGCAGAAGCGGCAGTCTAGACTCGCGCCGATTGAATCGCAGGCGGGAACCGAAAGACATTGAGGACATTTGCGCGAACATCGGTGCTCGTTACCGGTCCTGTACCCTTTGTTACAGGGTTCGCAGAAATATCTCGCAGCCGCTGCAGCCGTCAGGTTCAGAATAGGATTGTAATGCCGTTTAGCGGGAAAGTAGAGGATATTCAGTTTATACGTAACGCCGTGTCGTCCGCTCGCCGTAACCACATCCGTACCGTCGTAGATCGTCTCTTCGCCGTTCCCCAGTTTCCCACTTTCATAAACTACGATTGCTATACCTTCACGGGCCAGATAAGATTGAAACAGATTGATCTCGGGTACGCCGCAACCGTCCGCAGGAATTTCGACACCCGCGTCTTTTATCAACTTATAGGCGGCGATGCGCTGAGACGGTGATACTTTATGTCTAATCAATTCCCACCGCGTGTGTAACGCCCCGCTACGGATGGATCCCCTCTCAGCGTGAGCTCTGGCCACAACAAGAGCACGTGGAAGACACATGTTGTCAGAGTTCCCGATTTCCAAAATAGAGCGTTTCCCTACCCCGTCATGCGTCAATCTCATCGCCTTACCCCGCCCCGATGGAACTCTAACGGTATTCACGGTGACGGTGATCGTCTGATCTACGGTGAACTCGGACGCGCTTTGTGTCACACCGTACACAATTTTCCACAAATCTTCGTAACGGAAATCTTTAACAGGTCGAAACGAAAGACCAGCGGCTCCAAGATTGAAGCCACCGGCATTGAAACTGATTCCAATGTAGTCTGATTCGCGGCACGAACCGACGGCATAGGCATGAATATTCCTGAACGCCCCCTCTAACCATTTAATGGGATTTGCACCTTCTGCAACCGGTTCTATCCTGATAACCATCTGACGACCGGTAATTTCGAATCGTTTGTAATATTTACTAAGCTCGCTTATCACTTGGAAACGATCTTCCGTCAGAGAAGACCTATTCTCGAAACTTGCCACCCCGTCTCCCCCAGGATGTTCTACCGATGCAGGGTTTTCCCTAGCTATTCTCTCTGAACTCTCCTCGCTATCATCCTCGACAATACTTCCGTCCTCGTCAGAGTTATCTGTGACAGGTCTGTTCACGTGTCCGCCGTGTTGAAGTCCCGAGGTACTGGCTCCTTCGTTAACATGGAATTTACGAAAACCCATTGCTGTGGTCTTCCCATCTGTTTGTATTTAAGATAGAGTTGGTCAAGAATGAAAGTAAATAAAGGATGTTATATTCTACGTATTTATAAGTCATTTAAATTTTATTTGAGAAATTGTTCATCGAACTGGTACAAGGCTTACAGGTAGAGTTAGAATAGTGCTCGTTTGGTAAATTTTCCGCTACAGGTGCCTGATGATGATGGCGATGATGAAGCTGATTATCAGGTTCTTCGTGCGACTCGTCACGGCGTTGGTTATTTGGGCCGCGTGCGTCACTCCCTGTGGCCGCGTAGTCAGAAGAATCACTTGAGGAAGCCGCATTGCTGCCCCAAGTCGGCATAGGTCGAACGACCCAATTTTTATTCGGGATTTTCAAAACAGTCGATAACCAGGGATGACGAGATTCTTCGGTGTCGATAGACGATGGTATAATTTCATACATTTCCGTATCGCTGTCGGCGCTCATTATCGTCTGTTTACCAGCCATCCGGGCCTCGTATCTTTCCACTGCTGCACACAGCATCTCATCGGTGATACTGTTATCTTCGAGCATATCCGTGTCATTTGAAACTGGCATGGGATTCTGCCGAGTTTTCGGAAGTTGACCTCCGCGTTCTTGCACCCCGTTATCGTCGTCGTCGTCTGCAGTGGTAGTCATCCTAGTCGTTCTCTCGATCCTCCCAAGTCTTGACACCTGACGTCGCCGCGGTGTTTCATAGATGTTATTCCGGCTACGTGCACGGATCACATTCAGACACTCGTAATACTCCGTCATCAGTCCCCGCAATATCCAGAAGGTAGAAGTACCACGCGAAATCACCGTTTCGGCAGCGATTCGTAAACAATCCCACGACTCCGCGAAAACGTCGTGATTGTACAGACGGGAAATAGACCTCTCATCACACATAGCAATCATTCGTCGCACCTGCCGCAGCAAATTTTTCCGGGTCATTCGGGCAAGCGATCGTCTCCATCGTATACCGCAGGACCTATCGAAAGCGATACTCCTACGTCTGGCATAAGATGCAGCCTTTAACACTATAGCGCGATACTTTCTGTTCTGCGTATCAGGCATGATTTAAATTGAACGTGGTTTTTTCTTGAAAGATCACACAAAACGATGCCAACTCCGACAATATCGGTCGTACACTCACTTACACACACATACAGGCATCATACAGAGTGTAAGATTGGAGCTTGCATACAAAAAATTTCCTACTGAAAAAATATCCCTCGTGTCAAGCTATATATCAGTTTCCGAAGGGACCACGTGGTTTGAATGACCAATGAACTATACTTCGGAACATAACATTAGCGGATGCCTCGCTGACTGATATGCTGGAAAATTCTGAAAATATCCTATCTCGTTCTCTTTTTGAATTTCATCTTTCCGCCTCTAACTCTACCCTGTTTCTCGTCGCTGAAAAACGTTAATTTACCTAAAGTTAAATGCGATCTTTACCGCGAATCCTTATGTTTATATATATATATATATATATATATAGTGAGTACGTTAGATCGTAACGGTTCACCGTAATCTCTTAAGTCCGTACACTCATCACCCAAAAGTCAGCTCCTGAGAACGTTTAAAATTTTGGTATTTTCCATCCCCCAAGTCCGTTGTTTCTGTTCCCGGACACGCCACTTCATCAATACTGTACCATTGACAGCACAATCTCTTACATGTGTCCTCTAGTCCGGAACCGCCTTATAAGCACAGAGGCCTTTACCGAATCGTGGTTGTTAGATATAGCGGGTATGTTAGTAACGGTTCACCGTAACCCCTTAATCGCTTCCACTCATTAGCCAAAAGTCAGCTCATCAGTGCGTTTCAAAATTTTGGTATTTTCCATCCCCCAAGTCCGTTGTTTCTGTTCCCGGACACGCCACTTCATCAATACTGTACCATTGACAGCACAATCTCTTACATGTGTCCTCTAGTCCGGAACCGCCTTATAAGCACAGAGGCCTTTACCGAATCGTGGTTGTTAGATATAGCGGGTATGTTAGTAACGGTTCACCGTAACCCCTTAATCGCTTCCACTCATTAGCCAAAAGTCAGCTCATCAGTGCGTTTCAAAATTTCGGTATTTCCCTATCCCCAAGTCTGTTATTTTTGTTCCCGGACACGTCGCTCCAACAATACTGTACCAAGGGATTGGCACAATCTCTTACATATGTCCGTACGTCTAAAACCGAGTTATAAGCGGAGTTTGAAAATTATTTTTGAAAGGGGGTGCAGATCTGACTTTTCGTATATGTGTTTGAAAATTTTGGAGAGGGGTACGGGTCTGACTTTTCGTATATAAAGACGAGCAGTTTTCACCAGACTATTCACAACTTACGGAAAGCATACCGCTTCAACAACGTTTTTAAAAAGTAAAGCAAAAATCCAGCTAATAAAAAAATGGCCGAACAATCGGGACTATACTGCACATCAAGCGGTTGCACGCACGAAATGGGTAAGTTATACTAAACTCCATCAGCTTACTTGTAATACTATCACGTAGCATTATAACTTTGAACTACATTTCCGATACTGTCATTGTTATTTTTTCTCGAAACAACACGTCATACGCAATCGACGCTTTCCGGAATATTATACAAATAACTGATTCAATCTCGTAATTTGCAGATGCTCTGGAGTGGGAGACGAAGGTGGCGGAGGTGATGCGGGCCATGGACCCGCACGAAGCCAGGAGATTCTCCGTGGACGAGGTAGAGTTCGCGGTGGACATCTTCCGCCAGTGGGCCGTCATCCGGCGTATACAGGGGATGACGATGTTGCGTCGAAGATGGGTGGCGGAACCATGCGACACCTGTCGCGCCATGGTCGGGGAGGCAATAGCCCGGCTTTTGGGGGCGAAGGAGTTTCGTCCCTTCCCAGAAAATTTCCCGGCGCGTGGCTGATTTTAATTTATTAAAAACTACTTTAAGTTAACTACATCCTCGTAAGAGGGATAAGTCATTTAAAGTAAGTGTGTGTGTGTGTGTGTGTGTGCGTGTGCCTATTATTAAATATTACTTTTACTTTATTATTTTAATATTTTTACTTTTTTACTTATACATATTATTATAATTTTTTATTATTATATTTTTTATTATTCAAATTTATTTTATTTTCAAATAAATGTGTAGCTTCAATTGTGTAATTGTTGCGTAATCAAATCTCTAACCTTCCCCAATACTCTAGTGTAAATATAAATATAAGATTAGTTAGAAGAATAATATTATTAAAATAGTATTCGTTGCTCAGTTTCCGTTAGTGATATCAGACTGTCGTTCAAATATTCAAAATAAGCTTATCGTCTTGACCGGAAATATCTCTACAACCAACACAGGGAAATGGTAAAACAAAAAGGAGGTGGAGGGGGAAATCGGAGGGTCTAGAGGACCGTGTCGTCTAGATTTAAATCAGTAATATTGCAGCCTCGATCAAACCGAGTTGTAGTACAATGTCGACACCTAAATCAAAAGTAGTCATGGGAAACACGAGTAGAATTTTTAAGAGCTTTACGAAACCAATGAAAAAATCTCAAAGAAATCTGGTTCTCGCGACTACGTACGGATTGAACAATTCAATAACTAAAAAGATTGTTGTCGGTCTCGGACTTGGTGCAGACGAGTCATTTGTGCCAGTGATTAAACTCGAGAGCAATTCCTCATGCTGTATATATTTCAACGCATCGGAGTGGTCGCTACTGGCAGACGAGTTGGACACCATCACAGAGTATCTGGATTCGAGCGGCTATTCGGGTGCGGATTGGTATTTCGAACATATTACGCTAGGCGGTTGTACCATAACTTTTACCACCTCTCACGGTTCAAAAAGTATCAGTTTCGAAGCAAATAATATCGCCGAGGAGACGGATGGTGCTGATGCTGAAGAAGAAGAAGAAGAAAACCTCGATACGACCAATGGGGGTGTCAAGCGGAAACTGTCTTATCGTCCCACGATAGTGATGCAGAAGACCACGTTTGACGGGTTGAAGACAGTGTTCGTGTGTGTAGAAGAACAGTTGCACCGCCTTCAACGGCTTGCCAACAGTGTCAATCGGTGTAAGAAACTGTACATCGAGTATATAGCGGAGAAGGTGAAGATACAGGGTCCTCGAGAACCATCACTTCATCGAATAACCCTGCTCTCTGCAAGGGAGTATGATTCTGCAAGGGCACACGTCAAGACACAACTGGAGGCAGAATTTGTGAATAATTATTGCGACATCGTTCTCCTGGAATTGACAAAATTATTCCCGCATTATCTCGCAGTAGGAATCAAACTGAAGGTGGAAGAGGAATCGAACTAAACATTGTTTGCAAATTATCGCCTACGCAATGTCGGTTTTCGTTCATATGCCTTCTGGCTCTGGCTCTGCAGAAGAATCTCGCGACGCAACGGCAGCGGTGACATTATCGGATTCTGATAGACAGCATTCGTGTATGATCTCACACCATGCCGGTGAAAAAACATCCGGTGTAAATTACAGTGTAACAAACATCGACTCTGAACTTTTAGAGACCTACGGCTTGTTGTTTGTGTCAGTAATGATTTTAATGCTGGGTTCTTTCATATTGCCCTTCATTTTGTTGAGTTCATTTAATTGCCATGAATAACCGCATAGTTGTATATGTGGAATTAAGATTTATTGAATAAACCTATGATATGTATATATTTGTTGCGTCATCAAATCTCTATCCTTCACCAGCCTCCCGTAGTTTTAAGCATAGATATAGTAAACAGGGATGCCGCGTTGCTGAAATATTTCTAAGTACAAAAATTTTGGAGTAGGGATAACGCGTCATCGCTTTCCAGAAGCTTCTAGAACATTCTGGAACATTCTAGAACACACGGACACGGTAAGGCAAGCGTGTGTGTGTGTGTGTGCGGGTAAACGCGTCATCACCCCTTGGCTGGCCCAGACTAGAGAGAGAGAGAGAGACGGGACCAGGCTAGAAAGAGACAGAAAGCTTCTAGAACATTCTGGAAGATTCTAGAACACACGGACACGGTAAGGCGAGCGTGTGTGTGTGTGTCCGGGCAAACGCGTCATCGCCCCATAGCTGCCCCAGACTAGAGAGAGATAGACCCAGACTAGAAAGAGACAGAGCGATGCACTCACCCCATAACGGACCCCGGGGGGAGGTGGGGTAAGGGGTATCATGGTCAGGGCCAGTGACCGCAGACGGGGGTGGGGGGAGGGGGGAGCTGATAAGGAGGTCCGCGTACACACCAGACCGGATGTGGGCCAGACTGATAAGATAACACACTGACCCACATTCCCCTTATCACCCCCTTATCAGGAGACGGGGGGGAAAGGGGGGTTTGTTGTGTCTCCCCATAGCTGCCCCTATCTACTATTCTACGCTTATGTTTTACGGTTTAGTAAGCTATCTTAGCTCTATCACAATGAATTATCTTTCGTTTATTTTTGGCTAATTCAATTTCTATATCGTTCTTATCAGGAAATACTTCTGTGACTTTATATGGACCCTTGTAATTATCATCTAATTTTCCAGTTCTTTGATTCTTGACTAGATAGATTTCCTGTCCTATTCTAAATTTTACGGGATTTAATTTTCTGTCATAATACTCTTTAGATTTTTGTTTTGCTTTCTCTAAGTTTTCTCGTGCGTTTTTCCTGCTTTCAATCAAACGTAATGTAAGATTTTTCACATGATCGTCATACGTAAGGATTTCATCTAGGTATGGGAATTCTGAGGGTATACGAGGGTCTCGACCGTAAACTAAGTAATACGGGCTATATTTTGTACCTTCGTGTATACTTGTGTTGTAAGCAAACGTTGCTTGTGGGAGCCATTCGTCCCAGTTTTTCTTATCTGTATAATGTTTCAAATAATCTGCAAGTACTTGATGACTTCTTTCTAATGAACCATTTGATTGAGGATGAAATGCTGTAGTCTTGATTTGATTGATTTTAAAAACTTTAGCTAATCGTTTCATTACTTGTCCAATAAAAGCTGCGCCCTGATCTGTCAAAATTACTTTCGGGCATCCGTATTTACAGATAAATTGAGTAACTAGTGCGTCTGCAATATCGTTGGCTGTTGCATTTACTAAAGGTACTGCTAAGCAAAATTTCGAAAGATCGTCTTGCATAGTTAAAATGAATCTATAACCTTTATCTGAAGCGTTATTTATTGAGCCTACGATATCTAAAGCTAATTTATCAAATACATCGGCTGATGTATCCGTAATTATCATGGGTTGCTTAGTTTTAACTCTTACTAATTTCTTTTTTTGGCAACTTATGCATTTTCTAACAAAGTCTTCTACCTGCTTCTTTATATTGTCCCAAAAATATCTTTGTCTAATTCTGTTATAAGTTTTAGTAACACCTTTATGACCTGCTATTGGTGATTCGTGGTTTTCCCTGATTATACCTTGTCTTTGTTCTACGGGTGGTATAATAATCTTATCCTTACAAATTGTAATTTGAATGTCTGTACCAGCAAAAGTTTTACGAATAATCCTTTTTATTATCGTCCAAGCTGAGACGTCGAGGTTGCTTCTGCCTTGGGATAATCTAGCTGTTTTAATATTGAGATTGTTTATTATGTTTTTCAAATTTCCAAAGGCTTTAATAAAACTACTTGCTTTGGGCAAAGTTTGATCATTTTCACGAGTTACTAAAGCAAATACCTTCTTTTTCGAGGTTCCCGATATTACTACCTGACCTAAATTATATCTTTCTAAAGGAGTTAAGTTCAATAATCCTAATTCTATTAATCGTTTTCCTATGTCATCTGACACAGTTCCGTCTGCGGATATAAAACAAATGTAATTATCTTTTTTCATTTCCAAATTATCTCGTGTTTCTATCAAATTATTCGAATCTACTTCTTCTTGATTTACAACGACTATTTCGCTTGTTGAGTCTACGTTACTACGAGAATGATTTGATTCTTCCGAAGATAGTCTATGCTGAACTTCAGGCAAATTTGATGAATTGATTTTATCCTGTGAATCTGATTTATCTTGCGAATGATGTGAATTTATTTCGTTTTGCGGAATCTCATCTTGAGATTTAACTTTGTTTTTTGATAGATGTGAATTGATTTCATCTGGGTTTGTAACGATTTGAGGTGTATAACTAGGTATTGGTATTACGTTTTCCTTAGGTGCAATCGATTTCTCTGGGAATCTAAATTCGTTTCTATTCCTAATCTTTTCAGCATGTGCATTCGGTTCAATGCAACATGGGCAAGTTTTCTCTTTTCGTTGTCTAGTTGATTTTCTTATTAGCTGAGGCGACTGAGGAGCGTCCATTTTTTGTACGGCTTTGACCATTGAGTTGGACGACCCTGCTAATCCTGGAATTTTATTGTTCTTTGGGGAGATTTCTAATTTTTTCTGTTGCACATGTGTCGTGACGGGTTTCTCGGTCCGTCTATTGTCAAAAGTAGGTAATACTGAAAATGCAACTTTATGTGAATCTGTCAAGGATTCATTTACTACTAAACTGTTGTCTATTTCCATGAAACTAGGTATGTTATCCTGGTCCATAGGTCCTGGTCGAACAAAAGATTGTGCCATAGTGATGTTAGATACATCTTCGTCTGAAGACCAATTATTTACTGTAAAATTTTGATAAGACATATTCGTATGTATTGGTTTAGCTACATCTGAGTCTTGTAAGTCTGCTATATCCGAATGACTTTCGGAAACGATAATTTTAGGAATATTAATACTAGTTCTATCAATTTTCCTTTTCGTACGTAATGCTGGAGAAGGTGTGAATTCAGCTGATTGTATTGATCTTTTATTTAATAAATCTTTAGCTAAATTACGTTGGAAGTTATTTTGTGTACGAAATGACTGATTTCTATGAGTACTGGTAGTAGGCGTTTCCTGAGTAGGGGTTTCTAAGGGGGTAGGGACTAAGTCGTTCCCTTGTTCTTTTATGGGTCTACTACGTTCCGGGGTTGGAAAATGAGGTGAGGCAATTGTATTGTCTACATCTACATTTTCTCTTGCTATAATTTGTTCATTATCTACTTGTGTTATAGTTTGATCATTTAATATCTGTTGTTCAATTTCTAAATTTTGTTCATCGAATTTTTGAATAGAGTGTTGTTCTATTTCATGTTTCTCAGAAGGAGATTCAGATTCAGATTTAGATTTAGATTTCGTCTTGGATTTAGTTTTTGATCTAGAATTATCTGAATCATCACTTGATAATGATGTATGAAGTTTCGAAGAAACTTGTAATGAGGTATACCTTTTAGTATCAGACTTCTTTTTCATAGCTGATTTAGATTTCTTTCTACGAGTTTGTTCTAAGGGCTTGTTAATGCAGAGATTTAATGGTTGGCCAGACCTGTTACTACTGCTTGTAAATTCTTCTGAAATTGATTCTATTGAGGGTGCACGCGATTCTCTCGGATCTGTCGCTTTCACGGGCTCAATCGTTTCAATTTTTGCTTCTATAATTTCTACTGGAAATCCTCTAAAATCTTCTTTATCCGAACTTGAATTTTCACATAATCTAGTTTTTTTTACAGGCAAGTTAGTACTTGTATCGGAAGATGATCTAAGTCTAGCTATACCTGGTTGTCCTATCAATGATTTCTGACCTGTTGTAGTATTCGATGTTCGCCATTTAAATTTGACGGGTAATACTACGGGGTTTCGTGATAATGCATCAGCATTAGTATTAGCTTTACCTGCTTTATATTGAATCGAATAATCGAATTCTTTCAGACGTTCTCTCCATCTCATTACTCGCGATGTTGGGTCATTCATAGAATTTACCCATATAAGCGCTCTGTGATCGGTGATCAGAGTAAACTGTCTACCATAGAGATACGGTCTAAAAGTTTTCAATGCAAAGACTGTTGCTACCATTTCTTTCTCTGTTGTAGAATAATTTCTTTCGTGTTTATTAAGTACACGTGAAGCATACGCGACTGCAGTATCTTTCCCAATTTCACCTTGTGAAAGAATAGCTCCAACCGCGTAACCTGATGCGTCAGTTGTTACAACAAATGGTTTTGAAAAATCTGGGTACTGTAATATGGGTGCTTCGCAAAGCTTATCGCGCAATATTTCGAAAGCTACCTGATGCTGTGAGGTCCATTCGAACTGTGCGTTTTTACTCGTTAAATCCGATAAAGGCTTCGCGATTTTTGCAAAGTCTTTTATAAAACGACGATAGTATCCGGCAAGTCCTAAGAATTCTTTAACGTTTTTTGGAGTTTTCGGGATTGGAAATTGTTTAACTGCTTCTATTTTCTTCGGATCTGGTTTTAATCCATCGGCGGATATGATGTGTCCTAAATATTTTACTTCTGTTCTAAGGAATTCGCATTTATCAGTTTGTAAAGTTAGATTAGCTTTTCTTAATCTTTCTGCTAGTTTTCTAAACTTAAAGGCATGTTCTTCGATTGAACGGGAATAAATTACGATATCATCTAGATAAACAAATAATTCTGATCCTTGTAAACCTCTTAAAACTGTATCCATTAAACGTTGGAATGTCGCGGGAGCGTTCTTTAATCCGAATGGCATTCTATTAAATTCTTGATGACCGTGAGGAGTTGTAAAAGCTGTTTTATGTTTATCATCCGGATGTATCTCGATTTGATGAAAACCCGATGCTAAATCAAATATCGAAAAATATTTCGCACCACCGAGTTGGTCAAGAATGTCTGTTATTAATGGTAACGGATACGCATCTCCGATAGTTTTCTCATTTAGTTTACGATAATCGATTACTAAACGCCATCTTTTATTACCTTTAGAATCTTCTTTCTTAGGTACAATCCAAACTGGGGAATTATACGGTGAGGTTGACGGCTGTATTGTATTTATTTGCACAAGATCGTTAATTTGTTTTTCTATTTCTGCCTTTTGGTGTGGAGGGTGTCTATATTGACGAGTATTTACAGGTATATTGTCTGTGGTTAGGATACGATGTGTCAAGACGTTTGTAGAACGTAATGCTTCTCCTGGGATATGGAACAAGTCAGAGTATTCTTCTACTAAAGAAAATACTGCTTTACTTTCTTCCTCATTAAGGTGATCTAGTCGTAAAAGGTTTATGACCTCATTAGCGCGGTTTACTCGCGTCCGAGTACCTTCTAAACGCTCTGTGGTATTGTCCCTTACTAAACTATTGTCCTCGTCTTCGCTCATATCGAAAGGATATAGAGGAATTACGGGAATATCAACCCTAATGTCTTTGTCTGTTGTATTGATAGCATATAAATACGCTTTTCCCTGGATGTTTGTAACCAAAGATTCACCTGCAAAAATACCTTCATGCATATCTAAACGCGGCACGTAACCCTTGTCTAGTGAATTGTTAACCCGAATAAACATTAGAGATTTCGTTCTGGCCAGCAGAACGATACTCTCTGTATCGCAAAATGGGATTTTGTTGTTATTAAGAGTCACATGTCTTGTTTCATAATCGATCTTACCTCCGTTCACATGCATGAATTCTGATCCTATGATACCTGAAAAATCTATAGGAAAATCGTCTGGAATTACGTTGAATTTACCATGTGTATTATTTATCTGTAACTGTATTTGTCCTAAAGTCATTGGTTTATCTCTTTCTGAAATACCGTTCAATTCATAAGTTATCGATTTATTTATTGAAGAGGGATCTTTTAATTCGCTGATTTTAATTAAATTTAATTGTGATCCAGTATCGATTAAAAATTTAGCATTTGTTCTTTTAAGGTTTTTTGAATGGATTATTACTGAAGGAGAATTATAGGTTGTGTGAGTGGAACTTATTTTACATTCTGCTGTAAGAAGTTTATGGTTAGTCTGTGAAATAAGCGCTGAATTTATTGCTGACCCGTCGACGCGCCCGGTCGAGGGGACGGTAAGTCGTTTCCCGTAGGTGTGTTAGTATTAGTTGTCGTACCACTACTACTATCACGTTTAGAGTTATTATATATGCGTTTTCTGCAATCCCTAATGATATGACCCTTTTTCTTGCAATAATTGCATTCTAAAAATCTGTTTGGGTTGTATTCTGCGTTAGTGCTATTGTTACCGAGTTTTTTATTTTTATTTTGTAAAGTTCGGCAATCTGCGATGACGTGATTATTCTTCTTACAATAGTTGCAGAATTTCTCGGCTTGTGTAGTCGAGTTTGTTGGATTATTATTACTACTCGCGTTTCTGTGATTTGATTTATTTTGTGTGTTGAATTTGTTAGTTGATTTATAATTATTATTTTGATTTGACTGTATTGGAAGACACTGCTTCGATAAAGTTTCTGTATCATCTACCCGAAAAGTTTTTATTGATTTTTGTTGGGACTCAATTTTCTTAGCTTGTTTAGCTGCATTAGCTAGTGTTCCGTATGAATCTAAGTCTAATAAAAACATTGAAATTTTCGGATTCAACCCTGCTAAAAAAACTTGAAGAGCGGTTTCATGTGCTGAGCTTTTTCTAGATTCTACGTTCGTACCACCGGCAAGATCTATTTCTAAAAGTGTTGAGTGTAAATGTTCGCCTATTCTATAATTAAAATCAGTTACTGATTCTTTCGGTCTTTGTTCAAAATTGTGAAATTCTTTAATCCACGTGTAAATTTGTTTTTCCGGTCTAAAGTGTGAATTTAAAAATTTTATTAGTCCGTCAATCGTTTGTAGTTTTGCTTTGCTAAGGGGCCATTCAACAAATACGTTCGCTTTTTCGGACGATTTTAGACCCCCCCCCTCCCCCATGTAACGGTGGTTCGTTTGACTAGACCCCCCCTAAAATAATACGTCACAAATCTCGACCCCCCCCCCCCCCCGCTTTACTGCCTTTTTTAATAATCGTACAAAAGAGATATTTAAAAGCAGCCCTTCATTTCTCACTTTAATACTTTAACGAAATTCTCGTGCCAAAACACGAATTCTATACATAAAAACCGAACGTCACATTTTGCCGGACCCCCCCCCCCCCCTTCGGGACTTGTAACGTCACATTAACCTCGACCCCTCCCCCCCCCTAAAAGCGAACGTATTTGTTGAATGGCCCCTAACACGTCTTGCGGGTTCTCCTTTACATTTAGCAGAAAGTAATTTTACTAAGAAATTTTCTTTGCAATTTGGTATATATTCTTTTGCGTACTCACAATGTTCAGTAAATGATTCTATTGGATAACCATCAGGTGTACCATCAAATTCAGGAATGATTTTGAAAAATTCTTTGTAATCATTTGTTATACTGTTTGTGCTATTGAGAGTAGAATTATCAATAGACATGTCGTCATTAGGCATTTTGATAAAATTATTTTTGACTTACTTTGATGAAGAGAAATAATAATAACGATACTACGTTATGCTATGTGTTAGTGTTGAAGTCTTCGTGGGTGAGCGGTAGGGCGGGTCTTCGGTTGCTGGAGTAGATCTTGAAGTTCTGCGCTGCGACGTTATCCGACGGTGAAATCAATGTTGATCGATGTTCGGTTTGAAGTTCTTTAACGATGAAATTCTTGATGTTGATGTTTAGATCGATGATGTTTAGTCACGATAGTTTGATGATTTTTACAGTTAGTGAATTACCAATGTGAAAAAAAAATTTTCACACTTGTTAGCAGATTTTTTATTTAGATGTTTTTATTTCTTTGATTAGCTTTTAATTTATTTCAGACTGATATTCCGACGCTGCCACCAAATTTATTATAGATAGAGCTGTTACGTCCTGAGTTAAATGTTATTTAGAAGAAACGAATCACTAGTTTATTCTTGTGAGGTTCTGATTTAAAATTGGTAGATTTCTATATTTCTTACCGAGTCTTAGAAAACTAGTTCTTCGGGACGTCGTTGAGCTCGTATCTGTTGAGGTAATGGGTTTTATCAGCCACCACTATGCGTGGGTGAAATAAACGTTTGAAGATTTCACTTTAAATTATAACAATATTTATTTAACAATCTTATTTCACAATCTGCTTAACAATTTGGTTGTTAACCTTCACACAGGTGATGATTAACTTTAGTTTTTAGGTTTCTATGATTTATGTAGTAATTCACTTATTAATTAACTGTGTCACCAAACACTTTGAATGAATAATTCTAAGTTATAAGATTCTATGAGTTCGATCTGTATTCTTTGAGATTTCGTGACTAACTAACTAATATGGAATCGAAAAGGATCTCTCCTCGCGGGTACGCGAAGGGGAGGTCCTGGAAAACTCGCGGGAAGGCGAGGTTTTTTCTATTGGTAAAAAACTCATTAAAACAAAAGCGGGAAAAAATATGGTTGGCTAGAAGAGCAATAGCGCGAGGCGATTGGGTCAGGGACCCAAGCGTCGAGACGCTGCGAAGGGATGCTGCGAGCGTCTATGTTCTATCCTCATTTAAACAGAGCTATCTTTGTCTTTAGACTTTTCCGCTTTCGGTCGTAAAAATCTGAAGGATCTGAATATTTATGTTTCCTGAATAAGGATATTTTCCAGAGTTCGAAAGTTTACTTAAAGTTTCGGCTTTCAGGTTTATGGTGTTTCAAGTGTTTCTAAGCATATTCGTTTCGTGAGAGAATGAGATGAATTTGTCTACATTATGGTTAAGATTGTTCCTTTCAAAAGTATTGACTTATATCTATGAGTAAAATAATATAAAAGAATTAAAGGAAAAAATTATAAATGGAATTACATCAATAGAGTATTATTATAACTCTGATGGTAATTGCACGTCGGTATTTTCATACTTATGATAATAACTACGGTAACTGTTGTACCTATAGGTTAAATATTCGGCTTCCAGCCTAGGACGTAACATCAGCGCGAAGATGGCTTACTTTCAAGATTATTTTTTGCAAAGCTTGAAGTGAAATCGCAAATTCGGCCAAAGCCATGACACGGATACATCATTTATCTGTAAGAATTTTCATCGAAAACTCCGTTATCTTGAAAAATGAGGAAATGAGAAGGTAAATGCCGAGAGTCTATTTACGCGCGCTCGGCGAGGCCTAGTCAACGCCCTTAAGTCGATTTAAGTGATTTTTTCAGGGACGCTCATCTCGGTGTTCCGTACACTATTAGCTATATTCCCTGTAAATTTCGGATGTTTCTGTCGACTTTTGACGCTACGATGACCATAACAAGCGGCGCGCCTACCGTGCTCGAAATACCAACCGTCGAATCTTTAATCGCCTATTTTCGGCCAAAACTTAAGTCGACTTAAGTTGTTGTTGTAGCGAACGGCTCATTTATCTAAATCTATCTAAATCTATCTAAATCTATCTATATTTCTGTGGACTACGATTATTATGTACCTATATAACTACATTATAACATTGATGACTCGAAAATACATTTAAGGTATATAGAGCGAGGTAGGAGTTTTCTTAGAAATTTTTTTAAACTTCGCTCAAATATAATTATATTGAAACTGACAACTTTTCGTCATGAGCCAAAAAAAAGTTGACGTCTGTGAAGAAAGATATTCTACTGCAAAACTCTCCGGGTTCCCCATATAGGGTAGAAGTACCGATTTTGGCCTCTTCAGATTTAAGTTGATGTACAAAGCATTCTAAAATTGCTATATAATTTTTATGCAATTTTTCAATCTTTCCAATCATCACTTATTTCATTACTTCATTACTGTTTGAGAAGTCATATTATTTCACTAAGTAAACTTACAGAATAAATTCCGAAAATCCGCGTCTTTATGTGAAAAACTCAACTTTCTGATCAAATCACTGGGAAAAAAAAACGATTCTTAGAAAACTAGGAAAATTGATTTTAAAGGTGAAGTTTAAGATAAAAATGTCTTTCATTAGTGTATAGTTTCATCTCTTGACAGTGGCTAGATCTTTTTCGGAAAGCTGGTTATTTTCCTCGTAAGAATTGAGATTTTTAGTTGCGGATCTCCAGAGGTACTTCCATGATAAATAAATAACATACGAAATATTGTTGTATTGATTGAGGAATGAAAGTTCGATTTATTTAAAGAGTGATCTGTTCATCATGATCTGTAGAAACTCCTGTTGGAAAGTGGATGAAATGCAGCCTGATGATTGATTACATCTTTTCGATGAATCAAACAGCCATTTCCAGTTCTCTTTTAGTTGTGGGTTTTGATCGGACATTCTCCTGTGTTCGTACATTTCGTCATAATTCGATGGCTCGGACGAATAACGTTGCATCTCGCGAGGCATTTCGAAACCGCTCTGTAGCGCTATAGACTTGCCATACAACTACAGAGCAATTTCAGAGTCGCTTGCAAGATGTAACGTTCTTCGTCCAAGCCGTCGATATGGTGAGACTTTAGCAGACATTTTCAGAAGATTCACGCTAACTGCACGAAAGTCTGCAGATATTTTCAGAGATATTGATACGTTTGAGTTGAACAGGAATAGATTTTCAGTAGAACTTGCACAGATTTACAGATAAATTTCGCAAACTGTAGAGATATTCAAAGAAATCCGTACGAGCGGAGTCGACTTTGAGAATAATATGTCGAGGCTACCAGAGAAACTCAGCGTGTTGTAGAAATATTCAGAATTTTTTTCCGCAAGACTCTGCCAGAGTTTTCTGAAAAACTACACAAAAGTGGTCTGCATAACTCCGCACGTGTTCCATAACAATGAAATTTGTAGAGAAATTTTGCAGAGTTTCTCACGAAAGTTTTAAGGAGTTTTCCAGAGAAATATTTTCGCCAGGGAAAAGGCAGATCTCCGGATTGCTGATCTAATAGAAAAGGGAATAACAAACAATAGATTAAAATATGAATATAAAGATGACATATTATATCATAAAGAAGTAGGGGGCAGATTAAAAGTATACTTACCCGAATCAATCGTTAAAATGCTAATCCTGGAATGCCATGAAATTTATGGTCATGTAGGATCAGCAAAATGTTATAAGTTGTTACGAGAAGGATTTTACTATCCTAAATTTGGTAAAATAATACGAAAGGAACTAGCTCGCTGCATTCTATGTCAAAAATGTAAGGTGACAAACTGTTACAGTTATTCAAATATGCAAAATATCATACCTGCTGGCGTAGGAGACTTAATCTCTATAGATTTTTTTGGTCCACTACCTACAAGCCGTGGAAACTACAGGTGGTTATTAGTCGTGATTGACGCATTTAGTAAGTACGTGAGATTGTACCCACTAAGAATCGCCAACGCGCAATCCACCATTCGCAGCATATTCGACAAATACGTACCAGAATTAGGGAAACCTAAAAAGATACAATTTGATCATGGTACGCAATTTACCTCAGTAAAATGGTTAGATAAGTTAAAAGACGAAAATGTAACGCCGATATTCTCCTCTATACGACACCCACAGGGTAATACCGTGAAGTTATGGGGAAGCCGAACGATGGCCGCACTATAGTTCGACCAACACAAGCTCGCGTTGCGTACGTGAGCTTCTGCTTACTGCTAGTGACTGCCAACTCGATGCGCCCGGCGCCTCAAGGATACTAAACTATAGTGAGATATCCTTGAGCCTCGGTGACAGGCGCCGGACGAATCGAGTTGGCAGTCACTGTCAGCTAGTAGAAGCTCAGGTACGCAACGTGAGCGTGTGTTGGCCGAACTATAGTGCGGCTATCGTTCGGCTTCCCCATAACTTCACGGTATAGTAGAAAGAGTAAATCGAGAAATCGGTTGGTTTTTTAGAACATTCATCACTGACAAACATACCGATTGGATAAAATGGTTAGGCGTCATAGAATCGTGCATGAATAAAGTATATCACGACACAACCGGTTTTGCACCGTGTGAACTGCAAAAGCAGGAGAAACCTAAAAGATTTTGGGGAGATTACATTTTTGAAAATAAATACGACTTGCCATATGAGTACAAACTCAGGCTAGCTAAAGAAAATATAAAAAGGAGAGGAAAATATCGTGCGGATCGTTATAATGCAACACACAAAATGTCTAGTTTTAAAATAAATGATCTAGTGCTTGTGCGCGCGTTAAATGTATCAGATTCACAAAATAAGAAAATGGCCAAGTTTTTTGCAATTTATGAAGGGCCGTATAGAATAAAAAGCCAAGTCGGTGAAGCTACGTTTGTTCTAGAGAATCCAATAAATCTCAAAGAGCGTGGACGATTCCACGTAAATATGTTTAAGCATTATATTAGCTAAACGTTTGAGTAGAAGAAACTAGGATTATAAATGTAAGAAATGACTAGAGACAATAGACATGATCCGAGCTGTCAATCTATTTAGGCGTGATCGATAAATTCAAAATATGACAATTGTGAAATACGACTATATAAAGCGATATGCTAGATCAGCTAATCCAGTAAATTCAGACAACATGATGTCGTATAGTTACATTAGCGTACAAGAGAAAGAGGTGCAAACTTACCGTGAAGATGAAGATGTGCCGATTGAAGATACGGATTGATTAATCTATCCCTCAGGATTTTTCGTCAGCGGTGGAGGTAGATCTCGCCCTGGTAGAGACACGATGACACCGAAATCTAGAAGAAGCCTAGGAATAAAAAGGAAGTTTAAGAAACAAAATTTCGACAATAACAACAATGAAATTGATCAAATGTTAATTGATAGTTACGACTTACCTTTGGAAAAAGTTGAAGAGGTCAAGGAAGATCTTTTGCGCGAACTAGGAAATTTAACGCAAAAGAAGAAGTGCAAGCCATTACCAATTATCGTCGAAGATGTCATACTCGAGGACTTGCAACGGATACGCTGGAATGGAGATGACATCAGGGATGAACGGAAGGACGTGGACCTAAGCCTGAGAGGGAAATTGAAGGATTTGGGGATCACCGAGAAAACCAAGGAGGAGAAAGTAGAGTATAAACGGAAAATGCATCTCTGGATAGACTCGCTGAGGCCACCACCTCCTCCAAAACCGAAAACGAAGGAAGTGCCGGTGATAAAAAAGCAGCACGCACCACCAACACTACCGAAGGTGCTAAGGTCTCAGAGCGTCGCAGTTGCAGGACCATCACGACCACAACTGGCACCATTTATACCGCCAGAAATACCGGATTATGTCACTAAAAAAGATCCGAGTGATCCGCTAGGCCTCAAACAACTATAAGAACACTCATGGATATAACACAATAAATCAAAATTTAAAACCACCGATCATGTCACAAATAAAACAAAACTTCAGGAAAATCAACCGGTCCGCTCGAGGATCAAACGCTAACTAAAATTCATCAAGCGAAGCTCCTTTATAAAAGGGACGGAAAAACGTCAAAGATGCAGAAGTTCACTTGATGAAAGGGGGCAATGTAACATACCAGCTGAATAAAATAGAAAATAGTTCAGCTGAAATAATGAGAACAAAGGAGTAGAGGATTATACTAATCCTCTACGCTCGACCGCATGGTGACGTCACACGAGAAGGTGGGGATAGCGACTATATAAGAAGCGCCGACATCGAGCACGGCAGCGTTAGTCGGTAGAGCACCACAGCGACTCAATAATATAACTTCACTTGTCTAGCATTAGGACGTCTTGTCCTAATGACTAATATAACTTCGTTTAAATATTAACTTCATGCGGAGTAGATAGAGCATCACTTCGACATAAATCACATAAAATCGATGAGAATAGAACGGGAGATATTAGAAAATAAATTCACTTGATAAATGTAATAGCGTCTAGCAATTATATTTAACATAAATTCAAGAATAGAGTCAAACAAGCTTAGATCATAACATATTGCCAAACAAACGAAAGCGTTAGAATTAAGGATAGAGTAGACAAGATTTGTAAAACTAGTATTAAATGCATTTTCTTATCGTTTAAACACATGCTAGCTCTTTTACCGACATTTCAGCTCTGACTCCTATCCTAAATCATTTCCTTCCCTAAAAAGCCAACAGGGACCAGCTTTGTATCGTAACCAAGTGCGTACGGCGTTGAGATTAATTTCTCCGCGTCCGAGGGCCAAGGAAGTCGATTCCGAGTCTGAAGACACGGTCTTGGAATTTCACGATTCCCGGATCCGAGAAAGATAGCTTTTGCAATAGGAAAAGTAGGCTTGGATTAATTTCCCGGCTCTACTAGTTAGAAGATATCTCGGCTTTGGTTTTATACTCGAGTCCGATCGTTGACGGCTTTGATAGTTGACGCTATCCGAGTCCGAGTTAGATTTAAATTCACAAGGTTAGATAGGTGGCTTTTGGTGGAGTACCCATCCTTTTCCCTGCCTTTCGACCTCAAAGAAAAGCCCTAATTTTATAAATATTCTTCTTGGTAAAGAACTCTCACTAACTGCGGGTATCTCTACAGCTTCCGAGCCTGAGATACCCACGCAAAGTTACAATATATATGGGCATTTCTCATTAAGCGTTCCCGGCGCTGGAATTTTTTTTCGTTTTCAAGATTTGTCGAAGCACATGGGTAAGCCCGATGCCAATGGATTGATTGGGGTTGGGAGAATATATTTCTACTAGTGTACACGAAATGTGGACTAGGCTATTTTTTTAAACAGCAATTTTCCGTAATTAAATTGCGTCATTTCAAGACCTTCCGAAAAAGTGCCGTAGGAAAGAGAATTGCAGTCAAAAAAGGTCTTGCGTGTGCTCAAAATCTTCGTTGTTCAATCAAAAATCAGATGATCCAAGTCGCATGAGTGTGCTCCTCTGTTTCTCTTTCCAGGGCCCGATCGTAGATGTAGTTTTGCAGACATTATTCAGGGTATATTTATCACTTCCGAAAAACCGCTATAAAAAAAATAACATTTCTCCAAAAGGGTCCTGCTTGGGCTCAAAATCTTGGTTTTTCAATTGAGAATCAGATGATCTAAGTCGCATGAGTGTGCTCCTCTGTTTCTCTTTCCAGGGCCCGATCGCAGATGTAGTTTTGCAGACATTATTCAGGTTATATTTATCACTTCCGAAAAACCGCTATAAAAAAAATAACATTTCTCCAAAAGGGTCCTGCTTGGGCTCAAAATCTTTGTTTTTCAATTGAGAATCAGATGATCTAAGTCGCATGAGTGTGCTCCTCTTTCTCTCCTTACAGGGTCCGATCGAAGATGTAGTTTTGCAGACATTATTCGGGGTATATTAATCATTTTCGAAAAAACCACTATCTTCGTTTCTTAATCAAAAATCAGGTGATCTAAGTCGCATAAAATCCAAATATATTCGATTTCTGCAATACAATATAATTTTTTCAACATGTACATGAAAAAAAATAAAATATCGTCGCCAGGTAACCGCCGTCGGTTTTGCGAATATTTACTGTACACAAAGAAAACGGCATTCTGTCAAAATGTATTTTCATCAGTTAGCTGCTCTGCGTAAATCATGGACATTTCGGACAGCAACTACAGTTCTCAACTCATAAAAAAAAGGGAATCCACCCGTGAGAAGAGAAAATTAGAAAAACTTCGTAAAGAGAAGGTAAAAGAACGTTTACGTCAATTGAACGCGAGGAATAGATTTCCAAAAGTGGGCGACGATTTAAATGCCTGCATTATGGATACGATGAATTCTCCAGCTCCCCAGTTGGTAGATTCACGTTCCGTTCTAAACGAACCGCAAAAATCAGTGTCGCGGAAATGTGAAGCAAAACTGCGGAGGGAAGTCGCTAAATTAAAGAAAGAGTCAGATGCAGAGAGTAAGAAGGCCAAATATTGGAAAAATAAATACTATAAATCGAATAGACTTCTGAAGAAGACCCAAGCTAAGAAGAGCGCTTCAGCGGCTGATGGTCAAGATCCAATTGAAAGGAAATCAGTGCAGCACCAAAATTTGATAACGGATTTGAAAGTACTGAAACTTAGCTTGAATAAAACTGCCGATAAATCAACTTTTTCAAAAATCATATCGCAGGTTGATAAAACTAATGCCCTTGGGATTATTTCAAAGAAAACGAGCCGAAAGTACCAGGATTGTCAAAAATTACAGACAACGCTGAGCAGAAATTCAGAACAACGCAAAAAGAAAAATCAAACTGTGGTCTCGTTTTTTTTACTAGACGATGTGACAATACCTGCACCAGGGAAAAGAGATACCATGACCAGAAATGGACAAACAGAGCGTGTAAGATATTTGACTGAACCAATATACGTCTTATATAATAAGTATAAATCGCAAAGTCCTGATCCCGTGTCGCAAGCCCAGTTCTATCGTCTGAAACCTTTTTTTGTGAAAGATCTGAATGTAACTGCCAGAAATACATGCCTTTGCAAAGAACACTCAAACTTTGACTTCAAGTTCAACAAACTAAAATTATTGAAAGTTACTGAGAGCTCTAATATTCAAGCATTCATCGATAAAATTTGTTGTGACAGTCAAAATAAAGCGTGTATGTTTCGAGAGTGTAACCAATGTATGGCATCCCCACTCCTCATCAGTGATGACACGAAAATGATTTCATACTCTCAGTGGGTGCGGGAGAAAGTTTCAAGGCCTGGAGCAAAGGGGAAAATTTATGAGGTGCAATTATCAACAAAGAAAATTATTGAATGCACGATTCATGACTTGGTTACCGAGTTCAATAAGAGTGTGCCAAAATACCTAGAACATGTTTACATAGCCAACCATCAGCTGGCCGCAGTTTCTGCAATAAAGAAAGACCTGGATTCGGATGAAGTTCACATAGTTATCGATTTTTCTCAAAATTATTTATGTAAATATAGTAGTGAAGTCCAGGAAACACATTTTGGAGCGTCCCAGAAGCAGATATCGTTGCAAACGGGGGTATTTTGGTTTAAGGCCGTCCTCTAGTTTCTCGAGTCGAAAAAATCGATTTTTTTTTTTTCATAAATCACATCTACAACATGTGTAGAAAATGTGTGCCAAAGGATTTTTCGATATTCGAAGTGGTTCACAAGTTACGGCCCTGGAACGGAGCAGGAGCGCGCGCCAGGCTGCTCCGAAAGCCGAGCGGCGCTGACCATTGTATTGATATCCCTAAATCTAACTGCTACCTGAACCTTTTGTGAATTAGGCCCGAGTAAAGGGGAGCCGAGACCGTTGACAGACGCTAGGAAGGCCTATTGTATGGTCCAGGCATAGCAGATTGACGGTGAGATGAAATTTTTAGTATAAATCACATGCGCGAACTTTCAAACGCGTTTTTCTCGAAACACCATTTTTCGAAACGGTAACCACGATATTTCAGAAACTATTGCACCGATCTTGTTCAAATTTATACAGCATCTTTAATATGTTATAAGCCAGCGATTGAAATAGGATTATCATGATTGCTTTGATAGTTTTTTTCGTACGAGCGAAAAACTTAAGAAAAAATGAGTAAAAAATAGAATGTAATTTTCAAAAGTGTATAAAAAAGTCAATTTTTGTAATTTAGAATTCACTCTAGTTCAATCGCTAGTCTTGAATATGAAGATTAAAATGCCGTTTGGTTTTTTGATTTCAAATAAGCAGAACAGCCGCAATCTTGGTCACCGTCAAGCACCTCTTTTACTTGATGTCTTCCTGTCGGCCACTATAACTGCTATTCTATTATATATTTTGACTTCAAAAAATTTGTAAAGCTTATTTAAATGTTAATAAAGATTATGCAAAAATAATGAGATTGATTATTTCGATGCTTTGCCCGTAAAAAAATTATTGAAAAAGCCATAAAAAAAACAGCCGAGAAACTAGAGGACGGCCTTAAGAATGATGAAGGAAAACTGACATCAAAGTCTTTTACAACGATGTCTGAATGCCTGAGGCATGACGCCGCATCTGTGTGGGGACACTTGCTGCCGGTATTAAATGAGATAAAGAAAATTGTTCCTAATGTTAGGATAGTGAATACACTCGGGCCTCCGCTATTTGACCGAGTCGGGACCGAGCGTTTCTGCTATTTGACGGAAGTAGGGGTCCCCCACTCCTTGTGGACGATTTTCTGCGCAGCCAGTTCACGCCACTCCGTGTCATTCACGGCCCCGATGTTAAGGGGAACGCTGCCGAATAGTGGGGGTAACGCCCATCAAATAGCGGAGGACGAATGTGGTCAGATAGCGGAGTCCGTCAAATAGCGGGTGTTCAAATAGCGGAGGCCCGAGTGTATCCAAAGCGATGGGCCTACTACCCAGTATAAAAATAAAACAAATTTTTTCCTTCTTCGTCACTTCTCTGAAAAATTGGCATTCACATTCACATCGTGGAACTTCACTGGAGCAGGTCATGGAAAGAGTGCTGCAGACGGCATCGGTGGAGCAATTAAAGGGTTGTGCGACAGGGCAGTTGCGCATGGTACGGACATTCGTAGTGTGCGCGACATTATAGATTGCACAAAAAAATACCATTCAAAAATTTCGGCGTTCGAAGTGACCGAAGAAGATTTTAATGACGTGGACTTGATCATACCATCTGATTTGAAACCTATAAAAAAAAGCAACAAAGTTCACCAGATAATATGGAGATCTGATAACCCGACTACTCTATTTTTTCGATATTTATCGTGCACAACGTGTAACTTTGAGGCAAGTTGTGCACATTTTAATCTCCCAAACAGCACCTTTAATTACACCAGCTCTGAGTGAGCTCTATCAATATACATCGGCCCTTTTTAGGGCCACCATATCTTTCGCTAAAGTATGATCCCCAAATGTTACGAAGAGATTCTCTACACTTTTAATCTTTTAATCTTTCGTGTTAGTCCGAAAGAAATGAATAGTCGGAATTTTTATTATATTTATAATTTATTTATTATATTCAAGTACTAAGTTACATAAAAAGATCTGTAACCTTTCGGTTACGTACAGTTGCAGGAAAGTTGAATAAAAAAAATTATGAAAAATCAAAAATTAAAATGAGAATTAGAAAAAACAAAATCAAAATTTAAAAAATATCTTTCATTTTCTCTTCCAGTGTAGCCAAGTTTGTTCAAAATTACGATGTACATCAAAATATACATTAATTCGATGCAAACTTTACCATATGAACTCGATTAGTAAGAAAAGTCACTTTCGTACGCTTCATTTATGAACTTTCAAGTCGATGCTTCTCCGCTCTGTGAAGAGGCACACCTTAGCAGTTTGGGTCAGTTGATTGCCCGTGAAAAGATGAAGATTTAAGGCCCTGGTTGGACCTGTTCAGAGAAATATTTTTTTTTTTACAGCCACTTTTCTTAAAACGGAGTAAAAAAGTCGAAATTCTATTTGGTGAAATCGAGCTTCCATTCTGAAAAAACTAAGAAAAGCACACTCGCAGCTTTTCCACGCTTGTTGCCCGTCAAATAAGGAAGACTTTGAGCTCTTACACGACCTTCTTGGAGCTCAATTGTGTTTGCTACACAGCTTTGAATAAAAGGTTGTTGGAGATTTGCTTCAGAAAATCGCAATTTTCGGCACTTGGACGGCCTCTGACGGATTTTTGGTGATAGGCACAGTTATAAATAGTGTTGCAGGGTGTTGTGTCGTCGTTGGCTCACAAAACTGAACTACCCCTTAAAATTTGGTGCCAGAAAATTGATTGTTATCTGAGATACCCTTCATTTTATTAGGTGGGAACGCTTAATGAGAAATGCCCATATACAGGGTGTCTCGAAATTCGCGCACCAGAAGCATACCGGCGGATTCCTTGCGAAATATTAAGACGAAAGTTGCCTATACAAGAAAGTCCGCGGGGACTTAGTTCTTCCGTAAAAAGGACCTAATAACGAACCAATCAGCGTTCGTCGATAGGAAAGACTGTCTAAAATCCACAAGAATCCGCATCGCCTTATTAGGGAGAATAAGACAATAATGTGTGGTGTTCCCCGCTCCGCCCGCCGCGCTTGAAGCCACCGTGAGCGATTGACATTAGACAGTCGGTTCACGCAATGAAAATTCCAAAGTGCGGATTCTTGTGGATTTTAGACAGTCTTTCCTATCGACGAACGCTGATTGGTTCGTTATTAGGTCCTTTTTACGGAAGAACTAAGTCCCCGCGGACTTTTTTGTATAGGTAACTTTCGTCTTAATATTTCGCAAGGAATCCGCCGGTATGCTTCTGGTGCGCGAATTTCGAGACACCCTGTATATATATATTAGGAAAAGATAGGATTAGGATTATTACAACCTATGATAAAAAGTTAGGAACTTCGTGACTGGGGGAAAAATAGGAACTTAGAAGAAACCCATCTAAAAATGTATCCTAGTCGGTAACAATTTCGCGAGGTTCTGGAGCTGCATTTTTTTGGTCTCGTTTTACTCGCTGGCCAGCTTGACGGAACCATTCTGATACCACTTCTTCAAACGCTTTGTCTTTGCACTCGAACGACAATCGCACTCCATCTGTCAGATTTGGAAACAAATCGGTATTGTTATAGTTATAGTCGGGCACTGCTCCGTAAGTTTCGGTTGTATAAAAATAACGAAGCAATTGTTCAAATGAATGCAAACTCCAAATTTGATCTGAATAAAGATATTTAAAAAGTTTAAAAATTTCAATTGTGAATTAAGGGGGACATATACCTTTGAATTTTCAAAAAATCGTTTTTGTTTTTGTAATTTATTTGGAATGCTATTGACTTATTCTACCTGTAAATGAATTGGCGTCAAGAAATCTAGAGAATTTGAAAAGTTACAGCCATGACAGTGCCAAATCCGGGATCAACATTTCGATTTGTCTGCAATTTTGATACCTCATACTGTGTATTGAGATGTAAAAGTCCACCGAGTATTGGACCTCTAAGCCTTACCGTTCAGGAGAGACGCATTGACAAGTCTTTGAACTTTGAGTACATTAACTTTTACATTCGAATTTTTATCCCATCTCTATCGCAAACAAAAGAATTTGATCAAACGTGTTTTTTCGTCGATTTCGGCTAATGAGCATTGCCCAAATCGACTCATTTCAGGGTTTGAATAAAAACAAACTGTCACGCGGATTTGACAGGTATTTGAATGAAATCTGTCACATTCGTGGAAAACAATAGACAGGCTACTACGAAATTATCGGTTTGATAAAATCCCCGTGGCCGGGGGTTTCATCAGATTGAAACAGGCCGCACGTGGCCAAGAATACTGCACTCTGATTAGACAAGATCGTGATGGAGGAAATAATCATGTAAAAATGTCTGATCTTTCCGAATATGGAATTTGTTTCAAGCTAGATTCTCGAAAACCATCAAAAAAATACGTTTTTTCGAAAAAAAAACCGTGTCTTTTCAACGTTCCCCAATTTTTTTTTTTCATTTGATATTTTTATCTGAAAGCCTGCAGTTTTTAACGGAAGGAACTGAAATTTATTTTGGGTGCTCGAAATGGGATCAGGCGGGAGAGTTGCATTTATGTTTATTAAATTGAGTATAAAATTTTTTTTTTTTCCTTATTCAGCGAAGAATCCTCATTCTATGGTGTGTAAAAAATATAGCTCTTTTACAAATGTGAATAAAATGAAGATCCTTCGCTGAACTAAAAATAACAAAATTCATACCTAATTTAATGAACATAAATGCAACTCCCGCCTGATACCATTCCGGGCACCCAAAACAAATTTCAGTTCCTTCATTTAAAAACTGCAAGCTTTCAGATGAAAATATCAAATTTGAAAAAAAAATTGGGGCACGTTGAAAAAACATTTTTTTGATCGTTTTCGAGAATCTAGCTTGAAACAAATTCCATATTCGGAAAGATCAGATTTTTTGCGATAGAGATGGGATGAAAATTCGAATGTGAAAGTCAATGTACTCTAAGCTGAAAGACTAATCAACGCGTCTCTCTTGAACGGTGATGCTTAGAGGTCTAATACTTGGTGGATTTTTACATCTCAATACACACTATGAGATATCAAAATTGCAGACAAATCGAAATTTTGACCCTGGATCGTTTACAGATAATTGGTGGACCTGCCCATATATGTCTGAGATAAGACTTCGGAATCGAAAGAAGATGATCCATGAAAAAGTACGTTTGAAATCGATGCCAGGGGACTACACATTCAGATTTCTAAAAAGATGAGTATTGCTGTAATATATTAATTGCGAAAGTTTGATGGATATTATAAGAAAAAAGGTATGATTGATGAAAGATGAGAGAATTTTCGGAATCTTGACAAAAATTATGCCAGCATCTTCTGAATCTCAAAAATATTGAAAATCAAGAATTCTAAAGAATTTTTATGTTTTGAAAAGTTTTGATCAGATTTTTCCTAAAGCAATTTATTTTTCTTCTAACAGCACTACCGGACACTGTTCTTGAACAGAACAGGTCAAGAATCACTACAAACCTCCGCCTTGCACATGTGTCTAGGCCCAACTCATAACACATCGATACGAGAGCAGCTGCAGATGCAGCATATTATAAATCATACGCGAAACCTTAAAACTTGATTTCCCGCTAACTACATTTTCTGGTCGTTGTCGTAGGGTACAGGTCGCATCGTTTATCGAAACTTTCTGAAATTTGGTGTGAATTTTCTGCAATGACGTAATTTCGGACCAAACCAATCAAGATTCGCGGCAGCGAATCGCCGCCAAGTACCCGTAGGCAGGCGAGCGCTAGCCGGGACTCTATTTTCTCGGGGGAACTCTTTATACCTGTAAGCAGGAGGTCATAACTTCGGAACGCGTGAATATTTTTCGATCAAATTCACAGAACAGATATTCCCCCACCACACGACTTCGCTGTATAAATTTGATCGGAATCGGTACACTGGTTTCTGATATATCGGTCACGAAAGTTGATAAAAAAGCATCTTCTTCTTCTTCCACTTCTTCCTGGTCATCAGATTTTCGCTAGACGCTTGCTTGTCCTCACGTTTCTAAACGAACGGTGAAATGGATTGACTTGATCTTTGAAACGTGGGTACAAGCCATCGAAATCTCGCCCCCTATTGATTTTGGCATGAATCTGAATCCGCATTCGGTCGATATGTGATAATGGAGTTACTAAGTGAGCCACAGAGGGACGACGAAATCAAAATGGCTGTCGGATGGCTGACGGATCGCGGTATTGACAGTTAAAATATTCATAATTTATATATAATCATATTATATAGTTATATATTCATATTATATAAGATGTTATCGGTCAAGCTAATGGTTTTATTTCAGTAAATCAGTGAAACAGTGAATCAGTGAACAATGATCAGAGTGAAAAGTGCGCCGACCGTGGTTTCACGCCGATGACCGTTATTATTTAATAAATTTGCATGATGGCCTGTTGTAAGTGCAGGGAACAGATCCTCTAAGCTGGGTTCAAATATTTAGATAAAGAATGAATCAACGATCCTGGCAAAATATTATTTCACTTCGATCCGGAACAAGTGAAAATAAGGTTACGATGACTTACATTAAACGGTATGTACGGACATTGATTTTCACTAGATTTTACATATAATAATACTAGATGAATAGACCAACCTCAACTTCTTTGTTTCCACTAAATTTCCACAGTCATCTGGACCATTCCTATCCTATTATCAATCCATTGGAATAGACGAAGATAACACTCCGACAAAACGACGTCCCAAAAACAAAGGCTGCAATTACCAATCCGTTGGAATAGACGAAGATAACATTTCGGCGAAACATCGTCCCAAAACAAAGGTAGCCGACAGTTCATAGCTCCAATGTAATAACAATGTTAGGAAAATTAGTAGCGATACCAAATCTCTCATTCAATCCTTTGTCATTTTTTACGTTTCACAGTCACTTGGCCTTTTCCTATCCTATCATCGATCCATTGGAATAGTCGGAGATAATGCTTTGACAAAACGACGTCCCAAACGAAGGTTCCGATTATCAATCCGTTGAGATAGACGAACATAACACTTCGGCAAAACAGCGTCCCAAGACAAAGGTAGCCCACAGTTCATGGTTCCGAAATGATAACAATGCTAGGAAAATTAAAACTCATATACTAAAATCTTTCCTTCAATACTTTGTTATTTTATATCTTTTACAGTCATCTGGACCATTGCTATCCTATTATTAATTCATCGGAACCAGTGTTCCCAACTCTCAAAAACTTTTCTCCCTAAAGCTCCAACCAAAAACCCCTAAAAACCCTACAATTACTGGGGAATTCCCCTAATAAAATATTATTATTATTAAAATAAATAATTAATTATTATTACATGAATCACACAATCAATCATAATTATAATTAAATTTATTATTATAAACAAGCAAATTTATAATAAATTAAAAATTACAAATAATAATCAATATTATTTAGCAACATTTTTAATATTCTGTATTCATACTATCTAATACTTCAAATATCGTATTATTATCATTATTTTCAGTATTTGTTTTTTTACAGTCATACATGCTTACACTGAATAATTTTAACATTTTCGTGGATGGTTGAAAGGTTGTACAAGACCCACCATTCCGTTGCAGCGTGAACCGAACCATCATCATATTTTGTAACATCTCAATTGATAGTCTATTACGCAACTTATTCTTCACAATATTGTAGATGGAAAAGGCACGTTCAACACTTGCATTTGAAATAGGTACTGTAACAAATGCCAGTCCAAATTTTGAGACATTTTCGAAGCGCTTACAGCCAGCTGCGTCTAAATCATTATATACTTCATGGTAAAAATCTGCTGAGTTAGAAGTATTTGACCATTGTTTATTACTTAATTGGTGCCACTCAGACACGACGTCATTTTTATTACCGTAGATATGAGTTCGTTGAATATGATTTAAAATTGGTGTGATATCAGGTTTTACCTGAGATGTAGCAACTTTGGGATGTAAATCAGCAATTATTTTTAACATTGCCAAATTTTCTGGAAGCCTTACTTGAATCTGCTCTGCCAAACAACAAAGAAAATTTTTACATCTTTCTTTAACATCCGATAAGTCTCTGGGCGCAAGTTTTTGTGCAATATCGTGGAAATCAAATCCAAAATACATAGAAGCTGTGTGCATTAGATGTTCATTGAAATTAAATTCAATCAGTTCCGAATCCACTAATTTATCCAAATAAGATGGTGCAACAAGTTTTTGCAACAAATTTTTGTACAGCAAAAAAAGATCTTCAAATAGTTTGGTAGGTTCAATGTTATCACTTTGAAAAAGTAAGTTTAATTGAGTTACATTTTTTAATTCATTTTTTAAAAAAATTAAAAAAGCTTTATAAGGTAGTCGGTCCATGATATCGTAAAGCTGTTCTGCCATATAGCATTTGTCATCAGATTTAGCGATTGAAAAGAGCAACTTTAATTCATTCCACTGTTCTAATATGGTACAAACAGCTTGATAGCGAGCAAGCCAACGGGTTCCACTTAGCCCTTGAATTTTTTTGGCATCTTTATTATTGTTAATAGTCTCGTATAAAGTTTTATAATAGTCCAGCCGTTTGGGACTGTATGAGAACCAATTATGCGCTTCTCTTACGAGATATTCAAGTTGTCTGGGTAACGATTCTGCGGCTTTTTCCGCGCATAAATGTAAAGAATGACTTACACATTTAACTATGATCAAATCAGGCAGTTTTCTCTTCAATATCGCAGTAACAGAATTGTGTTTTCCAACCATGACGTTGGCTCCATCGACCCCAATTCCGACCATGTTTTCAAGTTGTAGACCATCCTTTTCAAATTGATCCACAATAACTTGATGTACACTCTTCGCGTCACATTCTACTATTTTTAGTATCCGGTAAAAAGTTGTCACAACTTGTCTTGTCTTGTGTGAAAAAAATCGAACCATAATGCATAGCACTTTAAGCGTTGATAAATCGGTGCTTTCATCAATTATAATTGAGTAAGGAGAATCACCAATTTCTTCTATTAATTCTTCAAGCATCGTGGGACCAATCACATTTTTTATTAACATAGAACACTTAGTACGATGAAGCTTGAGGTTTTTCAAAGCTTCCGATGAGGGATCTAGCTTCGGTAGTATATTTGTAAGATGATCAACTGCCAATATAGAACAGTGTTCGGCGATAAAAGCAGCTATTTTCAATTCTGCAATTTTCGTACTTTCTGCTAACTCTGGTTTATAAATTTTTGATATAGATGGAGTTGCTTTGGCCGATTTTTCCCATTGCGTAAATTTTTTATGTTTGTCGGTTTTCGCATGACTAATTAAATCCTTTTTGTGAGCCGCTAATTTCGCACGACAATAGTGACAATAAGCAAACTTGTCACTCGTACTGTCAGGTCCAAGGTGTCAATAACGACACGTGACTTGAGTATCTTTACAGATATTATATAGCAATTCACAGTAATAAAGTGTTAATCATGACAAAACCAAAAGCACATAATTTTTTATAAGTAATTTATAGTAAATATATACATAAACATATCCACACCAGAGACCAGAGACCAAGTAATTTTTTAAAAACCTAAAAAAACAAGTCTTGATGATGAAAAAACCAATGCCACATAAGTTTTTATAATAAATAGTAAATGTATACAGAAGTCCACATCAGAAGTCCAACAACAAACGTGCATGTAATTATAACAGTAGTGGTAGCTTCTTTACCTAAATTAAATAAAATACCTTTTTTGAACTTTACTGAAGAACGGATACGGCTGCAATTCGACGACCCCGGCAATTCTAATAGTAAACGATTATTAATATTGAATTGAATATTGTTTATCGTAATTATTTATAAACAGAAACAGGAGGTTCACGTATTCTCTGTTTGAATTCAAAGTTAAAGATTTAAAAGGCCATTCAAATATAAATACGAACTTCGCCCAGTAAATGAAAAAAGATTGAAATATATTGCAACGGATTCACTGAGTGACTAGCCAAATCCGTATTTCTTCAAAAATCGGAATGGACAATGTGTAAATGAATCCGTTTTAATTCCTGTATCTTTTCCGATCTGTGACAGAGGATTAGGTTTCTTTTCATCTCAATCTATTTGAATATCAGCAAAATTTGAATCCGGCTACATCTGTGGAAAATACTTACGTATCTATCCATTTCTATCCGATCCTTTCCGTGAGAAGTCAAATTCGTCCTGAATCTACTTTAATCTGTTATGCCAAATTCAGTTCCAATCAATTTCTTTGTATTTCGATCTCAGAACAATTTGAATCTGATCCAATCCGGAGGGAATACCTAGATATGAATCCGTTCTTATCTGATTCTTTTCGTACTGAGAAAAATTGCTTTGAATCTAGTTTTATGCGTAAAAAATGATTACATGCTTATCCGTCGTCTTTTAATCTGAATCTTTTTGTCTAGCTGAATTACCTATAATCGCGTTACGATTACTGAAAATATAAATGTAAGACTAAATGACACCATGTTTAAGGGAGTCAATAATACTTTCGAAGTCTGAAGGACTAAAAATATACACAAATATTGACGAAAAATACTACATAGAATTGAAAAAAGCAAACATATGGATTATGATAAGTGAAGGGGTGTCTGACACCACACGCAACTATATTGGTGGAAGAGATCGTGCACTGATAATGTGAGACGAGACATACCCAACTGGCAATATAAAAGTGTGCAAATTTGCAATTCAAGACGGTATAGTGATGTATAATTCAATCTTTCTCCGGTAAGTATATATTACTTACTATTATATTTGAATAGTTTCATTATTAAACTATTAAATGGTCCAGTTAGATTATTAGTAATTTGCAAGGATACGGAGGCACGTTATTCAACAGATAATGAGACCTAAAATTGATATTTCAACTGTGTATTTCGGTCATCAGATACATATGACTCGACCAGATCGCTATATTGACTCATCAAGAATAGAATAGTTATCACAAACATATTTCAGTCCATTTCTATTACATTTGGTAACTGGCACACATACTGCTCCACGTCGATATCTACTACTACCATTTTTGCATGTACGTCAGTAATAGGTACTAAAATACTGTTTTCTACAGATTTTACTGCCCATATGTGTGGAATTACACATTCACCTATTTTTACTTCTTCGACAGCAAATACAGACACACACAGGTGCGTACCTGTTTCAGGAAATAGAATAATTTTATTGATCTGAGCTTTAAGGTAGTTGTCCTGCTACCGTCCAATCCAAAATTGTACACGCTGAGTCGATGTCAAAACATGCGACCGACTTGGGTTATATCCTTCAAACTTTTTGGTAATACTGTCTCTCGCACACGAAACACGTATCTATATGGATACACGCATACCCTCAAATATCGTACCAAGTAACGATATGGCAACGTCGCGTTAACCTTAGTCGACGCGTTGGCTTACATTGGTTCACATAACCTAAAACATTGTGCGGTGAATGGCGGTGAATGGCTTTTATTAGATAATAAACTGATATAATGTCAGAACAAATTCGATTTAAAGGACAGTTTATTAAAAAAAAATGTCTCGATAAGAAATTGAAAATTATTGCGGCTCGTTACCGAAGCAGAAATACGAAAGATGATGAATATGTCGATCCTAACCCATGTGACGGACGACGCGTTGTGGAATTGAAAGTACTTGGTAAAAATCTGAAATGCTGCGAGTGCAAACGAGTTCTTTCGCTAGAAAATATAGTAAAAGAAGTACATTTAGGGTTGAATTCCATTTTGACGGTAAAATGTGTGCACTGCTCTATATCAACCAAAGTGTCAACAGGAAAGATTCATGTGACAAAAAATGATTCACGGTCTTCCGATGTAAACACAAGAGCTGTTCTTGGTAAGTTTCCTGTAATTTAATAGCTATGCACTTTAAATTTATTAATGTTCTATAATTTTGAAAATTGAAAAGTCAACCTGGAACCTTAAAATAATAGGTACTCTACATGCGGGTATCGGCTACACTGGACTCAACAAGATCCTGGCTTGTTTAAACATTCCTACCATTTCGAAGAGTTTGTTCAAACGGTATGAAAGAGAAGTCGGGCCAGCTATAGAAGAAGCTGCACAAGATAGCTGCAAGCGAGCAGCGCAAGAAGAGCGGCGATTGGTATTGGAAAACGTCGACAAATTGTGTGAAATACTGTAAGACTTCGTTTTTTTATCATAATGAGGCAAGCTTCTGTCGTTATGGAAATTATTGACACTCATGATTGCAACAATCACTTACAGTACGTAGTCTGAACTGTAAAACGTATGACATTGAAGTCTGCATCGTTCGAACGCAACGAAATCCGAAAAAAAAAATAATTCAAATATATTAATTTACCAAAAATGATCCAGCTATATGTTTGAAAAGTGAAAACGACTAGAAATAACTTGAAAATGTAATTATTCAACGAAGTAATAAAACCTATGAAAAATCAATAAACATATGATAACTGTAACGCCTCATATTTTGCCACCTATCATTTTTATTTTGTTCTTGGTTTGGATTAGGCCCAAAGAAATAGCCGACGAGATTTACCTTCCCCGCAAGACCTTGTCCTCTTCCAATAATAACGATTCTCAACCAGAAAGTGATGATACACTTATAAATAGCGCTGTGAATTTCGATGCAGCATTAGGTGAAATCGTTAATATTATTATTTCCTATGATATGGGATGGAGCAAGCGAGGTAATGGACGAAGTTATGACAGCTTAAATGGGTATGGTACTATCATTGGGTTCTTGAGTGGGAAAATTTTGGATTATGCAGCGAGAAATAGAAAATGTAAAAAATGTGACGCAGGTCGAAGCAAATCTGACCATCAATGTCGGAAAAATTTCCAAGGAAGCGCCAAAGCCATGGAGTCTGATGCGGGAGCTGCTTTGGTGAATAAAAGCTCCATTCTAAAAGAAGCAGGACTTAATGTACGGGTAGTAATTGGCGACGAAGATAGTTCGACTATTGCAGCTGTGCGTCAAGGAAATCCTAGACAGATTTTCAAACTTAGCGACAGAAATCATCTAATAAAGTCATTTGTTAAAGCGTTATATAAATTACAAGGAAATTTCAAGGAAATGAAACAGAAAAATACAATAGTACATCTGAAAAAATGTTTTGGGTATGCGCTCGCACAAAACACAGGAAATGGCACGAGACTGGCATCTACATTACGCTGCATTCCACATCATTTTTTCAACCGGCATGAAAACTGCGGTACATGGTGTCACCATGGCGGTGAGAATGATTCAAAAAAGCAAGCAGTTATACTAAAGGATCCTTTGCTTTATGATCAACTGAATGCAATATTTTCAAAGTATGCTAATAATGCGCACAAATTTTCTATCGCTGCATCAAGTCAGGCTAATGAGGCTTTCAATAATATAATGGCCCACAAGGCTCCCAAAAATATTTGCTACAGCCAAAGCGAATCATCTTGCTATCGTCTTGCGAGTGCAGTATGCACAAAAAATGACGGGGATTCTCACCTGAAAGATGTTCAAAGTAAATTGTTATTGTCACCGGGACGGCATACTGCATCTTTTGGAGCCCAATTAGATAAGAATAGGTATACACGAGCAATAAAAGCTAAATTGCCTGCTGTGAAAAATCGCAGAAATTTACTAGCCCAACAAAGGGAAAATTTGCGAAAAAAAAATGAAAGCTCCGAAGGTATTCAATATGAATCTAATTGTGGATTGACGGAAGATAGTGAAGACCTAAATGCTCTCCATGAATCTCAAATTACTGAGTTACCAATTGTTTCGACAGCAATTGAGGCCTGCAATATCGTTTATTTTGACTTGGAAACTTCAGGGTTACATAAAACTGATGAGATTTTACAAATCGCGGCGAAATATAAGAAACGTTCATTCAGTGTGTACATTGATCCAACTAAAGCTATTCATCCAGATGCTTCAAAACATACAGGATTAAAAAATATTGATGGTGAATTATTTTTTCAAGGTGAAAAAGTTAAATCAGTTCCCGCCAAAGATGCTCTGGATGCATTTCAACAATTCTTGAAGTTATCCTCCAAGCCGTGCTTACTCGTTGCACACAACGCAAGCTTTGATACCTCACATTTACTTCGTACTATTTTTAAATATTCGATGATCACCAATTTTAAACACATTGCTGGCTTTTCAGATACGCTAATGTTATTCAAACGAGAAATTCCTGAGAGACAGGGTGTGGGGAAGTTCACACTTTCTCAATTAGCGAAAGATTACTTAGACATAAATACAGATGAAAAGTTCCATGAAGCGTCGTACGACGTCGAAATATTGGAGAAACTCACATCTGCTCTAATTGACAGGAAAGATTTGTTTAAAACGTGTAAATCGTACAAGGAATCTTTGATTCATGTAACAGCCTTACAAAAGACAACGGCTATGTTATCCTTTTTAACACCTCTAAAAGGGGTAATATCTGGCAACATGCTGAGGAAAATTGCGAGCGTTGGAATAAAATTCGAGACACTAAAAGAAGAGTATGAGAAAGGGGGTAAAGAAGGATTAGTGCAATATTTGAAGGAACCAATGAGCAATAAGAAGCCGCGAGTGACTAAAGACAGACGAGTACTGAACAAAATAATTGATCACTTTGAGCCAAAGAATAGTTTATAATGTTTCTCCATTGAACAAGTGTTTATATACATTTTTTAAAGTCTTATAGATGTATTCTAGTCCTTACAATAGTTTCCTACAAGTTTTGTTTCATACTATATGTAATAATATGTTAACTTCTGATAAAACCTTTAATAGTCTGTCATATGAACTCTTTATCTAGTTTAAGAACGAATGCTACTGCTAATTATTGTTACTTAGATTCTGTAAGGATTTCTACCTTTGATAAATATCCTGCAATTAAAATTTGTGTCCCTTTTTGTACAATTCTAGTTTTTTCCGATTCAAAAGTTCGAGAAGTCTCGTGCGTCAGCATCTAACCTATGACGCGCTCGTACGCCGTTGCCAAATCGCCATCGTTCATCCCCTCCCGTTACTCCTTTGAATTGGGTTTTACTACCAATTCGTTGCTTTATTTAATGTTATTTCCTAAATTGAACGGTCAATGTTTCCAATTTTTTTCCTGAACATTCCTGAAGAATTTTTATGCTTATATATTTGTTTTTCATCACTGTGTTGTTGTCCGGTCTAATTAATAAAATTGAAAATACACGGTTTTCATATGCCTTATGTATGCAATGCATGTAAAAAGTACGGTATTTGATCGCGATTATCTCACGTTCGGGACGGTCAATTGTTTCTAGATTTCACTCACACGTAGATGCCACATTTATTGAGTTGTGGTTAAATTTTCAGATTTTTCTTGTTAAATACGATTTCCCGAACAACTACCTTAATTCCACAGTTTAAAAGTACAACCGTGTCATTAAAATTTTTGGACAGTTTATATTCTGTACTATGATATATTTGGCTTTGGTAAATGCATCTGTTGTGTAGTTTTCCATTTTCACCTTGATTAACTACAGGAGTACCTTCACCAAAAAATGTTACACCATTATTCACTTGTGCGGATGCTGTTGCACGCTGTTTCGAGAAGATACTTTCACAATACATGTGAACATGTGGGTCCAGTTCTTTTGAATACGATGACATTCTCGCACGCCATGAGAGTATTGCTAAAGACTTTTTTGCCATCTGTTGTTCGACACCCTTAGGTCCATTTACGAGTTGCTTCAGTGCAAAAATATTACTTTCATAAGGAAATGCTGAAGTACTCCACAGCGGACCAGACTTTTTAACGGACTCGATAACATGAATCAGCGAATGCACATTGAATCTCATTGATTGTGGTCCATACAATATTTCAAATTGCGCAACATACTTTAGAAGATTCTCTTCACATTCATTAATTTCAGCGCTAGTGATTTTCATTTGCAGAAGCAAGTAGAAGCTTCTTACAAGTATTGCATGATGCTCAAGATATTTATGCTCCATAATGTCTGCACACACCGGTATACTGTAATACAGTAGCCATGCCTTCCAATCTTTTGCTTTGAACATGCTACGGTTGGACAGCGTTTCGGGTAATTTATGAACTTCTCGAGTGGGCTGAATCCTCTTTAATCTTTCATCGATCATCTTTCGCTGGGTGATGGAAAAGATCTTCAGCCATAATTCCCATACAAACTTCACTACGCCTAGCAGAACCGTGTGCATATAATCTAGTGGGAAACCCCAAACCATGTCAAAATTTGGGATTTCACTTAAATTAGAGGCACCCTTGATGCCTCGAGATTGAAATAGCGAGGAACTTGTAATTGCCATTTCTACATCACGCATGTGCGATTCATGGGTTCTTATTTCGGCTTCTTCTTCGTCGAAAAGATAGCGCATCGATAGGGCCAGATATTTCCCACGCTGATAGCAGTGGCTGCATCCAAAATATCCGTTGAATTGTATTCTATTTTGCAATATCGGACGAGCCACAGAATCCACAGAGCAGCATAACGGCGTAAAAGTGAAAAGAAGTTGTATACTACCATATACTGTACTAACCCCTTCACTGGTCAAGCGATTAACTTGTTCGCAAAGAGTCTGTAGATATAAATTCATCAGCGCAGGTGATGGCTCTTTTTTCACTACCATTAGGCCTGCTAGTAGCACATACTTGAATCTATTTTTAGGTGTTAAATCGTTCAGAATGATTTGGATGGGCCAAAAGTTTCGTTTTGATTTGTGGAATAAAGGTGCTCCATCTGTACTAAAGTTAAAGGTACAAATATCAGGAAACTGTTCAATTACCGCTCGATGTAGTTGGCTGTCTTGTATATCATCTAAAGATTCTGAAGTCTTGAAAACACGTCTAGAATCGATGCTCTCTAACAATTCAGCGCAAATATTTTCATCTAGCAGTAATAAATTAATTTGATACTTCAAATCAACTGACAGAAATACATTTTGACTTGTAGAATTTACATCACATTTCTGCATACATTTTTCACATACAACTTGGCGGTTGTTTTTTGATTCTTTTTTGAAAGTACAACACAACTTAGTGTAGCAATTGGTGCAATAATAATTGAACATAATCACATCATCAGGTGGGTCAAAGTCTTTTGAAAATCTATGATTCGACACATTAAGTGAAGCAAAATGTGGTCCTGCACACAATTTTAACATTTGTACAAGATTTGTTCTCGCTGCATTGGAAGTACGAAATCGTAACGAAAAAGCAGCTACCATTGACATTACATCATCTACCGTAAGATTAGATTCTGCAAACATGATCAAAGTATTGCGGTTCACCGATGGAGTTGGGTTCACATCATCTTCCAGGGCACAGGGCTCCATAAATACACTTTCATCGTCATTGGAATCCGTACTTATTGTTATATTATCTCCTTCATTAAGAATGGTGAAATCTTCGTTATCATCACTGCATGTATTGTTTTCTGAATTTGGTGGCAGTGGTAGAAGCGACATGTCTTCATTATCGGCCCTTTCGACTGCAGTTGTTGGCGGCAAAAACTGCAGACTCAGTTGTGAGAGTCGCTGATTCAGCTATAAATCACAAAAAGGATAACTGGAAGATACACAATAATGGAGAGTGATAGTTGAAGGAGATGATTTACTCCATGTACCACTTGTTCGTTATCATCAATTCCTGGGAGCGTAACCTGACGTTTTCGGCTCCAAGCAGCATCAGTAGCCGGTGATACGGACCCCCTCATGTAATTCGGGTCCAAATTAGCTTTATATCTCTTCCGAGGCTGCCCTGCTTCCATGTTAGTTCCAAGGAATAGAGCTATTGAATGATAACTACATTGAATTATGGTTGATTATTCCAGTTAATGCCAAAGTTCGCGAATAAGCCCCCTGATCTTCCGATTATCCTCCCACAAGATATATGTACAATTAAATGTATTAGCTTAATTCACATGTGCTGCTATATTTATTGCCTAGATTCTCTTCTGCGAATATATCGTTAGAGTGTATAATATATACTTACACTCGGGCCTCCGCTATTTGAACACCCGCTATTTGACGGACTCCGCTATCTGACCACATTCGTCCTCCGCTATTTGATGGGCGTTACCCCCACTATTCGGCAGCGTTCCCCTTAACATCGGGGCCGTGAATGACACGGAGTGGCGTGAACTGGCTGCGCAGAAAATCGTCCACAAGGAGTGGGGGACCCCTACTTCCGTCAAATAGCAGAAACGCTCGGTCCCGACTCGGTCAAATAGCGGAGGCCCGAGTGTACCGTGATCGTTATAAGCTCGATTGTTCGTGTGATTTTTTTTACAACGATCGCAGATTGATGTAAATTGAAGAAAAAATAGAAGGCCCAAAAAAATGATGAAAAAAATTTTGACGTCGAGCTAACGGAACTGACTGAACTTCAAAATTATGCTCTCAAACAATTTTTTAGCACTTGATAAGGCAAAAGTGCCCACGGCCTACAAACACCAAGCCAGCCCTGAGTCTGAGGCCAGAGGTAAACAGAGGGTCGCTTCTGCCGCCACGCATGTTTCAGCTCGCTTAGGCTGTTATAGTAGGCTGCATTCTTTTATTCCAGCAGTCAAGCAGCCCTGCGTTGGTATTGGTTTATTCTTTGAAACTCTTTAATACGATTGGTTTACAAAGCAGACCTGCTCTGGCTGCTCGAATAAAAGAATGCAGCCGTAGTTCGGCATTTGAAATGATGCACTGTCATTGGCTGGGATTTCGAAGTCCGTCAAACGAAAACGTCGATTGGACAGAGCTTGAGGGGAGTATACTGTGGTAGGCTTGCGCTCGCCGTTCACGTTCTTTCGAGACTGTTCATTATTTCTTTGGAATCCACGTGTTCGCGAAGTTTCAAGAAAGAATTACATATACTCGTACTAAAAGGAAAAAGGAAAAAGAATCCGCATCAAGAACCAAAAAGGTATGTACAGGTACTAATACATAAGTATATAATGTGAAATATTGCAACATAATAATTATATATACAGTAATAAGATTGACACGGGTGTTTATGTTGATGATTTATATAAATAAAAAAAAAAATAACATATATGGCTACAAAAGTACTATTCCTATTGCGTTGACTTGATGTATAAACAAACCTTCAGATGCATGAACATAAATCCGTGTTAACGGTGATTCTAATTGTCATGTGTTTTCTTTCAAGCGAAAAAATGCAGGCATACGTGCGATTTCCATCCTTGGATTCACGAAATGATAGAAAAGTGGTTCCAGTAACTGATGTTAAACATTTTGACCCGCAACATGTGAACCCCAAAAAACTACACAAAGTGAAGTGCGGACATGCCTACTTAGAAGCTCATGTCTTGTTTGTTGCAGGTAATATAATTCAGATTTGTTATAGTAGATTGCATTATTGCCTACCTGCATATACTTATGGCTTCCAAATCACTATTTTCATCTCTATACTGATATAGCAATTTTCGTCAATATTGATTTTTACCAATCAATAGGCGAATCAAAAGCTTTTCAATATCTCTAAATCAATGTCGGCGTGATTAAGATACTAAGAAATACATGCTAGCACTGATAATTGGTACTAAAACATAATTTCTATACGTCTACTACTTTTGATTCTCAGAAAATGCCATTGAACTACAAGAAAAAATAAAAAGTAAAAGGGCAGTGATTCCACCTGCAAACCAACTTTTGTCACCTTCTGACAGCAGCATGGATGAGAGAGATACTTCGAATAGGACTGCCGAAGTAAATATGTTGTGACTCAAATATTTGATTTCAAAAACTAGTATCAGTTATTCATGATATAGAATTCATGATATAATATAGGACCCCTATTCGGATGCGAAATATTATATTATCTTTTCAAGACAATCATGGCACATAAGCACGATGAGATATAGCTGAGAAAATCTGTATAAGTTTAATCGTTTGATATGGTCACTAACGACAATGCGTTTTTTAGAGATGAATGTAAGGTAAAAATAACGAGGGATAAGATCATTCATTTCAGAAAGCTACATTTGGACTTTGAAATGGAAATTGAATGAAACTAGACGAATAAAATATAAATTAATGTTGCATATTATTTCAGAATTGGATATCTTATGAATTAAGATCTACTATATATTTTAATAATCACTCGAACTCGTGCCTTTTCATTTCTAATCTAGATTCATCCGTGAGAAGCTTATAGATTTTTGGTCTGATGATTGGGGGTTTCCATTTTGTAAATGAAATCAATATTAAAAATACTTCGCTATTCAGAATATCAATAAGTTCCATTGTTAACAGATAGCAAGACAAAGAGCTATTCAATCAAATTTGCAAGAACGAATATCAAAGCTGCAACCCCATCCACAAAGTAAACACAAATCTGAATATCAGCGAAAAACCATTGCTGCCCCACAAAAGCCAAAGAAATGTGTCAAATATGCCAAAAAGTCTCCAAACGATCAACAAAGTGTATTCAAAACTCCGGTTGTTCAAAGAGCGGGCGAGAAACCAGATTCTGAAAAGCAAGTAACTACGCGTTCACCATCTTCTGACGATTCTGTTTCACCGCAGGTAATTATGCATTCAGCTTACATAAGTAGAAGATCAATTCTGTACTGCACCTATTATAAGTAGATGGCATTTTATCTCCCAGAAGAAAAGGAGTATACATGAAGCAATGGATTCTCAAGGGCCAATGCCTTCTAAAGATTGTAATGAGCGGATGAAAATTCAACGGAGCATAACAGGAATGAAAAAACTCTGTACAGAAAATGTAGTTCCAAGCGCAGAAGGCACGTCAAATAAGCTCGGGCAAGAAGATTCATCACATAAGGAATCTATAACTGTGCGAGTCTGCATCAATTAAAAATGCATGATATCATTTTTTTTCAATATTTTGACACGTGTTTATAACATTACAGGACCATCGTGTGTGTAATGACAACATTGCAACATTACAGCTTAAAAGGGATGCGCTCCGTTTCGAAGTTGCGGCCTTGCAAAAAAAATTGGAGAGCAGGCAGGGTGATTTTCTGATTAAAGAGCGCGAGTGGAAACAGTGCGAAAAGAACTATACCAAGTCTACATTATTATTGAATAATAAAGTTAATGAAAAAGAAACGGAGCTCAAACTGTTACGGAAACTCAATACAGACTTGCAGACTTGCGTCATAAGCCACTTTGACCAAATGAAGGGTAAAATGCGATTCGGCTAAACTTAGATTCTTGTGGACTTGTGAACTATGCAGCTTCTGCGTCTCTAGTATATGAGATCAGTAGCCCAGTTAGTATCTCGCTAACTTCTTGCAGGATACATTTTTTGTATATTATTGCAGCAACATTGGCACAGATGGTAATAGCGAAAGAAAATTTTACGTCAAGTTATGACCAGTGTGACGGACGGTGTGGTAGTGTGGTTAATTATCCGAACGGTTCTATTGACAAGCGAGGACCTGTCGACTATTAGGATACCCGTCACATGCGCGAAAATAATAAAATTAAAAGAAAAGATCTATCCTGGGATAGACCGGTAAATAGGATCGTTGCCGCCTAGTCCTATACAGGGCTCAATTGAAATGTTTAAACTATGGTTGAGGCTAATGAATATTAGGATGATTAAAATAATAAAATAAAAGGTGATTCAATGATCATGAGAATTAACTGGTAAAATCAAATATATATTCTTGAACAATAATGGATATGAAATATATAATTCAAGCGGCTAACAAATGATTGCCGGTTGAACAAATGAATAACATAAAATATTAATTCACAAAGTAATGAAATAACGAGGTAATATAATGATCTCCGACGTGGGGATCGTGAAGGCTTGTTACTATATAAGATTTATTATTAATGAAAAATTAGTAATGAATTTAATAAAGGCTCTTCACGATTCACACGCGTTGATGAAATGAATATAATATGAAATGCTGAAATAATCAAAAGGAACTACTGGAACTCTCTATGAAAAAGCTTCACTATCTCTCTCTCCTTAGTGATAATACTGAATCGTATTCAACAAATAAAAGAAATCATGTATGGCTTTTATAACATAAATGCATATGGTTAATGAATCGAGATCAGTAACTATGTGTTTAGTTTATATTGTTCAGAGGAGCCTCGTACTGGGGTTAGGGTGAATCCCGAAATTCTGCGAATTACCCCGCTCGGCTCGTCAGGTCAAGAATTGTCCCGATCTTGATTCATTCACTATAATAGTAAATGATAAAATTCCCCGATATAGGAATTTGTATTTATAACGAGTATGTAACTAATTACGTAGATCTTTAATTACATATGTTTAAAAATAATATGGTAATATAAATCGAGGTTAATAGTGGAATCTTGATAACTCTTTTATAATAAAAAGGGTAACCCAACAGGATTAGGGTGGAACCCGAAATTCTGTGAATTATCCTGTTTGGTCTTGAAAATTTATATTCATACCAATCTCGATTTATATTAAAATAGGAAAATAATGCAGATTGTATGAGTAGCAGTTCAAGCTCGCCGGGTGATCTCGTTACTAGTTAGGGTTTACCCCGAAATACCTCTTGTATTGACTAATTACGATATTCCCGTGGATATACTACTCATGTGATTAAATTATATTATAACATGCAAATGATTAAATTTAAAGAATTCTGGAAAACAGTCTAACGATTTTGAATATATGATATATGATTATAAATGAGCGAATTTGTGTGAGCGATCGTGATTACCTATCTTTGGCTGAGTTGGCGTAGCATGGGGCTACTTTCGATATTTAGGTATAAGCCTCCCTCACCTTGAGAACCTCGAAGCCTTTGATTAGCGTAGAATTTAGATTGGTTTATCACGTATAGTGTTCGGAACTGAAGCTAATAATTAATTGTTAATGTTCACTGATTCGAAATAGTCGATATTAATTGTTAACTTAAAGTTGGAATAGAAAGATTTTTAGTTGTCTTAGATATTACAAATACTCTAAATGAGTATAAGGCGAAAAAATGAAGTTATTCTTGTTAAAAGTCCAAAAGCGGTTATTATAATAATTAAATTGTGTCTCTGCACTGAATTTAGTATTAAATAATCAGACCACCACCCTGTGGATTATGTCACGATTATTACTTAGGGTTGACGAGTACTGAGTCCTTTACACTACCACTTTAATTATAAAAAGAAAAGATTGAGTGTAACTCTTGGCTCTAGTTAGCACACGGTTCTTTACATCCACGCACCTCGCGATTTACCAGAAGAAAGACCGTTTGTAGTTGTATAAAGTAAATAGTTTAAAATAATGAAGTTAAAGCGAATGCATAAATCTTGAAGAGATTTACGGTTTGAATTTTGTTGACGAGTACTGAGTCCTTTACACTACCACTTTAATTATAAAAGAAAAGATTGAGTGTAACTCTTGGCTCTATTTAGCACACGGTTCTTTACGTCCACGCACCTCGCGATTTAACAGAAGAAAGACGCTGATTTAAGTTCAAAGGCGACGAGGTCCCCGCGGTTGCAACAATGTATGTATTACTGCGCGCGTGGCTTAGCCAATTAGGGCCTTGCTTAGTGGCTAATTGTCGCCTGATTGGTTTGAGGGACTACTTGCAGTTAGCGTAGGCGTTGGTCCCTTGTGACGTCACGCGGTCCCATGCTACTCCATGCCTCACCTATAGTCTACTCACACTAGCTCATATTTTGAATATCTTCAAACTATGTTAATAATCCGAACTTATATTTGAATTATGAACCGTTAAATGGCTCTTTAGTTTTCCATCATTCTTGCTTTTGAAATCTTATTATTCTACTTCTAGTTAGCTTAATTTCCTTATTTCTTTGGAAATTAGAGAGAGAGCAAAAATTACATCTACGCGCTAACCTATAGTAGTGTGAGATCGAGGGGTCAGCAAGACTGGGGTTCCAGTGTTGCTTCGCCGTTATCTGCACCTACGTGACTTATAGCCGTTTTAAGAAGGGAATAAACATCCGATAGAAATAATATTATATTTCGATGTGGTTACTTTTTATACTCTAAGTCACGTTCGAAAAATGAAACAACAAGTTGTTGAGGTTCAAAGAATTTATAAAATCAAAGAAAGAAAAAGGAATTTAGGATTCCGGGATATATATATATATGTGTAAAAGAAAGAAGTCAGCAGGATTAGGGTAAACCCGAAGTTCTAGCAACTATCCTGGTTGACTTCCCAAAAAGAAAAATATATACCGAAATCTTTAAAATCTACGCACGTAACACCAGCCTCCTGTTGGATATTTGAGAAAAGATGACCTCATGGTAAAGTCTTTCTGATATTTCCGATCCCTTTAGGCTGTATTTATATGGTTTGATTCCAATTTTCGATTCGGCAGATACATTTAGGGCACGGAGAGTGGTTATGCAGGAATACCTATGCAATGGTTACTGCCAATGTACAATCGCCATCGTTATTCGTGAAGAACATTGCAGTAGCAGTCTATGGCTACGAAAAACTGCAAAAAAGCACGATTACAGGAAAGGGCAGCAATCGCAATCGGCAACAGATAAAACCAGACCAAAAACTTGATCCTGTTAAGCTATTGGCTATCAAAGGTTTGCAGTGAGTCGTAGTATTGCTTATCTTATGTTCGCTATCATTCTTCGTCAATAATTTTCTTCAGACATCTTCCGGCACTGGCTACTTACTTCGCGAAAATTATCCGAGGAAGCCGTTGAGTTGGAAGTGGAAAGAGCGAGACAATATATAAGCAAAAAAATTTCTGAATTGAAAAGTAAGTAATTTTTGTCGTATTTGATAGTTTATTGCTTTCTGTATCTATCAATCATACCCTTTTTGAATTACAGGAAAGATCGAACCAGCGCAACAAGAAGAGCAGCTGTCTGATGAATCGGATGTCGATAGCAACAATGAAGATGATTCTAAACTTGATGATTCACCAGACGTGCGACAGAACATATCTTGTTCCAATGAATATCTTGTTGATGACAATGAGAATGACAATTCAAACGAGGCTACTGTTACCAACAGCATGAGTGAATAAAGCCAACATCCACAAACTTGCATGAACTTTCAGTTGAAGCATTGTTTGAATTGCCACTAGTTATTTACTTCTATATGCTTTTGTCCACATACTGTCAATCACAAATGAATCAGGGAATATAGACTGGTGTTTAGAAGAAAAAAAATATTTTTTTACTGAGAGATTGAGAGGTTCTGATAAATCAGGTAATCACTTAAAGAAAGTGATATCAACTTTGTAGGGATAATCTTGAAGAATTCTTAAAAAAGTCTGCGTTTCCATTGACACTTGAACGCGTAGAATGTAACTATCATTACATACTTATATATAATCATATAATTTCATTCTTTCAATTCACACTCTTCTGTTTCGAGTATAGTATATGTATTAGAGTGGTCGGCAAAAAATAAAAAATTCCGGGCCGCCCCCCAGATCAACTTCAAATAAATAAAATCTAATTCTGCAATTTTTTTAGATTCTCATCTTACGATTCAACCCTTGACCACAGAGGATGAACTTTTTCATTCAAGATGTACGGGGCTTCGCGACGTCTTTTCCAGTTATTATTTTATTGTAGGTCTAATTATGAGTCTAAAGATTCGAAATTCTCACAAATTAGTCTACGAGAATGCTGCTGTATGGACAAATATTCCCCCCCCCCCCCACCCCCCCAGCATTCCAAAATTTTGTACGGGTTATCATATACCAATATGATGATTTCTTTCTAATTTCACTGAAAAACATATATCGGTAAACATACATTTTAAATGTTTTTGAGCAACATTTGATGGAATGGATAAAAAAATCATCATATTGGCTGTACAAAGATTTGAGGGCGAGGAGTGGCCATTCCTGTCTACACAGCAGCATTATCGTAGACTAATTTGTGAGAATTTCGAACTTTCAGATTCCTCAATAGTCTTCCCATAATATAATAGCTGGAAGACCGTGGGACCCCGTGAATTTTTAATGGAAAAGTTCATCCCTTGTGGTCAAGGGTTGAATGTTGAAACATGAATCTACAAAAATTACAAGGTTTGTTTTAAATCATTTGGAGTCGATTTGGGGGGGCGGTCTGGGAAATTTATTTTCAAAGTTATTCTGACTTGACGTCCACCGTCATATATAGTATAATATATATACTCCTATCTAGCATGCCAAGAAAATAGAGCGTGAACATATATGATGCTGTCTAACAATAATGCATGTTTTAATTTTAATCAACATGCATTCTCACATTGTAAGATGTACTATTATGCAATAAATATTATATGAAGAGTTCATTTGTTTATTTGTAATCTCATTTCATAGTCAGTAAATTGAATGTCACCTTTTTAATTTCAATTACTACCTCATACGTAGCGTGAAGAAACAGATTTGCCGTGCTTCAATATTGTTCTGTTTAATCCTAACATAGGATTACCATTCTAAATCCTCAAAATTGAAATGTTCTATCTGTTCTAATCGTTACACAATTATTGAAATATAGGAATATATTCGAAGAATAGAAACAGATTCAACTAGTTAACCAGACTATTGTATTTTATTCCAATTTTGGGATCAAGAAAACAGATTCATCCGGATTCAGATATTTAATCCGTTTCAATCGGTTCTAATCTTTTTTCGTTTACTGGGCGTGGTCCTTTCTATAAATTACAAAAATGAAATAGAATAATTTTACCTTTTAAGTCTGGATCTGTTTCCCAAGCCTTAGAATATTTTTGATAGTATTTTTTCTTGTCCTTATCTTTGGGCATTTTGATACGCGAACAAATCAAAAACCATAAACGTAACCAAATTATAATCACTAGACACTAATTCTCACAGGTATGTTTATATTTGTGGTTAACCCAGGTAAACACCATATTATAATAGTGACTTCCGCATTTTATTTAACTCTGCATTTTTAGTAACAAGCAAACGTACTAGATGTCACTAAGCCGCTGTGTTAGAAATGAATGTGATTGGCTAGACTTGGTTACTTCCGAGCCTAAAACATCACATCTTCATATTTTCAAATTAAAAAAAATGAATATTCTAAGTTAAAAAAAAAAACCCTGAAAATACCCCTAAAAAAATCCCATTCGGCTCTTTGAACCCCTAAATTTGGGGGGAAACCCCCTAAGTTGGCAACACTGATCGGAACAGAAGAGCGTAACATTTCGGCAAGACGATGTCCCATAACAGAAGTAGTTCACAGCTGCTCCAAAGTTATAACAGTCTACGTATCTTCTTCAAATGAACCAACTTCGACCAGCCTACCAACCACTCACTTCACCTACCTGTACATCAGCACCACAAACTAGTTATCAAACAGACTAATATATTTGAAATTACTGATCATTCAAAGTGTTATAATAGTACAGCACGATACAGGTAGCATACACGTGCCATATACTATTTTGTTTAACTCAGTGTGCGAAATTCTTTACCTGTAAAAACTCTAAAAAATAGGGAAGTATAGTATATATTGGAATATTAGTGAGAGCGGCCGGGTGGGAACAAGGTCCAAAGGCAGAGCGCCCGGTCAGGGTGCAGGGGGCAAAGCCCCTGCTAGGGGTTCAGGGGGCAAGGCCCCCGCTGGGGGGTTGGAAAGCCCCCCACATTAAAAACAAAATACTTCCAAATATGATTTTCAATAGCATCAATTTTTATTAGTCTTCGAAACTAAAGAAATGAGGAAATCAAAGACAAAAACAACTGTTTTTCTTCCACTTCTATATATATCCCTTTTCGTGGTCTATCGATAGAAACGCATTTTGATAGAATCATATTATGTTTCACATGAATTTTATTTTATTTATAAATAACATGTAATGTTAATTTGATATATTGGTAACACTATTATTTAATCAGTAAATATGTATGTCTCAACACAATTTGACACAAAATTAAGAAAGTTGAATGGAAGAAAAATATTTTAGAAATTATTAGTTTCAAACGGAGAGAAATTAATTAGTTTTACATATGGAAGTATGTGAATCGGACACTTTACAGACTATCAACAGGCATAAGAAATCAATTATCACACACTGAGTTGAGAATCGTACAGTATGATATGAGAGTGATGAAACTTTTTCTGACGAGTGTGAAATTGCAGCACGAGCCGAAGGCGAGTGTTGCAATCACACAAGGTCAGGAAAAGTTTTTCCGTCGAGTATTATAGAAAATTTTACTTTATGACGTATGAAATTCTCACACATGCGGAGTGTGCGTAAAACATCCAAGGTGTGTTGCACAAAGTTTTAATGGTTTCGAAAAATGGTGTAGCCAAGTGCTTTCGTTTTTCCTTGATAGCTTCTATTATCAAAAAAAAATTCTTCAGATTTTCCCTGAACGATGCTTGTTGAGATTCATTTCCAATACATGGAAGAGGGCTGATTCTTTGATAACTGCCCAATTTCAAGCCTTGGCTCTTACGTTTGGCAGCAAAATCAACAACCCGTCTAATAAGTGTCAAACTGAATGTATAAAATTTCCGGTAATTCATTGACCTTTAGATGATCGTGTGGAAAAATTACTGATTAAATACTAAATTTAAGTTAAAACTGTATATTGAGGTTGAAGTTCGTACCGTTGACGTAATAACAGAATATTCGTTGAAGAAATGCAATATTTCGTGATCCTAATATTGTTAGAATTACAAAATATGCTAGATAAACGTGTTTCACACGATTTGAGGAATTATACATCTTTCTTGATCCTTTTGAAATTCGAGCCTTGAATTTGAGAATTTTTTGGCGAATATTTTGTTGAAGTAACGTTACGAACTTCAACCTGATACTGTATAAGACAAAATTAAGTTCTGCCTAATAAATTATTTATGTTTGTCACAGTTGACAATTGAAGTAAATGCGTTTGTCTTTCGCTGAATGTTTCTTCCCTTGTCCAAATTCCGAATGTATTTCTTATGGTGATCAAACTATAATAACGTATAACACTGCTGGAATGAAATGAGCAATCTTTCTCAGTTCTGGTACTTGCAAAAAGAAGTGAAATCCCACGAAAAACATCCAAAGATGTAGAAAAAGCCGCCAAGTACTCACACGAAAATCACAATTGCTTTATAAGCAAAACGATTCGCCAGTCTCTGTCGTGAAATCAAGAAAAAAGCCAAGCACCGAACGTACAACTGCGATCTCTCAGCAATTTGTTAAAAAAAAATAAAAAAACTCAAACTCAAACTCAAGCCTACGTCGTGAAGTCGGAGTTTCGTGTGACGATATCGAAGCATCATTCCAAGAGCTACGTACTTGGCGGGCACATGCGGTTCCTTAGAGCTATACGGACAACTCGCTTCGTTTTACGCGAAAATTGAGTTTTTAATGCGACAGCAATTATAAAATACAATGAAAAACTAGTTATTCAAACCAATAATCGTTTCAGACAATACTTCTACGTGTCTTTAACTATGTGTATGACTTAAGGTGCCACAGAACTTGATCCAAAATTTAGCATTCGGCGCAGCGCCCTCTGGATATTTTAGCCGGGTTTCAAACCCATATGAAACCAGTCAGAAGTGCTACTACCTACCGGGAGCTAGCGAAACGCTCATCGAGACAAAACGGGGTCGGTCAACCGTCTGGATCTCAAATGATAACCTTACCAACGTGACCGACTCGAGTTTTTCTTACATGAATGGTAACGTAACACGTTCGGAATAAATAACGACGTGATATATATGGGGCATTCCACGCCAACTCGACCAGTGTCAAACCCCAACCATCTCGACATCATTTAATTTTTTTTTTAACATTCTACTCAGTGAAAAATGCGTCCAAAATGTTTTTTTAGATTTTTTCATTCAGCGGTTTATTTTTTATAAATTTTTGAAGTTGATTGAGAAGGCCCATTTTTTCAGTTTTTTGACTCAGGCTTTCTCAATCAAGTGAAAAAATTTATAGAAAATAAACGGCTGTATGAAAAACAAAAAAAAAAATCTGGACGCATTTTTCACCAAGTAGAATGTTGAAATAAAAACCAAAAAAGATTTCGAGACGGTCGGGGTTCAACACTGGTCGAGTTGGCGTTCCCCCCACATGTATCTAATACCACGTAATGGTATTTCGGAACGATTGTTTGGATAATTGAATAACGGGTTAAATATAATCCCAAGTAAATAAACAAAATATATATATATATATGAGAATATGTAACGAATATATAAGAAATACTTCATCTTACAACGTACGGAACCGGGTAAACATTAAATACAAATACGTATCTAAATCCTGTAATATTTCGTTTATTAAATTAAAAAAATAATTCCATAGAAAGATCCGATTACAGATCAATGATCAATTACATATCAATCTAGTATCAGCAAATCAAGGTTACCGCGAAGTCAGAGGTTGTGTGTGAAAATCATTTCCTCCGGAATACTGGACATTCTTCGTGAATCCGCAGATGGTTTTCACCATCTCGCATAATACGTGGTTCTGCAAATAACGAAGCAATTGTTAGATTATTCCAGCGAACTTTCCTGATACTGAACTCATCTATTTTAGGCACTTGCAACGATACGAATATAAGTCGGGTAGCCTATGACACCCGTCATTTCTCAGCATCCATCCGCGACTTGTGATCCTAGAGTATCGAAAACGATATTTCATTGAACACAGGGGACGCGTCTCTGTCGACCGTCATTCCTGGATAATCCTCCTTGGCGACATATCCAGAGCCCTGATACTTGAGACAACCTAAGGCGTTGCGGACTACCCGTTTCTTTCCTATATTACATCTGAGAGTCATGCATAATTTACATAGCAGGGGGGGGGGGGGGGGGGTCGTTACCTCGATGTCGAATATTTTTTAGTTCAATTGTTTTGAAAACTGAGATCGTGAAATTAATACGGTACGGTGAGTGAGACCACATAGTTTGAAATGACAATCCTTGAAAGTTATTCAAAATTTTGTGATCGATGATTACAAGAGTAAATTAATTAAAAGACGAGAAATTCTGCAGTTTGATATCGTAGATATCTCCCATCTGTTTCACGCGACGACTTTATTCTGGTTGTAATCACAAGAACCCATAATGCAGTTCGTATGCTTGGCGTATTTGATTCCGATCGGTATGAATTGGCACCACAGTCTTCTGTCTCCTTCTATCCTTCATGGTTGCATAAAGAAGCAAAGAGGCAGAAGACTGTGGGGTCAAGTTCATACCGGTGTCACAATCAAACACGCTTGGTGTACCTGTGGGTAGTTTTACAACAATCTATTGAAACATCGCACGCACGACCCACGTGGAATTCGACCAAAGACCTTGTGGTTTTTCATCTCATCGATTGAAGTTACTTCTCCGAATTGTAGACATTTCGAAATTTCTTCGCATCGTGTAGCATTTTTTCAATTTTTTCGCGATTTTACCGCGCTCAAAGGTTATTTTCCATAAGTTCGAAAATATCTTCGATCTCAATTGAGCTGAAACGCTGCTCGACATCAGTCTTATATGTTACGCGAGTTGCTGAACAAGAGACTCACATCGTTGAACTCGGGTTTATGCAAAAAGTAGTCGATAGTTATAACATTACGCTTTCTACGTTACAAGAGATTTACTCAAACAATAACAAGGAAATTATTGAAAATTACATCATTTTTGTATAAAAAAAAAGTAAAAAAAAAAAGAAAAACTTCGCCTGAAAAATGACGTGTTTAGGAACTGATTTTCGTTCGATTCATATTTTTTTCCAATTAATCTTCGAAGATGTGATTCGAAACGTGAAAAGTACGTTCGACGATGTGAGTTTCTTGTTCAGCAACTCACGTAACCTAAGACTGATGTCGGGCAGCATCTTAGCTCTATTCGGATCGAAAACATTTCAGAATTGATGAGACAAGAGACCACAACATCTTTGGCCAACTTCCGAGAGCATCGTGTGAAACGTGCGGATGAATTGACGTGGAATTACCCTTTCGTTACTGCTTACAAAATTTGCGGCGTCCGATGCGTGTACGCGCCTAGGTACACTGAGTCACGTCCGCGCAGAGGTCCCCCAAGAGTATTTCGCACGCATGACCGATGCTTGGGATCCGTGCTAAAGTCCTTCGCTCACGCGAATCTATATGGATTGAGTAACGAAAACATTCGTCCAAACTTCTACTGTTCTCGAAGGCGACGCTGAGAACGCGGTGTGCAACGGTTCCTGGAACATGCCCCACGGAAGCCAGTCATTTGCGAACGACGTACGCAGGTGAACATTTACCGCATTTGGGATCACTTCATGGCCTTTGTGATTTTGGTACTTTTATATGGATGTAATACTATGGGTAACTCGCCCGTGTCTCAAGTCACAAATATACGCGATGCTACTAATTACTACGAATAGCTATAACAGATGCAACTGTAACATGTTTCCAGGCTTGTTCTATGCAATTTCGGCTTTGGGAATTCATGCCTGCAGAATTATGGGGTGGGTTGATAATATCGCTTCACTTGAAACGAGTTAAAACATTCTCAACAACATTTACAGGGGATTGTCGACTATTTCAACGTGATAATACTGCATTTTTGCTCTGTGCCAAAATTTTTGTTGTAGGTTTCGTAAATATTAAGAATTGTCGCAGTTACGACACGTATTCAACTTCGGCTTTTGTGCTCCGTAGACATACTGAATTAGGTCAGTTACCACACGTGTTCTTGAACTTTGGCCCTTGAGCTCTGTGGATATATTTCAAACTCGTTGCCAATGCACAGTCTTGACGAGTTTGCGTTGAGATTTGCGTTAGATACACATACGAACATACTTTCCGCACATTCCCTGATGTCTGGAAATCGGACTATGTTGTTCCGCTTAATAAATGCAACCCTTCCGCTTCAGAATCGGATACCCGACCTCTTGCAAACCTGTCGCACCTATCGAAGGTATTCGAAAAGATAGTGGCAAAGCAGCTGGTTTCCGGAAGGCCACAGCACACAAACGGTCCTTCTCAGAGTGTTAGATGATGCAAGGAAGGCTATTGATGACAAGCATATCACGATCCTTCTTCTTTGTGACTTCAGTAAGGCGTTTGATAATATACGTCATCGGTTACTACTACCCAAATTACTGCGTTGTGGACTCTCGAAAGAGGTAGTAAGGTGGTTCCACTCTTATCCGTCGGGTCGGTCTCAGGCTCTACGCGATCTAGCCGAAAATCATTCCACTTTTTCATCTAACCATTCGGGTGTACCGCAGGGCTCCGTTCTCGGTCCTCTTCTCTTTCAGCTATTTATCAATGACATCGGCCGGGCACTAAGGCATACACGTACCACTTTCTTTTCGCAGACGATCTGCGAATTTCCTTTCTTACACTTATGCGTTATCCGCATTATAGTCGTGATTATCATGTCTCAGATTAATGGTTGATTTCATTGTATATATTTCATGAGATCGTGCAGTTTCTACGACACTGCGGCATTCACCAACTCATGTCTGCCTGAACTCATCTCCCTTGTAAATGGTCGACCAACCTGATGCGGCTGGGTGTGAAGTTCTCTGTTCTCATTCGTCTCTCTTTAGCAAATATTGTTGAATTTTTCATCATCTCATCCTCGTTACACGCAGAAAAAGGATTTTTTAAACCAATCTAATATATTTTGTCGGAATAATTAGTTGGATCAAGTATTTCTGATTTGGTTGGAATAAATCTCGTTCAATCCGAAGCTATCGCTTGTTTCCCCTAACACCACTTCTTTGAATCAAAGATTATTTTGTTGATTCGAACAAACATTCACTTCCCCATATTTGATCGCCGCATTTTGCTCAGTCAAATGAATATCATTTGCTCCAACAAATCCTTTCTCTCGGTGTACGCATCTCATTCTCCGTTTAACTAATTTCTTGTACTTTTTATCATCTCATCCTCACTGTGCATTCCATTCCATTTTGCGTTATCTTCTCTATTTATAACCTTCGTATTACGTTTATTTCTATGGTTATCTGTACTTATCATTATTATGCTCTACTAAATGCTTTGTCGTCATCTGCTAAATTTCGTGTGTAATTATCGTTTGTGAATTTCCTACGCTATCGTACTATACTATAGTTCGATATTTTTACCTGCACTACATCATCTTAAGGTAGTTGTTCACGTACAGTCCCACCAAACGTGGGTTTCAGACAAGATTTTGAATACTTCTCGATGGGGAAAAAATCTGAAAAAAATCCAGCATGTAGGAGATCCTCGGGAGAATGATTTTGCATAATAATAATTCAAAAAAGTTAATAACAAATTGATGGAAAAAAAAACTGTTCAAGAAATTAGCGGTGACCCAACTTTTTTTTCAGGTGAAAATGATTTGTCAATTTTACTGAATACGTATGAATTTTTTTAGAATTTTGGTGATATTTTGAAAATTGAGGTTTTTCATACCTGACAAATCTCAATTTTCAAAATATCACCAAAATTCTCAAAAAATTCATACGTATTCAGTAAAATTGACAAATCATTTTCACCTGAAAAAAAAGTTGGGTCACCGCTAATTTCTTGAACAGTTTTTTTTTCCATCAATTTGTTATTAACTTTTTTGAATTATTATTATGCAAAATCATTCTCCCGAGGATCTCCTACATGCTGGATTTTTTTCAGATTTTTTCCCCATCGAGAAGTATTCAAAATCTTGTCTGAAACCCACATTTGGTGGGACTGTACGGGAACAACTACCTTAAGCTATAAAACTACGTATTTCGCTCGTACTCTGTTCTGGCATAACAAATAAATCTAATCTAATCTAATCTAGTCTAATCTAATCTAATACGAACACCCTAGAACGGTCTAGACTGTTTTGAAATGTTCTGAAATCTGTATATTTACAGGGATACGTTACAGTCGCACTTGCCAAACACCAAATACGCGACACATACTGTCATTATATGCTACAATTACCAACATTGAATGGAATCATCCAACAAAAAGTACCAAAACCAATAAACACCCTAAAATGTCCGAAATCCGATAAACGTGCGCCGGAGCACAACGTTCGTACTCGACTAGCTTCGGTGGAGTATGTTCCGGAAACTGTCGGACTCCGGGTTCTTAGCTTTCGCTTCGAAAGCAGTCGAAGTTTCAACGAATGCGTTCATTGCTAACGCATACTTGTCGGCGAAAGAGAAAAAGTTGTGAGCGGATCGCAAGCATCGGGCTTGCGTGCCGAATACTCCGGGTGAAACGCCGAGCGAGCGGTACGCAACGTACACAGGTAGTACCGGTAAATTCTTACAATCTCATAGGGGTTGTTTGGAAATTACGTAAGGCGACTCCAAAACCATGAATTTTATATTTGACTTCGATTAGAATACTCATACTTCTGCGAATTTACTATTATTGGGTGCAGCTCGCGGTACATGTGATTTGAAAGGCACGAAAGTTCTGGCAAACCGTTTGACCAAGAAAGAAAAAGTTACTTCAGGAGCATTGCAGCCTCCTGCCCCTTGCACATAGAAGATGAATTAAGGATCGCGGGAAACCCCCCCCCCCCCCCCCCCCCCCCCGAGGTACCTTACGTAATTTTCAAAATCCCTTTACATCCCACGCAATCCCGTCAGTCACTTGCGATCGTTTAATATCCGTCTCAGGTACGTCATGATCGAAAGTTTTTACATGTAATACCACAAGAGCTTCAAAATTATCGGGTATTTCCCAATGGGTTGGTTGCAAATAAATGAGGCGAGTGATTTTGATGAAAAACTTGACGACTTCGTTGGATTGCAGGGAACCTTGAGGGATACACCCGATTAATTTTGAAGCTCGAGTGGTATTCGGCGGATTATTTTTTCATCCGAATTTCGGCCCATAGAATTGCATCATAAGACAAAATCCACAGTTGAAAATCAAGATCTAAAAGTCACAGAATTATAATATGATAATTCAATCTGTCAGATTCGACGGAGGGTTAACTGGATTGGAAAATCTTTTGTTTTTCGTATACAGAACGATTCTGTGGATAGTAGTCAGTCTAATAGCGGGGCGTTTCTTTATTTTTCGAAACTGACAACCGATCTACTGATATCGTATCAGTCATAGACATAGTATAATATATCAGCAGATCGGTTGTCAGTTCCGAAGAATAAAGAAATGCCCTGCCATTAGACTGACTACTATCCACAAAATCGTTCTGTATAGCTACATGAAAAATGACCGCGATGAAATCACACGTGAAATTATCGAATTATCAGTTAAATATCGTATAGGCCATGCAAAATAAGGTCGAATGGTGCACAATTCTATTGGCTGAAATTTGGATGGGAAAAATAATCGTAATAATCACTAGTTTCAGACAGTCACAGATGCATAAAATTATTACGGTTGCGTGGTCGGTCGCGTGGTCTTTCAGTTGTTCGAAGTCAGCCGAAGTAATTCAAGTCAGTTGGAATCGTCCGTCGAATTCGAGAGAATCTAATTCACACATACCATTCACACGAGCATCCAACGCATCAGATGCTCCACAATTTTGCAGACTGATAATACCAATGATATCGCGGGGTGTGTTTTGCTGCATAGAGTATGAAATTTTAGAGAATATCATCAATATCAAAGGCATTGTTTCATTCGCGGTACCGTGAAATTCGTATGAAAACGTGTAAGTAGAGAAAACTCTAGTATAGCGGCGCGACGATTCGAAGCTCGACGAGATCCATGAATGAAACTCGATCAGAATAAGTAAAAATCAAACGTAAAGTTCATGGACCCTTCCACGAAGCCCCCAAGCACGTATGTAATTTATGAATGGCCCCGAACATATTGACCACCTGTAAAGGTTGAAACACAAATAATGGTAAACACCTGAAAATATTGAAACACATATACATTAGGGTGATATTTAATTTCTAACATATACTTGCCGCCCCTTGACTCGATAAATAATGACGCAAAAACGGTGTCTGAATTTTTTCAGATTTTTAACTTGCTTGGAAAGGGTGCCGAAATGATTTCGAAATTGCAAAAACAAAAAAAAAAGTTTTTCCCTATTTGCGAATAAAAAAACAGGAAACTATTATTTACTTCAGTTTTTCAAAAAATTTAACCAGCCTATCCAATTGTTGGAAATCGATCCAACGCAGTGACAGGCAAAATGGCAATTACATAGATTGCGAAGCAGTAATAAGAAATATGAGGTCATAAATCATATGGCTGAACGAGGTGTACAATTCGTAGAGTACAACAAATCGCATACAAAAAATGAAAAACAAATGCAATTTTTCATTCAAGATGTAAGCGATCATCGGAGAAGGTTTCCTGATTGTAACAAAGGGACTATTTTCAAACCTATCGATGACGTATGATATGGTATAACGTTCATACCATAGATGAGCATTCGATGTAAAATAAATATAGTCTGTATAAAGTGGTAATGTGATAAGAACACCATGAAATACATTTTTTGGCCCAAAATATTTCGTTTTTTGTCTTTTCAAGTTTGTTTCCCGTTTTTTTCTGACCAAACTATTGAGTCATCAACTTTTTTGGCTTCGTCATATGATTTTACTCAAGTAACAAATTCAGACACTTCAGGCACTGTTCTTGCATCATTATCCATCGATTCAAAGGGTGGCAAGTATATGTCAGAAATTAACGACCACCCCAATATAGATACAATTATTAGACAATACTTTGGGACACATCTCATAATCATTCGATAGGCCTTGTATATATTTCGGGAGCTACACCTATATTTCGATTTGTTATTACCGGCAAACCGTCGCGGTTTGACAGCAATCCGAATCTCCATTGTGCGTAATCCCAATCGAGAGCGGGTGTCGTTCTGACTGGCAGTCGTACGACAGGATCGTTAAACGTCACCATAAGGTGGTTTAGAATTTTTCATATATCTCTTTTAGCCATCAATAATATTGCAATTATGTCCTCGAACACTTGTTACGTATCGTGGCATGCTCGGACGAATGTACAATGGCTTAGTAGTAATTAAATAATTCATGACTAACTACGTAATGTTCATCTTAGATATTTCATGACTAACTACGTAATGTTCATCTTAGATAATCCATGACTAACTACGTAATGTTCATCTTAGATATTTCATGACTAACTACGTAATGTTCATCTTAGATATTTCATGGCTAACTACGTAATGTTCATCTTAGATATTTCATGACTAACTACGTAATGTTCATCTCAGATATTTCATGACTAACTACGTAATGTTCATCTCAGATATTTATCAGATCTTCTGAGCTATACGTTCTACAGCATGCGTGTCAAAGCTAAACATATATCATACAGGTATATTCAATCGCGAGCAAACAGCCGATAAAATAATTTATTTATGAACGCACGTAAAATGTACGGAATTATTTTGGCGTACTAGCTGATTATTTTTGACTACGCTTCCTTCGTACGAGTGTGGATCACAACAATTACTTGCAAAAGAATACACGTACAACACAATTAATATCACGGGAGATTCGTCGTCAAATGTTTTCACCTGTCGTACTACCGCCCGCCAGAACGGTGTAACCCGAGCTCTCGACTGAGATTACGGACACCCGTGACTAATTGAGGCTTGTACATTTATTCGATTTGTGCCACTAACGTACAGTTGAATGATTTTGAATGAATTAGAAAGATATGATACGTCTTTCGTATACTAGTACTACTGTATCACTACGCCAATATTGTATGATCCATACCGCGCACGAAGAGAAGCTGACGAGTAAAGCGTTTTATATGATTTCTGTTGCAATCGCAAACAGGATTCAAGGCCTATCCGATAGTTGTATTTTTTATTTGGGAAGTTCGATAACTTTTTTTATAGGTTTTTTATTATTTTTTTTTTTGACTGTCCTTTTCTTGACGAGCGTCTAAAATGTACTGTGGGTCCCTGATGTCCATATTTCTCAAATAGCGGCTATCAACTATTTCAGGTACCAAACAGCATTTATAGAATCTCGTCAAAAAAGGTTCCATTTTCTGGGACCAAAACTCGTCGTTTCTTTGAACGAATATACTTTTCATACCTTTTTCGGTCCAAACAGCGAATATGCAGTACTTTCTGCGGGTCACGTGCAGCTGACCTTGTACTTGATAGTAATATTCGTGGTTCTCGTTCATTTTTTCACCTAGCTTGTCAAAGATAATGTGCAAGTTTCCTCTCTTCTGAGCGAATGCTTCCTGCGGGGTGAAATTTTTAATGACATATGGGCATTTTATTTCCACAATCCCATCATCATCGATCAAACCGTCTGGCGAAGCGCCAATGTACGGTAGCTCCTCGTCAATAAACAGGCCGCACTCCGTGATTAGAACATTGCACTCTGTTTCTAATGCTCGTCGCGCTACTTTTTCGTGCTGCTGACCGTGTTCGATAGCCGGGAGCCGCAACGGTGTGGGATACAGCAGCGATTTAACCTTTGCAGCACATGATGTGTCAGCACGCATGCGACACACGCGTCCGAAATTCGATGCGGTCAGGATTTTCTTGCGTATCGAGATCCAACGCTCGCTCTTGCCTTGTTGCCTCGTAGTACGCTCAATTTCGTCACGGTCGGCCTCCCAACCCAGTAATCTATCGTTATGATACTCTGTTTGTTTCTGGAACTCGTCCTCCGACAAGTCCGGACGTTGAGCATTAGTTCCGTAGTCGGCGGTCGCACTGTTTGGACGTCGGACTTTGCTTCTCCGTTCAGGCGGGTTGTTGTCTCCTTGATTCTTCCGCTTTTCGGCAGATCTGGTTCTGCTAGCTTTTTTATGATCGTTTCTCTTGATATGTCGATCCTCCATTTTCGTCAACGTCGCTGTTGGTTCCTTGCCGATTTTTTCTGTCAACACGCTCAAGGATTTATTGGTGTTGAATTGTACGACGGCGGCGGCGCATCTTCCGCTATATGAACCTCTGGACCCGTAATTGATACGTTTACCACCAATATATTTGGCAATGATGGAATTGTATCTTTCCACGCTGTTGCTATTGACGCCCAATATCAGGCTGTCTGAGTAACAGCTTAGATTGGCAAAGGCTTCCTTTATTCTATCATAGAGTCCAAAAGCGTTCAATGCGGGAGCTACGTTTGATTCTCCTTCCTTCGATGAACCGTCACAGAAGTAACCGATTCCAGCGCACTTTTTGTGCTCGCCGAATACGTGGCTCGGTGCGTTCAAGATATCGCCAGCAAGCTTGCGAGCCTTCAGACTTGTGGGGCCTTCTACCTTCGATCTGTATTCCACCGCCTTCGTCACGGCAACTCGTAGCCTGAGTACGCTGCCTTCGATTACTTGACGTAACTTGCCAAGGCGACCTTTTGCTTTAGCGACCTCTTTGATTTTCGTAGCCAGATTACGCAACAAATGGTTGGTGCATTCAACTTTCTTGACAGGCATATTTGGGTACGGATTGCTGTCCAAGATCTTTTTGTAGACGCTACTGTCTCCGTCTGCGATTAAGGTGGAGTACATAAGTCCGTGGTCGTCGATGCTATGCTTGAATCCGTCGACGATAGCGTCACTTTCCATGCTGGTCGAACTGCGGTTTCGCTCCCAATTTTTATAACAAAAATGATCGGACGGTTCCTTCTCCATGCGTGCCGCTCGTTCGCACGTAGCGCAAAATTTGTTGCGTACCCCGATGAAAAGGATCTTTTGCGTGTGGTAACCGACGATTGCGCCAACTCCAGACAGAGAATCGTACTTCCCGGTTCGATACGATCTCTTCATCCAACTACCATCCGCTACAACGGGAATATGTGGAATGCCATCGATGATGTCACCGCGCTCGATAGCTAATTCCTTCTCAAGTTTACCAGCAGCTTGCATCTCTTGTGCTGCGGTACCTATGAAGTCTTGAGTGATCTTGTCTTCATACTTTCGGTATGTTTTTTCCGAAATACTTGGCACATCAATCGCTGCGAAGAGTTGTTCCATTTGCGAATGCCCAGTTCCGCTGGTGATGCACCCGGCCACCACGCTACGATGAATATCCATGGATTCGGCGTCCGACCTATCAGTCCATATGCTGTCCTTGTGCATGCAAAATTGGCACTGAAAGAATATTTGCGTTCGCAATCCTTGATCACGCGACCCTACGAGTTTTAGGGATGACATCGGACAAGCTAAGCGAGGTCTGTGATTTCCGAATTTCTTGAAGAAATCGGAAAAGAGGTGCTGCAGATGTACGATGCGACGACCTTCAATATTAGCCGTCTGCAGAATGTGCGCGTCGGGGGGGCTATTGGATATTACGAGCTTGAAATCATCCAGATCGTCTTCTTCCGGCCAAGCCCATTCATCTGTCACCTCTTGTTCTGCCTCTGTACCAATTGTCTGTTCTTCAGAGTCGGTTTCAGGTACGTGATCCGGTTCGGAACTACTGACAGATCCAGACATGTGTTCGCTGTCTGGTTCGGTGTGATCATCCGAGGTTTTGTGAGATGTCGATTCAGAATTTTCGGAGTCGCTATCCGTTATGTCGCTGCGAAACTCCGGGATGGAACTGGCATCTCGTGCTGCGAGATTTGCATCATCATCATCATCATCCGTCGAGATTTCAACTTCGTAAGTGATTTCCTCTATAATCACTTCTTCATCGCTGTCATCTTCTGATTGCGAGATCTGTAATATTTCGGGGGTCAATGTGAAGCGTTGGGAGGTAAGTCCCGAACTCCCCGCATCACAGTGACCGAAGCCAGCTTCAAGCTGGCTAGCCTCTGCAAGACGCTGCTCGTCATGCTTGCCCACGACCGTGGCCGCCGTGTTCGATGCCACTCTGGTCGCGGCATCTTCCACAGTTTTTCCGCGATTCCGTCGCCTATAAACAGAAAAACGATTACAAAATTAATAATAGTAGAAAACCACAACGAAACATGTATGTGTACTAGGGTGTGTCAAAAAAAAAAAAAGAAATTCAAATTAATTTTTTTGACCTCTGAACGTGTGTATCCTAATCTCGGAATACACCTCGCGAACAGAATTCGTGCGAGAGAAATTGTCACGGTGTGCTAATCCATACTTACCGATAAAACTAGACATCGATTGAGCGACCTTTTGGGGGGGTTTGTCCGCGCTTTCCTTTTGCATGGTGCATTTTGAGGGGTCAATCTAAGGTTCAAGCCTTGGGGAGGCGAAGCAACACCACCCGAATAATTTTTTTTCGCCATTGCTTTTTTCTAATTTTTCAATTTCTTTATTATGTTACGTCATGACTCCTCTTCTTTCCGGTAATCATCCGATCCGCCATTTCCTTCTGCTGACCGATCATCAGTTTTACCTGATCCTCGGTTTCCGCTCGAGTCGTACGAGTGGCACACGGTGACACAGGATGTGCAACTCGTGCGAAAACCCCTCTCCAAACCGAACCTACCTTCTCCAAACTTCTTTCATATCAATCACTACTCATTCCAGTCTCGAACCACCAACTTCTTAACCTATTACCAAGCTACCGACCTCTCGAAACACCAACTCCGTCACTAAACCGAAGTCATTCTACTATCACCAAACAACTAAATCCATATTATAATAAAGGCAGTACTCAGACATCTCTATCGGATCTCATTAAAAACCATACCGAGCCAGCTACAGCCTCTTCCTGACCGATCACATCCTTTGGTCTAACTACCACAATCGGCCAAACATCCATCGACAACTAGTAATTATTCTGTTGTGACATAACAACTGGTGGCAGCGGAACTCCTCGTTTTCCGGATTAATCAGCACCTTAATCTGGTTACCCTTTGGTGTAAAAACGAGGCACGAACTCGACGAATGCACAATAATAAATCAAAGTAGCAGCAAGGGGCCTTGCTACAAAGTGCAGATTAAAGAACACGACGAGCCCCGATTCGAGAATACTGTGGGGAGACTACGGACTGGACGAATCTGATATCAGCGAAGTATCGGCGAGGTGTCGACTCTGCGACTCCTGAACACGTCTCACTCTACGGAGACTCATCCGGATTCATCGTATTCCTGAACTGCGATACTTCTGAAACATCGCCACGTTTAGACGCCGGAACTGCTACAACCTAGGGATGCAGCTGACCAGACCAACATTTGTAACGCTCGCCATTCTGTAAGTCTTGAATAGTTTACCATATAAGCGTAGAATACGTAACGAAATGTCTCACGGTGAAGAATCTAACGTGGGACCCACTCTCAGCCCGTATCTGCCGCTGCAAGCGGTGATATCCCTAATACCGAATTTTAACGGTACTAACATGCCAGTAAATTCATTTGTGCGAAAAATAGAGAGCATAAAAAAGTCAATCCAAGCGCGAGATTTACCATTGTTTACGAATCTTGTATTTTTAAAAATCGAAGGTGATGCAGAAAAATATATACAAAGAACCAGTATAACATCACTAGATGACCTGGTAGGAGATTTAAAACGTGCATATAAGCCAAAAGAGCTGTTACCGGATATACAAGCGCAGATTACACGAGCAGTGCAGAACCGGGGCGAGAGTGTGTTAGAATATGGCATGCGGATGGAAAGACTCGTCGAGACAGCATTAGAAATTTCCGGGAATTCAGAGAATCCGGACCATGTCGTTATGACGAATAGATTTATAAAAGATTTAGCTGGTCGATCATTCATAAAAGGTTTGAGGGATGAAATCGAAATAAGGGTTACTTATGAAAAACCGGGGACGTTACGTGAAGCTATAGATTTAGCAATACGATTTGAAAAGTTTTTGGACGAAAGAAAGTCCTTGAGGCCGTCTCACGATGTCAACCTGATGCCAGACTATAAAAATAAATACTATCCAAAACACAAATCGGAACCAGATTCTCAAGCTAGGCTCTACTGTAATTATTGTAAAAAGCCAGGGCATACTATTGATATCTGTGGACCAAGAGAACGTGCCAGCAAGTACTGCACGTTTTGTAGGGTAATTGGGCACACATTTGATGAATGTCGTATGCGGAAAGCACAGGTTCAGCGAAACGCCCAACCTAACTTTCCCAGTATAAGTCCTCGGAACATACAGTACAATCAACGCGAACAACATAACCGCGGACCGGGTATCGCGCAATCACACAGCCACCAATGGAATAATAGTTCACGCGTACGACCAAACAATTTTAGCAACCAAAACAATAACAGCCAAAATTACAGACAATCATCTAATCGGCAAAGAAACGATGCACAGATAAATGTTGTGGTAGGCGGTAACACGGAACAAACTTATGATGACGATTTAAACGAGCCACGGGAATGTCACATGGACGCCGCGATATCCCGAGTCGACGAAGAGCGTCCGAGCATGATAGAAGATCACTTCTCGGCTCACCAGTAATCGTAGTAAGATCACAGCAAATTCGTGGAAAAAGTGTGTCACTTCTGGTAGACACGGGCGCGAATATTAGTGTAATTAAAGTCGGAGTCATTACACCAGACACTCGTTTCACACCAACAGACACGCGAAACATCAGGGGAATAGGTGAAGGATTTGTGAAAACTCTAGGAAGTATCGATCTGGAATTTGCCGGGATCCGGCATGAATTCCATTTGGTAGATAATTTATTTCCGATTAAGGAAGACGGAATTTTAAGCGCAAGCTTTTTGCGAGCTGAAAATATGACTATATGTTTTAAAACCAATCAAATTTTCTCACAAAAAGCGGGCACAATTCCGTTATCTTATCGAAACTACGGTCCTAATATCAACACGTGTCGCGTGTTAACAACGTCTTCTCTGCACACGCCTAAGACTCGGGTATCAACTCCACAACTCGCGAATGAAACCACTACGTTCCTTCTTGACACTGGAGCTGATATGAACATAGTAAAACGCGGCGCGGTAAAATATAACGCACATACGCGACTTGACAAAAGCAAAATAACCAAAATAACAGGCATTACAGACGACAGTACAGAGACTTTGGGAGCGATATATATTCAAGTCGGACACAATAATCACGAATTCCATATAGTAGATGATTCATTTCCCATTAAAGAGGCAGGCATATTAGGCATGTCATTTTTGCGTAACGAAAACGCTATAATTTCCTTCCCAACGAGGACAATGACCTCTGACGGCAACGAGACACACCAAATTTTTAGCGAAGAAACCTTATCAATACCAGCCCGAACTGCAGCAGTAGTAGCATTAAGAGTAACGAAACTGTCACCTGAAACGGGAATGATTAATAAATTGGACTTAGGCCCAAATATTCTATTAGGTAATGCCCTCGTGACGAATAGACAAGGTCTGGCGTACGCTTATGCCATAAATTGTAGCGAATCAGCTGTAGAGATAGAACGACCTGTGGTAACTCTAGAAGAGGTAGATGAACCTGCAGCAAACACAGAAACACACATAGCCTACAGTAAAAGAAGTCGGGTTGCACATGACCATCACGGTGCTAACATTGATAACGATCTACATGCACTTCAAGCCGCGCCTAACGTCGATGCAAAACGCCTTGACATCCTTAGGGAAAACCTCAGACTAGACCACCTAAACGAAGAGGAAAAACAGTCGATAATTGATCTAGCAATTGAGTATAATCATCTATTTTTCTTACCGGGTGACAAGCTAGGACATACCCAAGTAGTCAGCCACACTATACCAACCATAGACGACATACCGATACACACGAAACAATACCGACACCCACAGGCTCACAAGGACGAAATTGAGAAGCAAGTGACTAAACTCCTCGATCAGGGTATTATCCAACATTCCACATCTCCTTACAACTCTCCCGTCTGGGTTGTACCTAAAAAACCGGATGCACAGGGTAATAAAAAATGGCGTATGGTAATTGATTTCCGTAAATTGAATGAAAAAACCGTAGGGGATGCATATCCCCTGCCAAATATCATAGACATTCTGGACCAGCTAGGTTCCGCAAAATATTTTACAACACTCGATCTAGCTTCGGGATTTCATCAAATACCTATGCACCCCGATCATGCATTTAAAACGGCCTTTTCAACACCACATGCCCACCTCGAGTACACTCGAATGCCTTTCGGCCAGAAAAACGCACCCTCTACTTTCCAACGTCTTATGGACCAGGTACTTACGGGATTGCAAGGCAATGAGATTTTCGTATACTTAGATGACATAGTTATTTATGCAAGATCATTGGAAGAACACGCCGTAAGATTCAGAAAATTAATGGAAAGACTATCGAGCGCAGGACTAACCCTTCAACCGGAGAAATGTGAGTTCTTACGGACAGAGGTAGCCTACCTAGGCCACATTATCACTCAAAACGGAGTAAAACCAAACCCTGATAAAATAGCAGCTGTCAAACATTATCCGACCCCTAAGAATGCTAAGCAAATAAAACAATTCTTGGGATTGATCGGATACTATCGTAGATTCATTCCTGATTTAGCTCGAATCGCGAGGCCTATAAATAACTTATTAAAGAAAAACATTCCCTTTATTTGGACGTCCGAACATCAATCAGCATTCGAAACCTTACGGGACAGTCTGTGCAAGGAACCTATTTTACAATATCCGGATTTTACACAACCTTTTGTACTGACAACAGACGCATCGAATTTTGCTATCGGTGCGGTCCTTAGCCAAGGTAAGGTTGGCGAAGACCTACCAATAGCCTATGCGTCAAGATCCCTTCAAAAAGCGGAAATTAATTACTCAACAACTGACAAGGAACTATTAGCGATCATTGACGCGGTAAAACATTTCAGGCCATATTTATACGGAAGGCAATTCACGCTTGTAACAGATCATAAACCGCTACTCTGGTTAAACAACACCAAAGACCCGACATCACGCCTATTACGATGGAGGTTGATACTTGACGAATACACATACACTGTTGTTTATAAAAAAGGAAAAGCAAATACAAACGCGGACGCACTATCAAGAAACCCTCCGCCCGATGTGGCCCAAGCCTTACCGATGGACGGCAAACGCCTTCGATCAGAGTCGGGTACCGCGGAAACTGAAATAAACAAACGCAAAAAAATAACACACCAATTTCCACGACGTCCTAGGCAAGATACCGATGACTCGACAAACCCCGCACCAACCAAACTACCAAAGACTCAGGAAGCAGTAAAGGGACCCCCCTTACAAGAAACCCTGACATCAGAAATCTCAGATACCCAATTAATTCACGATAGACAACATAGCACAGTAAAACCGCCCAAACGACCTCAAATGACTGAATCTTCAGGTAACCCAGCACCGCGAAAGAAATTGACGAAGCAACTAGATTACGTTGACTCGACGGGCGAATCGGACGTAGAAACTATTCCATTTAGAGCAGCACTAGCTAAACGAAAAAGACGCACGGAATCCTCTAGTATCCGAACACAAAAAAGGAACCGATTAGGAACCGACTTTACCAACCAGACAAGTTTTAGTGACAGTCAAACTGAAAATCGGTCAAATAAGACTGCAACAACGTCAGTGTATAAACGTAAAATAATATATAGGAAATTGTCTAATTCAAATAGTGAACCCAATACAGACTCCACGCATGACCCACACGGCTCAGAAATACGCAAGAAACACGGAATCAAGTTACGACATACAGCTTGCGAGCCACAGGCAACCACATCTACTAGCAAAACTTCGAATTCCACTCCATCGTACAGACAGTTCCTCGAAGACCTAGATTTCCTTCCCCTGACACAGAATAGAAATATTAAAGAGATAGACGGAGATTTGCTGAAACAAAAAGATAATTCAGCCCACTGTATTTCAGTCGACTGTAAGACATCCCGAAACATTGCAGACCAGATGGTAAGGAACGGATTCATACAACGTAAGAAATTACAATCAATGAATCCACGAGTAACAGACATCATTATGGTACAGTACCCCAGACGCACGATTTACAATTTAGTCACGAAGGAACGACACTTTGACAAACCGACAAACGAGACAATGTACAACACACTAGCAAAATTAAAGACAGCATTAATTAAGGACGGTAAGAAATCTCTTGCGATACCAAAACTCGGTTGCGGGTTAGATAGACTTGACTGGGACATGGTAAGCCGTATGATTCATTACATATTCAAAGATTCAGACATCAAAATCAACATTTGCAGATTTGAGAACCCACTGACACACAAATTACCTGACAAACGAGTCAAAAATGAATCATATAAGCCCACAACGGAAAACTATACCCGACCATCTACGGGACCCCTGATCCCTCCGGTATCAGACACCCCCTCAGCTATCCTCACATCAACAGACAACGATTCCGACACAATGTTCCCACAACGCAGACGTAACCCTATACCGAAGCTAGACACCGAAAACACCAGCGACTCTGATATGATCTCAGACTCTGACAATGAGGTAGCACAAAATCCGACGGGCTCAGACAGTACAGATAACATCAGCACTACCGATGACGAAAGTGCATATCAAAGGACCAAAGGGTCTCCTAGACCAACCAACGTACAGGAGAATAAGGATGCGCTCAGCTTCGATAAATTCACGGGTAACATAGACAACATAATACCAACGACTAACGTGATTGAATCCAAAGACGGAATATTCATGAAAAGCGCGAACATTGCACATTGTGTACCAGCCGACTGCGCGTGGAATGATGAACTAACAAAGCAATTAATCGACAAAAACATGTTACGGAAAGAGACGTTCACTGTCAACAAACTCGGAAAACACGAAATAGCCTTATCAAAATTCGGGAATAAGTATATTATGACCCTCGTGGTTAAGACCCGACACTCTGACAGAGTACAGTTAGAAGACCTTTATTGTACTTTAATTAAACTAAAACAGCTGTTGCGTATTTATAAAATTGAGTCATTCTCGTTCCCCAAAACAAATCCGGGATTAGAAGTTTTCCAATGGAGCGTCGTCAGGAAACTGTTTTATTACATTTTCGAACATACAAATGTAAGAATCACGCTTTGCGCAAATGAAACCATTATACCCGACGTATCGATACGCGGAGAGATCATTAAAGAATATCACGAATCGTTGCTAGGTGGCCATCAGGGTGTAACGAAAATCTACAACAGAATTAGGGAAAAGTACTACTGGCCGAACCTAAAAACACAGATTCAAAATTTCATTAAATCCTGCGACAGTTGTCAAAGGAAAAAGTTAGTTCGAGTCAAAACACGATCGCCCATGATAATTACAGATACTCCAGCGGATGCGTTCGATAAAGTTGCGCTCGACATAGTAGGACCACTTCCCGTCACGGAATCAAATAACCAATACTTACTGACAATTCAATGCAATCTGACAAAATTTTTGGATGCCATACCTCTCCCTGACGCGACAGCTCAGACAATCGGCGCGGCGTTTACACAAGAATACATCACACGGTATGGAACACCGCGAATAATACTAACAGATCAAGGCCAAAATTTCATGAGTACAACGATTAAACAGATTTGCAAATTATTCAAAATTAAACAAGTAAGAACTACCGCGTATCGACCACAATCCAACGGTTCCTTAGAGCGTAGCCATCTTGTACTTATCGAGCACATCAAACATTACACGAGAACCGGTAAGGACTGGGACAAATATGTACGCTTCGCAATTTTTTGCTATAATACCGCGGTACACGAAGGTACGAATTTCACACCACATCAACTAATCTTTGGTAAAGAAGCTCGACTACCATCGGACCTGCGAACAACCGTCGCGATAACAAATTCATACAACACGTTTATTCTTGACCTACTAACAAACCTGACCGAAATTCGAAAACGGGCAGCACAGAATTTAAAAGACGCAAAATTGAAATCAAAAACGTATTACGATAAAAGAGTCAACGTACACCTTTTTGAGGCTGGACAGAAAGTATTTTTAATAAATGAGAATCGCACAAAGTTCGAAGACCACTATAAAGGACCGTACACGATTAAGGAAATAATTGACGGAATAAACGCTGAAATCTATTTAACACCTAATAAAACAAAAATTGTGCATTTGAACAAGCTGAAACTAGCACATACACGTGACGACAACGACTGTAATAAACTATAATCTACAAATGAGGATACTACCGCCAAAAATCCTGAACCCGAACGAACTCACAGTCTGAAAAACTGAATTTGTACTTTTCAGGGTCGGGCTAGCAAAATCGAACATGAACGGCAAATCATATGAAATTTCAAAATTCAAGGAAAATCCAGGAATTTACTATGAACGATTAGAAAACGTGCGGACGTTCACCAGCAGATGGAAGTTAGTAAATTTCTTGAGCATACGGAAGTTCAGGGACGAGTCAAACAAACTACAAAAATACTGTGACATAATTAGTCAACGTTGTAACGAGGTAGGAAAAGCATGTGACGTACAAGACATTATTAACCTAGCGAAAAACAGGCTACTTACCATAACAAAATATGAGGATCAGATCGAAAACCTGCTAGGATACCAAGAAACAGACCAGACACACGACAAACTAGCGGAGTTCGTACACACACGCGTCAAGCGGGGCTGGTACGATTTTACCGGAGCTATACAGAAAACACTTTACGGAACACTGACGTCCAGCGACGGACAATACTACAACAGGCAAATCGACAAATTATTTAACGACACTAGACATATAGCAACACTACTTGCCAATCAAACCCACATCGTACAGTCAATGATAGGTACACAGCAGAAAGAGATAGATCAGATCAACAATCACATCGGGGAAATGGATCAACAAATAACATTCTTCAGCCAGGCAACAGCAACATTGAAGTCACAGGCAGATCAAAACTTACTAACGATAGGACTGCTAAAACACCTTAATAAATTAGACAAAATGTTGAACGAATATGAACTAGACTTAAATAACATAATTGATGCAATATTGTTTGCAAAACAGGGAATATTGCATCCGAAACTGCTAACACCTGAACAAATCATCAAGAGCTTACAATATATCCAATCCTTAGAACCTCTCCTGCAATTTCCTACGCCCATAAGGAATGGATATGCGGAGGAACTAGTTAGACTATCAGAATTAAATATCATATACAGTGAACCAAACATGATATACGTACTTTCAATACCGATACTGGATGAGGGTACATTCCACCTTCACCATTTACTTCCGGTACCGGTGAAGCAAAACTATGATCGCTCACAAAATAAATTCGCATATATAGTTCCGGGCTCGGACTACCTCGCGTTAAGCTCAGACCGCAGTTCATATTTCCAGATAACAGAGGTAGAGTTTACACATTGTAAAATTTCACAAGGTATATACATATGCGAAAGACGCCAACCGTTATACCGTACCAACAACCATCAAACATGTGAAATCGCGCTATTTTTGAATAATCCACCTATCGATCTAAAGGCTTGCAACATCAGAATAACGTCTTTCGACGGGCCATACTGGTCGGCACTGCAAACGCCAAATACGTGGATTTATTCTTTATCAAGATCTGACGTCATACACATAGCATGTACAAAAACAGACTCTGACCGTGTCACACTGGACGGAACCGGAATACTACATTTAAATAACCAATGCAAGGCATTTTCACAGTCACTAACACTGACAGCAGCAAATACCTACACATCCTCTGAATACCGAGCTTACGTTCCAGATTTCACGCTAAACCTCTCACAAATATACGACGATCTGAACAAGAACTATTCAACAAACCTGTCCTCAATACCAATTTTTCACACATATAAACCATTGCACTTGAATTCAGATGATTTGAGCATCAATAGTGTCGCGCTAAAAGAAATCATTAAACAGGCGACAGAAATAAGCACGCATCATCGTGATAAGCAGAAAACGGGAAACTTAAAAAGTGCTTTTACATTTGCGGGGATAAGTTTAGGCTCGATGGGAATATTATATCTCATGTACAGATTTTCAGCATTCTCCGCGATCTTCAAAGTCATTAAACTCTGTTGTCCGTGTAAAAAACATAAAAATAACAGAAGTCTAAAACACACCTCTCGTGAACCGCCAGTAGAGCTCAAGATTGTACATCCGCATTTTGGTATTCCAGCCCTTGAAACTCGCGATAGAATACATAACGTCCCTTCGGAACCATTGTCGCCACCCGTTCCTACAGTAGGACCTGCAGTAGCTAAAAGCAAAACACACAGGAAAACATTCGAACCACACACATTCCCTATGGAGCTAACCGAAACCCATCCACTAGAAACCAGGGAAATCACAGAGTGTTTTTGAATAAATTAAAATGAACCAATAGTATGGCCTGGATAGTAAGAACAGTGGTCACTGCTTGAGAAACAGGTCTATTGATATTCCATAGAGAGCAATTTGTAATAGTAGGATAATGATATAGTATAAAATAAAAAGTGGATGTTAAAGTGGAAAATCAGGATGTTGAAAATATGATTAAGACATAACCATAGTAAAAAGGGAGTAGAATTATTATAAATTTTAGGAATAAGATGATGATATAATGTAAAATAAGAAGTAGTTAAGAACCATTCGATAAGGATGTTAAGAATATAATTAAAAAAAATAAAAGGGTGAAGCATAACCACTGTAGAATGGAATAAATCATTATAATCACAACACACACACGATTAAACATCAATTATGTAAGAACATATGAGAGAATAAAATAAAAAAAAAAAAAACAGAAAGAAAAGTCTCTCATCATGTTCCACTGCACACGTTTACACGCTTAACATAGAAACAATTATAGACTTTAGTCTTAGACATATTTTATAATTGGAAATTAACTGTATTGCATGCATCCTTTTTCACACCCCTACACCTTGCTCCCTAAAGAGGAACATACGCCCTGTGTCCAAGCCCTATGTTCCTTCTAAAGGGGGGGGTGTTACGTCATGACTCCTCTTCTTTCCGGTAATCATCCGATCCGCCATTTCCTTCTGCTGACCGATCATCAGTTTTACCTGATCCTCGGTTTCCGCTCGAGTCGTACGAGTGGCACACGGTGACACAGGATGTGCAACTCGTGCGAAAACCCCTCTCCAAACCGAACCTACCTTCTCCAAACTTCTTTCATATCAATCACTACTCATTCCAGTCTCGAACCACCAACTTCTTAACCTATTACCAAGCTACCGACCTCTCGAAACACCAACTCCGTAACTAAACCGAAGTCATTCTACTATCACCAAACAACTAAATCCATATTATAATAAAGGCAGTACTCAGACATCTCTATCGGATCTCATTAAAAACCATACCGAGCCAGCTACAGCCTCTTCCTGACCGATCACCTCCTTTGGTCTAACTACCACAATCGGCCAAACATCCATCGACAACTAGTAATTATTCTGTTGTGACATAACAATTATTTTCTTTCATTTTAATTTTTTTTTTCTGTCCAATGTTGTGTTTCTTCTTCTCCCCAAGGCTTGGACTATTCTCGTTTTCGATTTTCGATATTTCGAGATTAGGATATACACATTCAGAGGTCAAAAAAATAAATTTTAATTTCGTTTTTTTATTGTGACACACCCTATTGTGTACGTTATACCACGCGCGGCTTGACGTATTAACTTTATAAAATTTATTTATACATCCGATTAGATTTGTACATGGTATTGGCGATGAAAAACAATTTTCGGAATTTATTGAGATTTTTTGGTCATTGCATTCCAGAAATATTTTCATTTAATCATTTTCACGTAGCGTGCTGAGTCGGGGAAGGAGAGAAAACTCGTTGGGACGGAAATTTTTTTTTTTGTTTTGAGCTTCTGGGTAAAATTAGAAAAAAAAATTCCGAGCCAGTCAAACCCCTTTTGTCAAGATTGGTTTATCCTAATTTTGGATTTTTTTTTTCGTTAAAAAAAATATCTAAAAAACGATATTCATGATCGTACTGATGATAATTTTTTGCTGGGAGAGGATCGAAGTCTCCGGTCCAATTTTTTTTTTTAAACTCTATTATGAATATCGTTCTTTAGGTATTCATTCAAATGAAAAAAAAACGGCGGAAATTAAGAAAAGGCACATTTTTTAATGTTTTTTTTTTTTTATAAAATGGGTTTAAATGTGTCGGATTATTTTTCTTTGTTTTCGAATTCACCGAGAAGCTGGAGACAAAAAAAAAACAAATTTCATGCCAACAAGTTTTATCTCCTCTCCCGATTTAGCACGCTACGTGAAAAAGATTGAGTAAAGACATTTGTGGAATGCAATTACCAAAAAATCTTACAAAATTTGTCAAATTTTTGTCCATCCCCAATAACATGTACAAATTATTACGCAATTTTTTCGGAAACCTCAAGTTAAATGGGTGGCTGAGTTGACAGAGACTGCTTCATATTTAAAATTATGTAGAGCAGTTACTACGAGGTCTAGTTGGAAATAAATTACTCGAACAAGAAGACGAACTCATGTCAGTAGAACCAGACACCTGTGACTTCTCGTTACAATGTATGGTTACGAGGAGTTGTGGACTCAACCGAACACGCTCGCCACGGCCTAAAGTCATTGACGAACAACTGCAACTCCTCCAATGTCAATCCTACCCCTATCGTATGAATTATTCTTCAATGTTTTTTACCACTCTACTGCGTATGACAAGCCTATTCCCTATCTACGACTTTTCTCTTTGATAAATGTAAGAAAATACCGCAGAACCGATTGAGCTCTACTTGACTCTGATATTTCATTGGCGACTATCCGAAATGCATTATTTTATATAGGAATATACCGTGTCATTGCGAGTAAACCGAACGATGATCGCGCCATAGATCGACTAACACACGCTCGCGCCGCATACGTGAGCTTCTACTGGCTGCCAGTGACTGCGAACTCGATTCGCCCGGCGCCTGTCGCCTCGTCTTTTCATAAAATCACATTGAAGAAATTATCTGAAGTTTCGTTGAACAGCTTGTTCCCATTTAAAGTACCGATCAATTTTTTTTTATATATGATGCCTGTTATATAAATTTTGCAAACATATCAATCCTAAGTTCATCGCGATGAGGCGATTATTATTATTTTTTTTTTTGTGTAATTTGAAAGCGAAAATATTTTTTCACAATTTCGAGCAATCAAACGTATCGATGAATGATAAGACGAGTAAATAATTTTTTCACATCAAGCAACTACGTTATACCGTGCGAAAATTCAATTTTAACGTTTCAAAACGAAAACACATTATCATCATGTAACCACAGCTGGTAGAATATTGTAAAAAAAAAAATGTCAGCTTTCTTAGAACGATTTGATATGCCGATAGCGAAGGTTACAACCGAGCCATTCGAAAATTTTCAGATTGTTGCAATGTTGATTTTGAAAAAATGTATATCTTGACGACCACCCGAGCCAAAAATCTATGAAAAATCGTAGACGTTTGTTTTTCAACATCCGTACTCGTAATTTTCAAGACTATTGAAACTTTTTTTCACGTGAAATAGACGTGAAAAAAGCCGATACGTATTTCGTTGTTTGTATGAAATTTTTTGTTTTTTTATAAAGTTATAAATTATTATAGAAAAAATAACTTATAAGAAGAAATTTTTCAAGTTGTAAAAAATTGCAAATTTGTGTTTGTTATAAACGATCAAATTATTGAGAGATTTTTCGGCAGAAATCGGCCGTTTTTAACATGCTGCAGAAAATATGATTGGATTCTTCATTCAATTCTGCCTCATAACATTTTTTATTTACGATGGAAGTTTCATGGAGTCTATTTTTTTTTCATAATTTTCAACACGGCGTTTCAGCGGTGCGCGCGTCCAGTACCCACGACAGAGGCCCACGCATCGGCGCTACTCATGGCGTAGTGCGTCCAGCACTTCAGAATCATTTTCTGTGAGAAGAATACATTATATATAGTGTATAAAAACAGTATGTATTCCGGATTTTTGAAATGAAACGTTCATTTCTGGAAGTAAAATTTCATTTTTACAAAAATATTAAATAAATATATTTTACAAAGACGATCGTGAAATTTACAAAAAAGAGAATTCTATTTTTTGTAAAAATGAAATTTTACTCAAAGAAATGATCGTTTCATTTCAAAAATCCGGGATACGTACTGTGTCTATATACTACGTATATCGATGGACTGACGCCATAAGGTTGTAAGAACCGAAAAAAAAAAATCCACACCTATATAAAACGCATCTGTACATCGAAATTCGCCAAGGAAATATATTTTCGAATTCATACATTTTTTTTTTTTTTTTACCGTTATACGACTTACGAAATTAGTTCATCGATATAATAAATTCTTCCCACAAAAAATGATTCTGAAGTGCTGGACGCACCGCGGCATGCGTAGGGCCGATGCGTGGGCCTCTGCCGTGGGTATACTGGGACGCGCGCACCGCTGCAACGCCATGTTAAAAATCAGAAAAAAAATAGACCCCATGAAACTTCTATCGTGAACAAAATTTTTCATGTCGGAGAATTGAATGAAGATTCCCATCATGTTTTTTCAGCATGATAAAAACGGCCGTTTTTGGCCGGAAAATCTTTCGATACTTTAATTGTTTATAACAAACAGAAATTTTTAATTTTTTACAACTTCAAAAATTTGTTCTTATAGGTTATTCTTTCAGCTTTCGAAAAAGCGCTGGTTCATTTCTCCATGATCAATAAAACCGGAGATATTAATTCTTGAAGTTGCTTGAAGCGCTAATTTCGCAACGAAATTCGGTTCTAGGCCTAATTCCCCCCGGAATAATTCCCCCCGGAAATAATTCCCCGGACAAATGTCCCCCGGAGCAAATCTCGTAGGACAAAATCTCCTCGGCCAGAATGGCCCCCGAATAAAATCCGCGGACTACTGAACCACCGGGTGGGTGGCTCGCACGGGTCGCGCCGCTTCGCGGCTCGACCCGGCTCACAATTCAAGGAAATCGTCCCTCTCGCCCGGAGACCACCTAGTGGGCGGATTCTCGGGCGAAATTCAAAAGTTTTCTTAATTTTGAGCAAAGGAGATTTTGTTTGGGGAATTTTTATCCAAAGGGAGATTTTGTCCAGGGAGATTCCATCCGGGACTTTTTTTCCGGGGAGAATAAGTCCACGGAGATTTAGACCCGTCACCCGAAATTCAATGACTTATAACTTTGTAAGACAAAAAAATTTCGTACAAACAACGAAATATGTATCGGTTTTTTTCACGTCTATTTCACGCGAAGAAGAGTTTCAATATATCTAAAAGATACGAGGTCAAAAAACGTTCGAATACGGCCGGTTTCTCCTGGAATTGCCCACATGCAACAATTCTGGGAATTGTGATAATTACCGCGCCCCAATTTTTATTAGTAGTTATTCCATGATATTCAATAAATTGTACAAAATACTTATAGGTCTTTCATCGGCGAGAAAAAAAATCATTCGTAACAATTTTCAACAGTAAACGGTGCGTCGACGATGAATCTGATAATGCCCGTACAAAACATCAGAGCGATTGATGGAAATAAGTGTCTCGATTCACAACGAATATCCCGTATGTGAAGTTCCATTCTATTCTATTCTATTCTGTGTTGAATTATTTTTATAAATGTTCGACAATAATAGACGAGAATCGAGCTCACACAAGATTGAAAATGTCTGCGTCACCCCCGTTATTACAAAGTATTGTAAATATTTCGTGCGTCAGGCGCTGTTCGGAGGAAAGCCAATCACAATCGAAGTTAGAGAAATAGTTCAATGTTAGATTGATTTTATGTTACATATAAAGCACCCTTTATCCGAACATATGAACGCATTTCACGTACTGGAAGTACAGCCTCAAAAGCATTGTCGCGAATTATATAGGAATTGTATCGATAGTTGCTTACTGTAAAAAAATAATGTAGCAGTAGGAAACACTTACCCTTTCAATGTACGACTCGTTCTTCGGGCGGATAAATGCAGATGTTTCTTTTTATCATCCCTTCGACTTTGACAGTACGTACGATCCATTTTTTCACTTACTAAACTGCCGGTGATTGCACGTAAGAAACACACACGACTACGCGTCAAAATTCAATCGCTAACCGAATAGCGAATAGAACGTGATTGCGGGGGTTGCAGATATAACGATGTGGAGCGTACGAAATCGAATCTTCAGTCACTCGCCGTGATAAGTGTATGGGACCGGCAGAAGTGACAACCACTGGGCCCAGCCGCGCTGGTGTAGCGCGCAGGCGTCGACGTCACGACAGCTCTGCGGAGCGGCAGTTGTTCACCGAGTGCCGACCAGCATGAATCGTAAGTATTTCATTACTAACAAGGAGAGTATCGCACCTCCGGGTCATCGATCTTGACCAAACTTATAGGGGTGATTCCTTGAGCCAAAATATTAATTACCAGCTGAATAACTCTCTTGAATGGGCCTTTACTCTGTCAATTTACCTAAATGTACAACAGAAATCAGCGAAACCCAGGTTTTGCAAATCGCCATGAAATAACCAGTTTTTGTGCTGCGTTATGAGATCCTACATTGCACTGAATAAAATAGCCTTCCATAATAAGACTTGGTAAATACTTTTCATTACATATTACCGTCTGGGTTTTCTTGGTCTCAATCATTTTCGATATATTGGATCGGACGACTCTCTGCATAGATTGACGTATTGACATCGATCGTCGCGTATATTCGACATTTCTTCAGAAATGCGTCGTCTGCTCGTTCGAGAACCGAGGACACTTCCTACCAAACCAAATACCATAGACATAGAGCATGGACTGCGCATTCGGGCCGAAAATCGCTCGGTCCGTAGAAAGAGAGAGAAACGGACGCGGCCAAATCTGTTTCTTTCTAACCAACAACGTCAAATGCTTAGAAAGAGACAGATTTGGCTGCGTGTACTTTCTTCTCTCTCACTTTTGGCGTTACCACAGGTAGTATAGGGAATGCGCAGTCCATGCTCTATGTCTATGGTATTTGGTTTAGTAGGAAGTGTCCTTGACTACATGCCTGAAGAGGCGATAAGTCGATAAAGGAGGAAGAAGAAGTAGGAAGTGTCCTCGGTTTTCGAACGAGCAGACGACGCATTTCTGAAGAAATGTCGAATATACGCGAAGATCGATGTCAATACGTCAATCTATGCAGAGAGTCGTCTGATCCAATGTATCGAAAATGATTGAGACCAAGAAAACCCAGACGGTAATATGTAATGAAAAGTATTTACCAAGTCTTATTATGGAAGGCTATTTTTGCAGCGGTTTGATTCTCCATGAGGCAATAGCCTACAAATGTCTAACCTTAAAACTGACCTCACTTATCCTGACCTAACGTCGTCCCATTGAATGAATATGATATTAGTATATACAATATACATATTCTTCTGAAATAATAAATGTAATATTGCGATGAAGTCGATATTATGTGGTAGTTTACAGGATTTCGTATGCTGTCAGCGGGAGTATTGAGGCTACATATATGCAACATGTTTCAAGTCAGAAGAGGTCTTCGGATTCACCAAATGAATGTTGTACGAGTGATAAACTACTAGTAGTAATGTGTCAATAGGCGCAGAATAAAGTGATTTTCTATAGCTGGGATGTTAAATTTCAACAATCTAATGTAGAATAATGACTGTATTCAATGTTTAAATATTCAGTGCAATGTAGAATCTCATAACGCAGCACAAAAACTGGTTATTTCATGGCGATTTGCAAAACCTGGGTTTCGCTGATTTCTGTTGTACATTTAGGTAAATTGACAGAGTAAAGGCCCATTCAAGAGAGTTATTCAGCTGATAATTAATATTTTGGCTCAAGGAATCACCCCTATAAGTTTGGTCAAGATCGATGACCCGGAGGTGCGATACTCTCCTTGTGAGTGATATTGCGCGTAACATCGTTAGCGAAGAAAATTATTGTTCCGCATAATTGTTGTTACTAACGTCAACGATTGATAGACTTAGCGAAAGATTATTGGTTCATCTGAATTACTCCTAAAAAATGCCTGTCTGAACTCATTATAACCAGGTGAAAATATATGAGATATAAACGAAAAAAACACGATTTTTAAACGATTTTTGATTTCACGCACGATTATCAAAGTTCAAACTTGGGAGGGGCTTTTATTCAGAAAATACATGACAAAAGTACATGGAAAAGCGGCATTGTTTCGGAGTAATTCCATTAAAATCTTTTACTCACATTGTCACGCATGTTGTTTTTCATAAATTGTACCATTTCTGAACGATACTTTATTTTATTTTTTAGCAAACAATCAGCAACAATATTCGTGGGGCATTCCGCTGAATGCCCCCCAGCCACCACCTCGACCTTTCTGGGGGATTCCACCTCAAAACGGAGGTGGTGGTCCGTTCATGGGGGGCATTCAGCCGAATGCCCCACCAGGTATGAACCCTAATTGGGGCTACCCACCCCCCACCGCCGTGGCACGAGTGGCGCCAGCCCCGCCCCCAGCTGCCGTCTCCAGTAAGTAAATATTTTTTTTTTTCACAATAACGCGTATTTCTTATGCTTCTTTTTTGCATAGATTCCAAACATGCCGCTATACGGCCAGGGGCTGTTGGTGACGGTGCCACCGCCACCGCCACCGCCACCGCCACCGCAACCAGCAGCCTCGGCGGACCCCGCGCCGGGCGAATCGAGTTCGCAGTCACTGGCAGCCAGTAGAAGCTCACGTATGCGGCGCGAGCGTGTGTTAGTCGATCTATGGCGCGATCATCGTTCGGTTTACTCGCAATGACACGGTATATTCCTATATAAAATAATGCATTTCGGATAGTCGCTAATGAAATATCAGAGTCAAGTAGAGCTCAATCGGTTCTGCGGTATTTTCTTACATTTATCAAAGAGAAAAGTCGTAGATAGGGAATAGGCTTGTCATACGCAGTAGAGTGGTAAAAAACATTGAAGAATAATTCATACGATAGGGGTAGGATTGACATTGGAGGAGTTGCAGTTGTTCGTCAATGACTTTAGGCCGTGGCGAGCGTGTTCGGTTGAGTCCACAACTCCTCGTAACCATACATTGTAACGAGAAGTCACAGGTGTCTGGTTCTACTGACATGAGTTCGTCTTCTTGTTCGAGTAATTTATTTCCAACTAGACCTCGTAGTAACTGCTCTACATAATTTTAAATATGAAGCAGTCTCTGTCAACTCAGCCACCCATTTAACTTGAGGTTTCCGAAAAAATTGCGTAATAATTTGTACATGTTATTGGGGATGGACAAAAATTTGACAAATTTTGTAAGATTTTTTGGTAATTGCATTCCACAAATGTCTTTACTCAATCTTTTTCACGTAGCGTGCTAAATCGGGAGAGGAGATTAAACTTGTTGGCATGAAATTTGTTTTTTTTTTGTCTCCAGCTTCTCGGTGAATTCGAAAACAAAGAAAAATAATCCGACACATTTAAACCCATTTTATAAAAAAAAAAAAAACATTAAAAAATGTGCCTTTTCTTAATTTCCGCCGTTTTTTTTTCATTTGAATGCATACCTAAAGAACGATATTCATAATAGAGTTTAAAGAAAAAAAAAAAAATTGGACCGGAGACTTCGATCCTCTCCCAGCAAAAAATTATCTTCAGTACGATCATGAATATCGTTTTTTAGATATTTTTTTGAACGAAAAAAAAAATCCAAAATTAGGATAAACCAATCTTGACAAAAGGGGTTTGACTGGCTCGGAATTTTTTTTTCTAATTTTACCCAGAAGCTCAAAACAAAAAAAAAAAATTCCGTCCCAACGAGTTTTCTCTCCTTCCCCGATTCAGCACGCTACGTGAAAATAATTAAATGAAAATATTTCTGGAATGCAATGAGCAAAAAATCTCAATAAATTCCGAAAATTGTTTTTCATTGCCAATACCATGTACAAATCTAATCGGATGTAAATAAATTTTATAAAGTTAATACGTCAAGCCGCGCGTGGTATAACGTACACAATAGGGTGTGTCACAATAAAAAAACGAAATTCAAATTTATTTTTTTGACCTCTGAATGTGTATATCCTAATCTCGAAATATCGAAAATCGAAAACGAAAATCGTCCAAGCCTTGGGGAGAAGAAGAAACACAACATTGGACAGAAAAAAAAAATTCAAATGAAAGAAAATAATAAAGAAATTGAAAAATTAGAAAAAAGCAATGGCGAAAAAAAATTATTCGGGTGGTGTTTCTTCGCCTCCCCAAGGCTTGAATCTTAGATTGACCCCTCAAAATGCACCATGCAAAAGGAAAGCGCGGACAAACCCCCCCAAAAGGTCGCTCAATCGATGTCTAGTTTTATCGGTAAGTATGGATTAGCACACCGTGACAATTTCTCTCGCACGAATTCTGTTCGCGAAGTGTATTCCGAGATTAGGATACACACGTTCAGGGGTCAAAAAAATTAATTTGAATTTCTTTTTTTTTTTTTTGACACACCCTAGTACACATACATGTTTCGTTGTGGTTTTCTACTATTATTAATTTTGTAATCGTTTTTCTGTTTATAGGCGACGGAATCGCGGAAAAACTGTGGAAGATGCCGCGACCAGAGTGGCATCGAACACGGCGGCCACGGTCGTGGGCAAGCATGACGAGCAGCGTCTTGCAGAGGCTAGCCAGCCTGAAGCTGGCTTCGGTCACTGTGATGCGGGGAGTTCGGGACTTACCTCCCAACGCTTCACATTGACCCCCGAAATATTACAGATCTCGCAATCAGAAGATGACAGCGATGAAGAAGTGATTATAGAGGAAATCACTTACGAAGTTGAAATCTCGACGGATGATGATGATGGATGCAAATCTCGCAGCACGAGATGTCAGTTCCATCCCGGAGTTTCGCAGCGACATAACGGATAGCGACTCCGAAAATTCTGAATCGACATCTCACAAAACCTCGGATGATCACACCGAACCAGACAGCGAACACATGTCTGGATCTGTCAGTAGTTCCGAACCGGATCACGTACCTGAAACCGACTCTGAAGAACAGACGATCGGTACAGAGGCAGAACAAGAGGTGACAGATGAATGGGCTTGGCCGTAAGAAGACAATCTGGATGATTTCAAGCTCGTAATATCCAATAGCCCCCCCGACGCGCACATTCTGCAGACGGCTAATATTGAAGGTCGTCGCATCGTACATCTGCAGCACCTCTTTTCCGATTTCTTCAAGAAATTCGGAAATCACAAACCTCGCTTAGCTTGTCCTATGTCATCCCTAAAACTCGTAGGGTCGCGTGATCAAGGATTGCGAACGCAAATATTCTTTCAGTGCCAATTTTGCATGCACAAGGACAGCATATGGACTGATAGGTCGGACGCCGAATCCATGGATATTCATCGTAGCGTGGTGGCCGGGTGCATCACCAGCGGAACTGGGCATTCGCAAATGGAACAACTCTTCGCAGCGATTGATGTGCCAAGTATTTCGGAAAAAACATACCGAAAGTATGAAGACAAGATCACTCAAGACTTCATAGGTACCGCAGCACAAGAGATGCAAGCTGCTGGTAAACTTGAGAAGGAATTAGCTATCGAGCGCGGTGACATCATCGATGGCATTCCACATATTCCCGTTGTAGCGGATGGTAGTTGGATGAAGAGATCGTATCGAACCGGGAAGTACGATTCTCTGTCTGGAGTTGGCGCAATCGTCGGTTACCACACGCAAAAGATCCTTTTCATCGGGGTACGCAACAAATTTTGCGCTACGTGCGAACGAGCGGCACGCATGGAGAAGGAACCGTCCGATCATTTTTGTTACAAAAATTGGGAGCGAAACCGCAGTTCGACCAGCATGGAAAGTGACGCTATCGTCGACGGATTCAAGCATAGCATCGACGACCACGGACTTATGTACTCCACCTTAATCGCAGACGGAGACAGTAGCGTCTACAAAAAGATCTTGGACAGCAATCCGTACCCAAATATGCCTGTCAAGAAAGTTGAATGCACCAACCATTTGTTGCGTAATCTGGCTACGAAAATCAAAGAGGTCGCTAAAGCAAAAGGTCGCCTTGGCAAGTTACGTCAAGTAATCGAAGGCAGCGTACTCAGGCTACGAGTTGCCGTGACGAAGGCGGTGGAATACAGATCGAAGGTAGAAGGCCCCACAAGTCTGAAGGCTCGCAAGCTTGCTGGCGATATCTTGAACGCACCGAGCCACGTATTCGGCGAGCACAAAAAGTGCGCTGAAATCGGTTACTTCTGTGACGGTTCATCGAAGGAAGGAGAATCAAACGTAGCTCCCGCATTGAACGCTTTTGGACTCTATGATAGAATAAAGGAAGCCTTTGCCAATCTAAGCTGTTACTCAGACAGCCTGATATTGGGCGTCAATAGCAACAGCGTGGAAAGATACAATTCCATCATTGCCAAATATATTGGTGGTCAACGTATCAATTACGGGTCCAGAGGTTCATATAGCGGAAGATGCGCCGCCGCCGTCGTACAATTCAACACCAATAAATCCTTGAGCGTGTTGACAGAAAAAATCGGCAAGGAACCAACAGCGACGTTGACGAAAATGGAGGATCGACATATCAAGAGAAACGATCATAAAAAAGCTAGCAGAACCAGATCTGCCGAAAAGCGGAAGAATCAAGGAGACAACAACCCGCCTGAACGGAGAAGCAAAGTCCGACGTCCAAACACTGCGACCGCCGACTACGGAACTAATGCTCAACGTCCGGACTTGTCGGAGGACGAGTTCCAGAAACAAACAGAGTATCATAACGATAGATTACTGGGTTGGCAGGCCGACCGTGACGAAATTGAGCGTACTACGAGGCAACAAGGCAAGAGCGAGCGTTGGATCTCGATACGCAAGAAAATCCTGACCGCATCGAATTTCGGACGCGTGTGTCGCATGCGTGCTGACACATCATGTGCTGCAAAGGTTAAGTCGCTGCTGTATCCCACACCGTTGCGGCTCCCGGCTATCGAACACGGTTAGCAGCACGAAGAAGTAGCGCGACGAGCATTAGAAACAGAGTGCAATGTTCTAATCACGGAGTGTGGCCTGTTTATTGACGAGGAGCTACCGTACATCGGCGCTTCGCCAGACGGTTTGATCGACGATGATGGGATTGTGGAAATAAAATGCCCATATGTCATTAAAAATTTCACCCCGCAGGAAGCATTCGCTCAGAAGAGAGGAAACTTGCACATTATCTTTGACAAGCTAGGTGAAAAAATGAACGAGAACCACGAATATTACTATCAAGTACAAGGTCAGCTGCACGTGACCCGCAGAAAGTACTGCATATTCGCTGTTTGGACCGAAAAAGGTATGAAAAGTATATTCGTTCAAAGAAACGACGAGTTTTGGTCCCAGAAAATGGAACCTTTTTTGACGAGATTCTATAAATGCTGTTTGGTACCTGAAATAGTTGATAGCCGCTATTTGAGAAATATGGACATCAGGGACCCACAGTACATTTTAGACGCTCGTCAAGAAAAGGACAGTAAAAAAAAAAAATTATAAAAAACCTATAAAAAAAGTTATTGAACTTCCCAAATAAAAAATACGACCATCGGATAGGCCTTGAATCCTGTTTGCGATTGCAACAGAAATCATATAGAACGCTTTACTCGTCAGCTTCTCTTCGTGCGCGGTATGGATCATACAATATTGGCGTAGTGATACAGTAGTAGTAGTATACGAAAGACGTATCATATCTTTCTAATTCATTCAAAATCATTCAACTGTACGTTAGTGGCACAAATCGAATAAATGTACAAGCCTCAATTAGTCACGGGTGTCCGTAATCTCAGTCGAGAGCTCGGGTTACACCGTTCTGGCGGGCGGTAGTACGACAGGTGAAAACATTTAACGACGAATCTCCCGTGATATCAATTGTGTTGTACGTGTATTTTTTTGCAAGTAATTGTTGTGATCCACACTCGTACGAAGGAAGCGTAGTCAAAAATAATCAGCTAGTACGCCAAAATAATTCCGTACATTTTACGTGCGTTCATAAATAAATTATTTTATCGGCCGTTTGCTCGTGATTGAATATACCTGTATGATATATGTTTAGCTTTGACACGCATGCTGTAGAACGTATAGCTCAGAAGATCTGATAAATATCTGAGATGAACATTACGTAGTTAGTCATGAAATATCTGAGATGAACATTACGTAGTTAGTCATGAAATATCTAAGATGAACATTACGTAGTTAGCCATGAAATATCTAAGATGAACATTACGTAGTTAGTCATGAAATATCTAAGATGAACATTACGTAGTTAGTCATGGATTATCTAAGATGAACATTACGTAGTTAGTCATGAAATATCTAAGATGAACATTACGTAGTTAGTCATGAATTATTTAATTACTACTAAGCCATTGTACATTCGTCCGAGCATGCCACGATACGTAACAAGTGTTCGAGGACATAATTGCAATATTATTGATGGCTAAAAGAGATATATGAAAAATTCTAAACCACCTTATGGTGACGTTTAACGATCCTGTCGTACGACTGCCAGTCAGAACGACACCCGCTCTCGATTGGGATTACGCACAATGGAGATTCGGATTGCTGTCAAACCGCGACGGTTTGCCGGTAATAACAAATCGAAATATAGGTGTAGCTCCCGAAATATATACAAGGCCTATCGAATGATTATGAGATGTGTCCCAAAGTATTGTCTAATAATTGTATCTATATTGGGGTGGTCGTTAATTTCTGACATATACTTGCCACCCTTTGAATCGATGGATAATGATGCAAGAACAGTGCCTGAAGTGTCTGAATTTGTTACTTGAGTAAAATCATATGACGAAGCCAAAAAAGTTGATGACTCAATAGTTTGGTCAGAAAAAAACGGGAAACAAACTTGAAAAGACAAAAAACGAAATATTTTGGGCCAAAAAATGTATTTCATGGTGTTCTTATCACATTACCACTTTATACAGACTATATTTATTTTACATCGAATGCTCATCTATGGTATGAACGTTATACCATATCATACGTCATCGATAGGTTTGAAAATAGTCCCTTTGTTACAATCAGGAAACCTTCTCCGATGATCACTTACATCTTGAATGAAAAATTGCATTTGTTTTTCATTTTTTGTATGCGATTTGTTGTACTCTACGAATTGTACACCTCGTTCAGCCATATGATTTATGACCTCATATTTCTTATTACTGCTTCGCAATCTATGTAATTGCCATTTTGCCTGTCACTGCGTTGGATCGATTTCCAACAATTGGATAGGCTGGTTAAATTTTTTGAAAAACTGAAGTAAATAATAGTTTCCTGTTTTTTTATTCGCAAATAGGGAAAAACTTTTTTTTTTGTTTTTGCAATTTCGAAATCATTTCGGCACCCTTTCCAAGCAAGTTAAAAATCTGAAAAAATTCAGACACCGTTTTTGCGTCATTATTTATCGAGTCAAGGGGCGGCAAGTATATGTTAGAAATTAAATATCACCCTAATGTATATGTGTTTCAATATTTTCAGGTGTTTACCATCATTTGTGTTTCAACCTTTACAGGTGGTCAATATGTTCGGGGCCATTCATAAATTACATACGTGCTTGGGGGCTTCGCGGAAGGGTCCATGAACTTTACGTTTGATTTTTACTTATTCTGATCGAGTTTCATTCATGGATCTCGTCGAGCTTCGAATCGTCGCGCCGCTATACTAGAGTTTTCTCTACTTACACGTTTTCATACGAATTTCACGGTACCGCGAATGAAACAATGCCTTTGATATTGATGATATTCTCTAAAATTTTATACTCTATGCAGCAAAACACACCCCGCGATATCATTGGTATTATCAGTCTGCAAAATTGTGGAGCATCTGATGCGTTGGATGCTCGTGTGAATGGTATGTGTGAATTAGATTCTCTCGAATTCGACGGACGATTCCAACTGACTTGAATTACTTCGGCTGACTTCGAACAACTGAAAGACCACGCGACCGACCACGCAACCGTAATAATTTTATGCATCTGTGACTGTCTGAAACTAGTGATTATTACGATTATTTTTCCCATCCAAATTTCAGCCAATAGAATTGTGCACCATTCGACCTTATTTTGCATGGCCTATACGATATTTAACTGATAATTCGATAATTTCACGTGTGATTTCATCGCGGTCATTTTTCATGTAGCTATACAGAACGATTTTTTGGATAGTAGTCAGTCTAATGGCAGGGCATTTCTTTATTCTTCGGAACTGACAACCGATCTGCTGATATATTATATGTCTATGACTGATACGATATCAGTAGATCGGTTGTCAGTTTCGAAAAATAAAGAAACGCCCCGCTATTAGACTGACTTCTATCCACAGAATCGTTCTGTATACGAAAAACAAAAGATTTTCCAATCCAGTTAACCCTCCGTCGAATCTGACAGATTGAATTATCATATTATAATTCTGTGACTTTTAAATCTTGATTTTCAACTGTGGATTTTGTCTTATGATGCAATTCCATGGGCCGAAATTCGGATGAAAAAATAGTCCGCCGAATACCACTCGAGCTTCAAAATTAATCGGGTGTATCCCTCAAGGTTCCCTGCAATCCAACGAAGTCGTCAAGTTTTTCATCAAAATCACTCGCCTCATTTATTTGCAACCAACCCATTGGGAAATACCCGATAATTTTGAAGCCCTTGTGGTATTACATGTAAAAACTTTCGATCATGACGTACCTGAGACGGATATTAAACGATCGCAAGTGACTGACGGGATTGCGTGGGATGTAAAGGGATTTTGAAAATTACGTAAGGTACCTCGGGGGGGGGGGGGGGGGGTTTCCCGCGATCCTTAATTCATCTTCTATGTGCAAGGGGCAGGAGGCTGCAATGCTCCTGAAGTAACTTTTTTTTTCTTGGTCAAACGGTTTGCCAGAACTTTCGTGCCTTTCAAATCATATGTACCGCGAGCTGCACCCAATCATAGTAAATTCGCAGAAGTATGAGTATTCTAATCGAAGTCAAATATAAAATTCATGGTTTTGGAGTCGCCTTACGTAATTTCCAAACAACCCCTATGAGATTGTAAGAATTTACCGGTACTACCTGTGTACGTTGCGTACCGCTCGCTCGGCGTTTCACCCGGAGTATTCGGCACGCAAGCCCGATGCTTGCGATCCGCTCACAACTTTTTCTCTTTCGCCGACAAGTATGCGTTAGCAATGAACGCATTCGTTGAAACTTCGACTGCTTTCGAAGCGAAAGCTAAGAACCCGGAGTCCGACAGTTTCCGGAACATACTCCACCGAAGCTAGTCGAGTACGAACGTTGTGCTCCGGCGCACGTTTATCGGATTTCGGACATTTTAGGGTGTTTATTGGTTTTGGTACTTTTTGTTGGATGATTCCATTCAATGGTGGTAATTGTAGCATATAATTACAGTATGTGTCGCGTATTTGGTGTTTGGCAAGTGCGACTGTAACGTATCCCTGTAAATGTACAGATTTGAGAACATTTCAAAACAGTCTAGACCGTTCTAGGGTGTTCGTATTAGATTAGATTAGACTAGATTAGATTAGATTAGATTTATTTGTTATGCCAGAACAGAGTACGAGCGAAATACATAGTTTTATAGCTTAAGATGATGTAGTGCAGGTAAAAATATCGAACTATAGTATAGTACGATAGTGTAGAAAATTCACAAACGATAATTACACACGAAATTTAGCAGATGACGACAAAGCATTTAGTAGAGCATAATAATGATAAGTACAGATAACCATAGAAATAAACGTAATACGAAGGTTATAAATAGAGAAGATAACGCAAAATGGAATGGAATGCACAGTGAGGATGAGATGATAAAAAGTACAAGAAATTAGTTAAACGGAGAATGAGATGCGTACACCGAGAGAAAGGATTTGTTGGAGCAAATGATATTCATTTGACTGAGCAAAATGCGGCGATCAAATATGGGGAAGTGAATGTTTGTTCGAATCAACAAAATAATCTTTGATTCAAAGAAGTGGTGTTAGGGGAAACAAGCGATAGCTTCGGATTGAACGAGATTTATTCCAACCAAATCAGAAATACTTGATCCAACTAATTATTCCGACAAAATATATTAGATTGGTTTAAAAAATCCTTTTTCTGCGTGTAACGAGGATGAGATGATGAAAAATTCAACAATATTTGCTAAAGAGAGACGAATGAGAACAGAGAACTTCACACCCAGCCGCATCAGGTTGGTCGACCATTTACAAGGGAGATGAGTTCAGGCAGACATGAGTTGGTGAATGCCGCAGTGTCGTAGAAACTGCACGATCTCATGAAATATATACAATGAAATCAACCATTAATCTGAGACATGATAATCACGACTATAATGCGGATAACGCATAAGTGTAAGAAAGGAAATTCGCAGATCGTCTGCGAAAAGAAAGTGGTACGTGTATGCCTTAGTGCCCGGCCGATGTCATTGATAAATAGCTGAAAGAGAAGAGGACCGAGAACGGAGCCCTGCGGTACACCCGAATGGTTAGATGAAAAAGTGGAATGATTTTCGGCTAGATCGCGTAGAGCCTGAGACCGACCCGACGGATAAGAGTGGAACCACCTTACTACCTCTTTCGAGAGTCCACAACGCAGTAATTTGGGTAGTAGTAACCGATGACGTATATTATCAAACGCCTTACTGAAGTCACAAAGAAGAAGGATCGTGATATGCTTGTCATCAATAGCCTTCCTTGCATCATCTAACACTCTGAGAAGGACCGTTTGTGTGCTGTGGCCTTCCGGAAACCAGCTGCTTTGCCACTATCTTTTCGAATACCTTCGATAGGTGCGACAGGTTTGCAAGAGGTCGGGTATCCGATTCTGAAGCGGAAGGGTTGCATTTATTAAGCGGAACAACATAGTCCGATTTCCAGACATCAGGGAATGTGCGGAAAGTATGTTCGTATGTGTATCTAACGCAAATCTCAACGCAAACTCGTCAAGACTGTGCATTGGCAACGAGTTTGAAATATATCCACAGAGCTCAAGGGCCAAAGTTCAAGAACACGTGTGGTAACTGACCTAATTCAGTATGTCTACGGAGCACAAAAGCCGAAGTTGAATACGTGTCGTAACTGCGACAATTCTTAATATTTACGAAACCTACAACAAAAATTTTGGCACAGAGCAAAAATGCAGTATTATCACGTTGAAATAGTCGACAATCCCCTGTAAATGTTGTTGAGAATGTTTTAACTCGTTTCAAGTGAAGCGATATTATCAACCCACCCCATAATTCTGCAGGCATGAATTCCCAAAGCCGAAATTGCATAGAACAAGCCTGGAAACATGTTACAGTTGCATCTGTTATAGCCATTCGTAGTAATTAGTAGCATCGCGTATATTTGTGACTTGAGACACGGGCGAGTTACCCATAGTATTACATCCATATAAAAGTACCAAAATCACAAAGGCCATGAAGTGATCCCAAATGCGGTAAATGTTCACCTGCGTACGTCGTTCGCAAATGACTGGCTTCCGTGGGGCATGTTCCAGGAACCGTTGCACACCGCGTTCTCAGCGTCGCCTTCGAGAACAGTAGAAGTTTGGACGAATGTTTTCGTTACTCAATCCATATAGATTCGCGTGAGCGAAGGACTTTAGCACGGATCCCAAGCATCGGTCATGCGTGCGAAATACTCTTGGGGGACCTCTGCGCGGACGTGACTCAGTGTACCTAGGCGCGTACACGCATCGGACGCCGCAAATTTTGTAAGCAGTAACGAAAGGGTAATTCCACGTCAATTCATCCGCACGTTTCACACGATGCTCTCGGAAGTTGGCCAAAGATGTTGTGGTCTCTTGTCTCATCAATTCTGAAATGTTTTCGATCCGAATAGAGCTAAGATGCTGCCCGACATCAGTCTTAGGTTACGTGAGTTGCTGAACAAGAAACTCACATCGTCGAACGTACTTTTCACGTTTCGAATCACATCTTCGAAGATTAATTGGAAAAAAATATGAATCGAACGAAAATCAGTTCCTAAACACGTCATTTTTCAGGCGAAGTTTTTCTTTTTTTTTTTACTTTTTTTTTATACAAAAATGATGTAATTTTCAATAATTTCCTTGTTATTGTTTGAGTAAATCTCTTGTAACGTAGAAAGCGTAATGTTATAACTATCGACTACTTTTTGCATAAACCCGAGTTCAACGATGTGAGTCTCTTGTTCAGCAACTCGCGTAACATATAAGACTGATGTCGAGCAGCGTTTCAGCTCAATTGAGATCGAAGATATTTTCGAACTTATGGAAAATAACCTTTGAGCGCGGTAAAATCGCGAAAAAATTGAAAAAATGCTACACGATGCGAAGAAATTTCGAAATGTCTACAATTCGGAGAAGTAACTTCAATCGATGAGATGAAAAACCACAAGGTCTTTGGTCGAATTCCACGTGGGTCGTGCGTGCGATGTTTCAATAGATTGTTGTAAAACTACCCACAGGTACACCAAGCGTGTTTGATTGTGACACCGGTATGAACTTGACCCCACAGTCTTCTGCCTCTTTGCTTCTTTATGCAACCATGAAGGATAGAAGGAGACAGAAGACTGTGGTGCCAATTCATACCGATCGGAATCAAATACGCCAAGCATACGAACTGCATTATGGGTTCTTGTGATTACAACCAGAATAAAGTCGTCGCGTGAAACAGATGGGAGATATCTACGATATCAAACTGCAGAATTTCTCGTCTTTTAATTAATTTACTCTTGTAATCATCGATCACAAAATTTTGAATAACTTTCAAGGATTGTCATTTCAAACTATGTGGTCTCACTCACCGTACCGTATTAATTTCACGATCTCAGTTTTCAAAACAATTGAACTAAAAAATATTCGACATCGAGGTAACGACCCCCCCCCCCCCCCCCCCTGCTATGTAAATTATGCATGACTCTCAGATGTAATATAGGAAAGAAACGGGTAGTCCGCAACGCCTTAGGTTGTCTCAAGTATCAGGGCTCTGGATATGTCGCCAAGGAGGATTATCCAGGAATGACGGTCGACAGAGACGCGTCCCCTGTGTTCAATGAAATATCGTTTTCGATACTCTAGGATCACAAGTCGCGGATGGATGCTGAGAAATGACGGGTGTCATAGGCTACCCGACTTATATTCGTATCGTTGCAAGTGCCTAAAATAGATGAGTTCAGTATCAGGAAAGTTCGCTGGAATAATCTAACAATTGCTTCGTTATTTGCAGAACCACGTATTATGCGAGATGGTGAAAACCATCTGCGGATTCACGAAGAATGTCCAGTATTCCGGAGGAAATGATTTTCACACACAACCTCTGACTTCGCGGTAACCTTGATTTGCTGATACTAGATTGATATGTAATTGATCATTGATCTGTAATCGGATCTTTCTATGGAATTATTTTTTTAATTTAATAAACGAAATATTACAGGATTTAGATACGTATTTGTATTTAATGTTTACCCGGTTCCGTACGTTGTAAGATGAAGTATTTCTTATATATTCGTTACATATTCTCATATATATATATATATTTTGTTTATTTACTTGGGATTATATTTAACCCGTTATTCAATTATCCAAACAATCGTTCCGAAATACCATTACGTGGTATTAGATACATGTGGGGGGAACGCCAACTCGACCAGTGTTGAACCCCGACCGTCTCGAAATCTTTCTTGGTTTTTATTTCAACATTCTACTTGGTGAAAAATGCGTCCAGATTTTTTTTTTTGTTTTTCATACAGCCGTTTATTTTCTATAAATTTTTTCACTTGATTGAGAAAGCCTGAGCAAAAAACTGAAAAAATGGGCCTTCTCAATCAACTTCAAAAATTTATAAAAAATAAACCGCTGAATGAAAAAATCTAAAAAAACATTTTGGACGCATTTTTCACTGAGTAGAATTTAAAAAAAAAAATTAAATGATGTCGAGATGGTTGGGGTTTGACACTGGTCGAGTTGGCGTGGAATGCCCCATATATATCACGTCGTTATTTATTCCGAACGTGTTACGTTACCATTTATGTAAGAAAAACTCGAGTCGGTCACGTTGGTGAGGTTATCATTTGAGATCCAGACGGTTGACCGACCCCGTTTTGTCTCGATGAGCGTTTCGCTAGCTCCCGGTAGGTGGTAGCACTTCTGACTGGTTTCATATGGGTTTGAAACCCGGCTAAAATATCCAGAGGGCGCTGCGCCGAATGCTAAATTTTGGATCAAGTTCTGTGGCACCTTGTAAATTAATCAAGAGGGGGGGGGGGGGGGGGGGGGGGGGGGGGGCGCCATGAGAACAGCTCGCACCGGGCGTCATATGGCTTAGGCACGGCGCTGTGGCCACCAGCACTGATTTCGATCGGATGTGAGCCATAAACTAGGCACTTCCGATGTTACCTCCTCATCGTCATCGCTATCATCCTTATCGTCGACAAAAGAAACTACAGCGTATGGTAGGGCCATTTTGATGTAAAATCACTTAATATCTTATTGATTTTTTTTTTCTTTCCGCTATCTCACTCCTGTTTTCTAATTATACAATCAATTTCGAATGTGATCCTACAAATATGAAAAAATCAATTCCAATATAAACAATAAAAATTAAAAAAAATCTTCCGTGTAATTTTTCGAACTCAAAAATATATTCCTCTAGAATCTAATCAACGATGAATTTTACGCAACCAAAAATTTGAATTCTAGCATAGATATGGCGTTTGTTTCTTTCAAAACCTTTTTCTAAACCTCCATTCCAATTTTTAGATTTTCATATTGATATTTGTTTGACATAATCCATCCTAAGATTTTTATATTCGATACATGCACTATATATTGGCCCACAACAAAAATTATAATATATTTTAGTCCATGTGTTTCTCTAGAATATGTGGTTAACATTTTTTATTACATTTTAAAATGATAATATGATAAATCTCTTCATTGATCAATTTATCTCATATTTTACTAATTGTAGGATTTATTGAAAAATTAATGAAAGTGAAAGTTAATAATTGCTCAATTAAAATAAAAAAAGCTTCTCTAGTCTTGGTCCAATTTAGGTTAAAAAAATTACATTCGATACTATATGAATTAGAAAATGAATCCAAGGACAGATTCTCAAGTACTTGGAGAATTTTATTGTTCAATCATGTGTTATTGTATTATTGTTAAACACTCCAACCACATTTGAATGTGTGAGAAATGAATCTGCGACAAGAATATGAGGTACACACGTGTAACGTGAAATTTATTATAGGTTATGAAATCGTATGAAGTAGAAAAGATCAAGGAACGAGTTCAATAAATTTCTCCCAAAAAAACGCTAATGCTACAGAACATGAAAAAGTGAAACAAAATAATGATACATCTGAGTTCAGTACCTTGTAAGCCGCGTCAACCCCTTGGACGTCGGCGTTGACCACGTGGTGAAATTCGCCGGTTGTATTCGGTTGTATGGTCTGATGAAGAATGGCGTTACCCTAGCGACTTCTGATTTTTGCAACCTAAACGGTTTAACTACGGCGGAACGACGGTATCGGCATGTAGCCCGTAGAACCACCGTCCAACCACGGGATATATCGACACTTCTACAGTATTTACGTAAAATTTTTATACCGTTTCCACACGGTCACAATACCGTTGTTAGACGGTAAGTAAACCGTCCAGCAACTGTACACCGACGGTCGATAAACCCAAAAGCTGCGTATCAGAACAGTGATTTCACGGTACTGATGCGGTCAAAATACCGTCATCACCAGGTGACCACCCGGTAATACAACTCATGAAAAAATCGCATCAGGAGGTACTGTTTTATGGTTTGTATTTGCTATGGAGATTAATAAATATGTTTTATTGTTAATTGCATCTTGAGATGATTTACGATTAATTATTTGCCTTTGGTTGCGTCACTTCGGGAGCAGTTGATATCAACTTATTGTAATTACTTCAGTGCACTGGAGTACACGAATTTGCATTCTTGGCTAGATATGTTTTGTAACGCAGTTTTCAATCAGGCGAGGAAACCCGAAGATTCTGCTCACAATTCGGCACCTTTCCGTGTTACTTACTGAATTACCAAAATGTTGGGCGCCAGACGCTGATGCGTCGTTTTCATACCATACCAGAACAAATTACATAAAACCAAAAACTAACGGAAATGCGACGAGCTATAACTCGACTTGCTCAGATAACAAAGCCTTAGATAGAGGGGCAGGGTACACCATATAAAACAAGCTTACTTCTTTGAGAATGTTTGAGATCACATCAATCAATTATTTATTTACGAAATTAGATAACTTAACGAGATCAGTACAGAATTTATTACCCGGCAAAAACATTGTAAATGTCGAAAGTTACCGCCAAGTACAAAAATGGTTTCACCAGCCAAAAACTTGAAAGCATCATACTCTTTACCAGCGACAGATTACAAACGTCATTTCATTACACAAAGTAATACAAAAACCTTGTACGTGAAATCAGGCAACAAAGCCAAGCACTCTCGCAGGTATTTTCGATTCTCAAATTATGTTTCCCGAATGCTAGTATGATGGAAATCAATGGAAAACCGATAGAAAATCATTCGTTACCTTCGACATAATAGCATATTGGCGACGGGGAATATTGCCTAAGGCAGTATCTCGTATGATGATACGAACTTGGCGGGCATAGATTGTTCTGAAAATTATCAATTGCACTCTTTTTTCGATTTATTCATGCCAGTCACTCTGCGACGATCACACCCACAGAACTGTTGAGAGCATGATGAACGATTATTTGAACATCATTGATAATATTCATCATTGTGAAATGAAACTAAGAAATAATAGTCATTCGTATGACAAGGACGCGGAAAGATCTCGTCTTCGGATCATACAGGACTTTCACACTCGTCATAAAGTTTCTCTATGTGCCTGTGTGCTTCGTCCGATTGTTTTTTTTTTTTACAGATTTAGAAATGAGCAAACTTTTCCAACGCACTAGTGCTTGAAAAGCTCAACAAAGAGCGTTTTTTGACAAAAGGTAGTGCTGAAATGAATGTTAGAAACGAGTAAATAATTCGTTGAAATTAATGTTGAGTTAAACGTAGCTATACCGTGTTCATAGCGAGACCTAATAAGTTCATAAGCGGTGGTTCTGGAAATTGGAATTTAAATTCAAGTTTTGGAAAAGTTTCCGATTTCATTGTGCATCTATCATTCACCAACGTTCGCCTATGGTTATAACGCCATGATACGCCGCAATACGCCACGGTTCATATCCTGAACGTACCCATCATCGGTACACTATTGACTAGGGTAATGCTTATTGAAGGCCTACCTCCCGGTGTGGAAATTTTCTTGGGGTTACCCGATTATTCTGTTCTACTCACAGTAAATATGAATCTAAACACATCAGTTTCTTTCGTTGGACAATAGTGAATATACTAAAGTATATTCGACATCCAAGGACACACTGATTGTTAATCGTACCTTACGTTTCCGTGATTGATAATTTTCAGAACAATCTATGCCCGCCAAGTTCGTATCATCATACGAGATACTGCCTTAGGCAATATTCCCCGTCGCCAATATGCTATTATGTCGAAGGTAACGAATGATTTTCTATCGGTTTTCCATCGATTTCCATCATACTAGCATTCGGGAAACATAATTTGAGAATCGAAAATACCTGCGAGAGTGCTTGGCTTTGTTGCCTGATTTCACGTACAAGGTTTTTGTATTACTTTGTGTAATGAAATGACGTTTGTAATCTGTCGCTGGTAAAGAGTATGATGCTTTCAAGTTTTTGGCTGGTGAAACCATTTTTGTACTTGGCGGTAACTTTCGACATTTACAATGTTTTTGCCGGGTATTTCATTACTTTTTGTATACATTACAAACGGGTCAGCGCTAAAATGACTTCAATGTATTACACATATGGAGATCAACTCTCAGTCATTTGTCATAAAATGAAATGATGTATTTTCGGGTTCGCGCAACACGCACGAGATATTTTATAATAAGATCAAGAAATCTCCTTCTGAAAATTATACGATAGTTTGTACCAATCATAGTTTATGCTACCCGTGACTCATTCTATTTTGAGGCCCATCCCTAGTCGCCCATCTGCTTCTGATACAATGTGACACATTTCGATTATTATCCGAGCCCAGGTGTCAAAAATGCAAAAAAAAGCCAACGCTGCGCGAATTCAAATTCAATACCGAACACATGCGTCCAAAAAAATGTTCGTTTCGTGCGAAAATAGAGTCTACAGATGGTTTTTACATTTTTCGTAATGTAATGTTTTTCGTAACAATGTAAAAACCATCTCTAGTCTCTATTTTTGCACGAAACGAACATTTTTTTAGACGTATGTGTTCGGTATTAAATTTGAATTCGCGTAGCGTTGGCCTTTTTTGCGTTTTTGACGCCTGGACTCAGATAATAATCGAAATGTGTCACATTGTATCAAAAGGAGGTGGGCGACTAGGGATGGGCCTTAAGATGTAGTACAAACATTGAATACGGAAAATGTTTTTCGATTGTCTGATTATAGAACTCTTACGTAAAATAACCAAGCCCAATATCAAAACAGACCATCTATAATATTGTGTTCTATAATATTTTTCGAGCTCAACTAAAACAAATATACATAGGAGCATTCCATGACATCGCGATCGAGATCTGGCGGTGACATTTTAGATTTGCTCAATAATTTATTATTTCAAATTATTTTTTAAAAAATGCATACAAAATTTTGTACAGATGTTTCCAAGCGTTGGGACCTGAGATACGATTTTCGAAGTGAAAAAAAAAACACCCATATTCTAAAATCTGAAAAAAATCAGAAAGATCTGTAAAAATATTATAAAATTTTCGAGCGCTATTAGAAGATGGAGGTTTGATTACGGGGAAAGGTGAAGTTGAAAAATGCCGAAAAAAAATATTTGAAAAATCGGAACGTATTTGCGACGTATAAACGAGCAAAAAGTCCTTTATCATATGGGTCTACAAAAGTATATTTTCAGAGTTAGGTACAGGAATCGAACATACGATATCTATATTACAATATTGTAGTTATATCTACAGTAATGTTAATTAATGGGTTCGCGGTGGCTAACTGTTTTTTTCTGACTTCTTCAGATACAATCAAATAAAATGATATTATATTATTGTTATAAGGGGTCATGATTATTGTGATGACTTGGGAAGGACAGGTAAACTCGATGATATACTGTTGATACGATATATATAGGTATGTCTTTATTTTGGTAGGTTATTACAGGTTGGTGGTTGGAGCACGACTAACTCGGTCTCTCGCTAAATCACACCAGCTCCAACACACTTGTGTGTGTTGGCTGTAAGTGTGGCAGCACCTTACAACCCTAGGCTACCACACCCTCTCCCGCTATGTTTGCCAGCTGGCTCCTACTGTTAACCTTAATTGTCTAGTACATTGTTTTCCTTAATTCTATCAACTATCCGTAGCTTCACGACTTTCAATTTTTCTTATTACGAATTCGCTCTGATCGTCGTAGTGCGACGATCGGTGGTTGGTTTTGTTTCTGTGTGACACATTTGTCCTTGTCAACCGACTTCTCATCCCTGCTTATTTTTGCTGATAGTAACTGATTGGCATGTCTCTTCCAAATCAAACCGTCATCTATTTTGACATCGTACATTGTACCTGGCGTGCGTTCCTTTATAATCACGGCCGACGCCCAACGCTTCCCTCTACCCCTATAATCTTTGGCTACGACCGAGTCCCCTACTCGAAATTTCACCCTGCGTGAGCCTGCGTGATTTTTTATCTGACGCTCTTGACTCCTTTGAACATGTTCTGCCGCCGACGGTGGGCGTAACACGGAAAATCGAGTTTTCATTTCTCTATTAGTCATCATACTGGCTGGGGATCTCTGTGTCGTTGCGTGGGGCGTCGCTCGAAAATCAAACAGGAACTGACGTACCGCTGACTGGAGTGACATGCCATCGTCCATCATACTTTTAACTTTACGTTTGAACGTACCTACTAGGTTTTCCGCGGCACCGTTCGTGGCCGGGCAGTGCGGCGCAATCGTGCTATGCCTAATGCCTCCTTTTCGGAGCAATTGCTGAAATTTTTCCCCCGTGAAAGTCGCAAAATTATCCGTTACAATATGCGCCGGGTACCCATGCCTAGCAAACATTTCTTGAAACGCATTTATTGTTGTTTCTTCGCTCATACTTGACATGATGAATATTTCTGGCCATTTAGAATAGCTATCAATGACTAACAAAATCATTTTTCCCCCGATCGGTCCTAAAAAATCCGCATGAATACGATGCCATTGGACGGGTGGCCACGGCCAGGGAGTGAGGGGTACTGCGGGAGGATTTTTGCGTGTTTGTAAACACGGCAAGCATGCGCTCGTAATTTCTTCGATGTTTTTATCTATTTGTGGCCACCAAACATATGACCGGGCTAATGCCTTCATACGCGCCACTCCAAAGTGACTATGGTGGAGTTCCTTTAGCACTAGTGCTCTCAATTGACTGGGGATCACCACACGATGTCCCCACAATACGCAATTGCTTTCTACTGACAGTGCGTCGCGTTTCTCCCAAAAGCTCTGCATCCCTTCCTCTTTCGGACTGGCTGTTGGCCATCCGTCCATGCAAAATCTAATTACCCTGCATACACAGAGAAAAAGGAATAGTTCAGCCGACTAAATGTATTCAGTTGAAACAAATTTTTTTGTCTCAACTATCCGATCTTTGGCTCAAATAAACCACAGTTAATCCAATCACACCGACTCAGTTCAAACAACGAAACTGTTTAGTCAGAACTGGTTACTTGATGCAACTCTATCACCGTTTGTCACAACAAATTCAACAGTCGAATCAACCGTATTAATTGAAATAATTTTTTAGTTTAATCAACTGAACAATTTCGTTGTGTCGACGAATCGGTTCGATTGAACCAATTGCGTTATGAATATTGATCTGATGCATAGTTTGGTCAGAACGAGTTAGTTGGTTCAACTGCATTCCTATTTTTTATAACAAATGCAACAGTTGAGTCAACCCTATTAATTGAAGTAATTCCTAAGTTGAGACAACTAGACGATTTGGTTGTGTTGCTCAAGCGGTTCGATCGGACCAATTGCGTTAAGAACTTCAATCTGATGCATAATTTGGTCCGAACGTGTCAGTTGGTTCAACTGTATCTCTATTTGCTATGGCGAATAAGTCAGTCTAATCAACCTTATTAATGAAATTAATTTTTAGGCTGAAACAACTAAACGATTTCGTTGTGTTTACTAAGCAGTATGATTCACCAAACTGCACCAATATATCGCGTGACTAATCCATTAGGTCGTAAGCGTAAAAAAAAAAAAATCGTTTTTTTTGCCGGCAAAATCTTTTTCATGCAATATAACATCTTTTGGGCATATTCGCAAAAAATATTTTTTAGCGTTCACGACCTTATGGTATTAGTCACGCGATATATTTTCTCTGAAACAGTCAACTTCGTTTGGAAACTAATCCGAAATAGAGTAACTTTCTTAGCCATAATATTTATTTCAATGAACAAGATGTTTATTTGCTTCGAAGTATTTTATGAAACAAAATAGCTTCCATTGACGCCATGGACGCGTCCGTATCGATAATGGCGCCAACCGGAAAGCGTGGTAGAATTCATCATGTATATTTGTTTACTCATTTCTACGAACTATACGTATAGCTTTATAAAATAAACTGTTTGTATAAATATTAACAATAGTGTATCATCAATAAAACGAATATGCAGTTGCATAGACGTATTATACAGTTTTGGCGCGAATTAATGTGCGGAAGTGGGCCCACGTATCACGTGCGCTTTTATGCGTGTTCTGGGCCATGTGGTGTCCGGCACCTTCTGCGACGCCATCTTCCTCCTATACCGCTTCGGTTCCGCATCGCGTGGTGCAATATTTCTTTATAATTGTGCCGTGATTTCTACAATAAGTCCGCCGTATCTGTGCCATACGTATGTACGAGATTCCACAGACTTGTGTAGATTTAAATGTAAGTTTTTGGTTGTGGAAACGTCATGGCCGATGAAGAATGCAAGCGTCTATTACAAGAGTGGGACTTGCCTGATGTTATAGACATTTTTAGAGGTAAGTTGGGAAAATTCACACATGATATAACCAATTATTGTAGATAGTATGTCATGTTGGCATCAAAAGTAATATTAATACGGAATATTAGGAGAGGATAAACTTGAATAAATCAAAAGTATCAAATACACATTCGGTTCGTGTAACCAACTATTTAGTTGATCGAAGTAAAAGTTTACTACACCCAACTATGCATGTGTTTCAACCGAATATTCTTCGGGGCTACGAAGTAACAGTTTTTATCAAATTTCATCTGTGGAGAATGCCGGGTATTTTTCGCTATATAGGCCTCTCTTTCTTTCTCTCGCTGTTTTTTTTTTTTTTTTTTGTTCTGTTGAGATTCCGATCTCGGCTCCGCAAGCATCTCATTCATTATATTTTTCGGCATAGGCATTGAACAGTCACTTTATGACGCCTGTTTTCGATCCACCAAGTAGCACTTCATACGGCTCATTTCAGAACTGCCGTATAAAGTCTTTATACCACAGTTTCGATGCGCAGTTCGAAGTGCGCGACAGATCGCACCATAACCTCACTCTACGTCTGTGCAGGGTCTCAACTGGCGTCAAAGTGACGTTCCATGCCTATTTCGAAAAAAATAAAGTATGGGGCGCACCCGTAAACCGGGCTTACCACTTGGTTTACGGGCATGCCACATAATATACTATTATATTATTTTGTAATCTTATTTTAATTGCAATCTTAATTTTAATTTGAACTTCTCCATATCGAGATGATTCGTCCTTTGATTTTTGTCACTTGTCTCATTTTCCATATTGCTTATTATTATTTTAAGTGTTTTCTATATATTTATTCTCACATAGATAATGGTATTACGAAGCCTCTGTTGAAAGATCTAACAAGTGACTTGATCAAGGAGTTACTCCCTCTCGTCGGTATGCGAATGAGGTTCACTATGAAATGGCAGGACCATTTCAATAAAAATATCAATAATGAAGAAGGCACCGATAGTTCTGTGAGTGCTTCTGTATGCAAATAATGTATAATGCTCTGGATCAAACTGATTCGAAACTTGTAAGGAAAAAGAAAGTAGACTTCTTAAAAAAAAAATACATAGAGTTTTCCCAACCAAAACACATTCGACTTTACCAAAACGAAAGATCTCACTCATCCCCCCGAAATTAGTCATATATATCTGTTTACAATAGTTTTGATTTTTATGTGTTGACATATTCTAGCAGCATTCTTCTGATCATGATGACACGTCAAGCGAGTCTTCCACAGACATAGACGAGGAGCAGGGAAAACAGTTGACACGACAAAAATGCTTCTATGACCAAAAAACTTACGAGGCCGCTAGTGAAGAATCAAAAAGTTCCACACGAATAAGATCTATTCTGAACAGCAGCATTGAAGGTAGAGGTATCCTGAGAGGGTACAAAAAATCAAAAACTCTATCCAGAAAATGTCGGCAGACAATAGCAGAAGTTGTAATTTCAAGTTCTTTGAAAGATCCGCATAGGTACGTACAGCACAGACTCATAAATTCAGTAACAGGTGTCATAGATTTCTTTATGTTTCTATAGTGTCTTACGAAACACCGACTTCCAGCGACTAGCTGAGGAAATAGTCAACTTGTTTCCAACAGAAAATATCAAGAGCTATTATATTCCACCCATCAAGAAACAGTTTTCAAGGACGCATAAATCAATCTGCTCTAGCGGAAAGCTGGTAGATAAATATCGAAACAAATTACGTGATTTCAGGAAGTTGTCTGGCTTGGTAAAGTCAACAACTGAGCCATGTACTTCAACCACTGCACATGAAGGTATTCTTATACTCGTACGATTTTCAAAAAGTATTCAACTCTTCATGACGCTACTTAATGCTGACCAACAAATGCTTATATACGAATGCTAGAAGTTTTCATTGACTGTTGATCACAGATGACACACAAATGCAGCAAAGTGTCTCATGGCTATGCCATAATCGAGAGCCATGGGATTCTGTGCAGCAGCACTGGCTAATCACTGCTCCGCTCAGACTTGTTGATACCGGACCCAGTAAGAATGTCTCAGATATTTATGTGAAATGGCCAGTATTAAAGGATCCCTTGGGTTATACACTGATTGAAAAAGATTTTGAAGCGCTAAAAATTTGCCAAAATGTCAACGTAATCGATAATTGGGTCAAGTTTTTTGACGCGCTCATCAAATCTGTTCCTCTGTCTACAACTGGACGCGCATCTTCCTTATGCAAGCTGTTGGATGATAATAACATCACTGCTGGTATAATACTGACTAGAATATATATATATATATATATTAGGGTGCTTTTTTTGAGACTATTTTTTTTTTTTCAACTCCCCATCGAAAATCTTGTAGTAGACATCGAAAAAGGGATCCTGTCCAATTTTTAGCTCTTAACTCCAATTCTAAGTACTCGCACTCTTCTTTGTAAGTTTTCCCATTACGACTTTTTCGTTTGCCGCGTACAACTCAGCTGCATTTGGATGGATTGTTCTCATCCAAGAATCATTTTACAGAGAATTTAGTGTTCTTCAAAAGTGCCCTAGGTCGTTTGGCTGTGGTTTCAACTGCTGCACCCGTGTGAGCCGTCAAGGTCGATTTTATGCATAATTCTTCTTTCTTACTGTGGGCGAATAAACGGTTGGACTTGGAGAAAAAAACTTTACGACAATTTTGTAGGAAATTCATTTCTCTACAAAAAAAAGTCCAATAAATAAAGTCTTTGAAACCAGTATTTCAAAAGATGTAAGGACTTCAATTTTTTTGAATATAAAATTGAACAAAATGTCAAGTTCAATATTTTCAAATCAATCAAACTATCATGGGTACTTTTGAAGAACATTAAAGTTTCTGTCAAATGAGTCTTGGATGAGAACAATCCATTGAAATATGACTGTGTTGTGCGCGGCTAAAGAAAACAAAGTAATGTTTCCATGCTTTTAGCATGGGAAAACTTAAAAAGAAGAGTGCGAGTACTTAGAATTGGAATTAAGAGCTGAAAATTGGATAGGATTCCTTATTCGACGTCTACTACAAGATTTTCAATGGGGAGTTGAACAAAAAAATAGTTGAAAAAAAAAAGGACCTTAATATATATACATATTTTTTTGATATATTTGTATCCATTGGGATACACATACTGTAAAGATAATTAATTTACACCAATATGTTTCCAGAATGCAAGGTTATTGCACAAATACTTCTTCTACCGATTCTAATTCCACCAAAGGGTAGAATAAGAGTAAAGAAACAACACTGGAAACCTTCGTTAATTGAGTGCGAAGAGAGTATCATTCAACATGCAAAGGTAATTTTCCTCGATAACCATGGAATTCGATTCATTTTCTTCTTTATCTATCATTGACAAAGGGCCTGCTGCAGTTATATGCTGAATCTAGCTGGTGCCCGCTTCCTATACATATTCCATTTAATACGTCCATTACAGATTCCTGGAGATATACAAAGACTGCAAGACGATCGGAGGGAAAAAATGCGACAATTTGGACTTACTGTTCAACCGTTCATAATCGTGGTAGGCCCTACCGTGGAAAGTGTGGATAGCGTCTATGTGTCAATTGATGAAACTGTGTATAAACTTCCTACTGCATTGAGAGCACTTGATATATGCTTCAAGGCGTTCCACGCGCTGAATGCTTGTTATCCGCCAGAAAGCGAACACCTCTGGTACATTATACAACGCAGTGTGTACAAATTCTCCACTCAGTGGGATAAGCCGATCTCGTATGTAATGGAACTATTACCATTAATACAGAAACATATGGAATAATCTTTTTTATATAGAATAAGCTTGTTATTGGTAAGTTGAAGTCTATTGTGTCCATCTAACGTGATTCTTACTTTAAAACTTTAAACATGAGTTTATACTACTGTCCATTCTGTATCCATACATTTCCGGATCCTCGAACACTTATATTACACTGCAAGGTCAGGCATTACACCTTGATCAATTCACGGTGCACTTGTCAGCAAGATAAATGTTTTCGATCGTTTCCCAATATTTACGGTTTTAATAAACACCTACAATCGAAGCACCGTCAAGGTGAAACTTCAGGTATCCCACGTAATTATGATAACGAAAATATTTTAATAAATCCGGATGTCGCGGAAATACCAGTCTTTCATCGCCCTGCTTTGGATATTGCAAATAACTGTCAGTGTTTAAACATAAACGAGTATCAATTAATGGTTACAAATTGTGCCTCAGTATTTGCAGCTAAACTATATGCTAATAATTCTGTAACACGTGCCCTTGTGCAAGAGATTATTGAAGCTGTCACTGAGTTCATCAGCATCACTTGTATTGAATCTATCAAAAACAAATATAATTGTATCAAATGTAAGGAGAGCAAATCCGATGTCAACGGAATGCTTGATGTTTTGTCCCAGCCATTTAAAAGTTTACAAACCGAATATCAAAGGTTCAAGTATTTCGAAGCTTCATCATATTTCATCAAACCTGAGGCATTCTCTGTTGGTACATCATTGAATCCAGCTACTGTTAATAATATCAGGCAAATGAATGTAATCAATCTTTATGCACAAATCGTGCCAATGGCCAAAGTCTTGAAAAAGTTTCTAGAACTGCCGAAGGTTTTTGAAACAATAATTTGTTACATGGATGAAGTCAAAACTAGAGACAGCTTAGTTTCGCTTGTACAAGGGACACTGTGGAAGGCAATCGAGCAGAAATTCGAGAATAAAATAGTTTTGCCTTTAATTGTGTATTTCGATGAATTTGAGGTAAATAATCCACTAGGTACCCACACGGGAATTAATAAACTGGGCGGTGTATACTATACTATCGCTGCGTTTCCTTCGGAATATTGTGGTAGGCTTGAAAACATTTTTCTTGCACAGCTGCACAATTCACAAGATATGTCAGTTTTCGGCAACGAACATATTTTCCATAAGATCATAGAACAAATCACTGATCTTGAAGAAAATGGTATCACAATTCGTATTGATGGGAAGGAGATGCAAGTTTTCTTTGCATTGGCAGTTATAGCAGGTGACAACCTAGGTCTGCATGATATACTTGGATTCGTAACAAGTTTCAATGCTAACTATGCATGTAGATTCTGCATTGCGCCTAAACAGGTTCTTCAAAGTCAAGTATTAGAGGATTCGGAAATGTTACGTACAGAAGAAAACTATGCTGAACATTCAGTTAACGGTACTGTTGGTGTAAAAGAACCATGCATATTCAACAAAATACCGTCATATCATGTGACGGTTAATAAATACTGTGATGTCATGCACGACAATCTCGAAGGTGTATTTCGCTACGGCATCGCCAAAATCTTGAACCGAATCATAAACGTAGATAAATATTTTTCTTTGACCACACTGAATAATAGGATCCGGTATTTCAATTATGGCAGCGCTTTCAAAGGAAATATCCCTCCAGCTATATCTAATGATGCATTAAAGAAAGGGTGTCTAATACTGTCAGCGTCGGAAATGTCCACTCTTGTCTCCAAGCTCGGATTGATCATAGGTGATCTTGTACCTGGAGATAGTAAAGCATGGAAACTGTTCGTTATTCTCAGACAAATACATTGCATCGTTATGGCACCATCACATACAATCGAAACTATTAGTTCATTAAAAACTTCAATTTCCGAACACCATCGCATGTATATGGAATTGTTTAAAGAACCATTAAAGCCGAAGCATCATTACTTGTTACACTATCCTGGTATTATTGAAAAACTTGGTCCGCTTAAAAACATTTCATGTATGAGATTCGAAGCAAATCATAGAGACTTCAAAAATAATGCTAAAGTTGTATATTCTCGTAGAAATATATCGCATACTTTAGCAACTAAACAACAGCTACAATTGACTTACAGACTGCTTGCTAATAAGGGATTTGAGAAACGCTTTATTTGGGGAGTGTGTCAAGGAAATATGATTCGTAATTTAGAAAAATTTCAAGTATTCCAAGATTTACTACCTCCAGGTATGTTAGATGACAATGGATACCTTCTAGTCACTTGGGTTCAGGTAAATGGCACATGCTATAAGCCGGACATGGTAATTTCATTCGGAGTCGAAAACAGCCTCAGACAATTCGGGAAGATAAAATATATATTGATGTATGAATATCGCAAAGTAGAATTTCTTGTATTGAAGATGGAAACAATAGACTTCTCAAAGCATGTACATGCATTTCAAGTTAAAGACACTGAAACATGGAAGTTCTTAGCACAAGCGAGCTTGAGGAATCACGTTCCATACAACGTTCATTGCACTGCAGATGGCAAATATTATGTGCCATGTGATTAAAATCGTTTGTATACAAAAATACAAATTATTTCTAGTCTTCGTATAATTATACTAAGAAAATACTTCCGTTGTGAGAACGTTAGGGCGCCGCGTTATTACTACTCAAAACGAAAATACTAATATACTATTTAACTATCAGTGTGTAACATATTCATGCATACTGTCAGCGCCATCTAGAATCATGCTCAGCTTTTTTTCATGCTTAACGTATACACAATACATACTTATTTTTAAAATAGTATATGTGCGTGCACCCAGCCAATTGAGTAGTAATAACGCGGTGCTCTAACGTTCTCACTACGGAAGTATTTTCTCAGTGTATACGAAACCACTTGATTAGAGTTGTGAACTGTACAAAATATAGTATTTTCGAATTTCATGTATAAATTCTACGTGAAAATTTATACATCAAATTCGAAAATACCAAACTTATTATACAGTATAATAATATTATATATAATATTCTAACAAGTTATATCTTTTCAGAGATTATTATCTGTTTTTTTTGGACATTTTACCAAATATATTAGAGATAGTTCATTTTGTTTTGTCACATATTTTAATCTGTATGATAGTACTTTGTGATACAAGTGCGAGAAAGCGATCATTATACGCAGGTTGTGAAGTTGGTCGCACGAGCCATACGAGTAACATAGCAACACAAGCCGAAGGTGAGTGCTGCTTGTGGTACGAGTACGGCGAGTCCGACTAACTTCACAACCTTCCGATGGTCGCTCTCTCGCACATATATCACATAATACTTTTTGTAACCCTGGCTCTAAAGCGCCACTTACGCCACTCTCTGCAGCCAGATGATAATGATAAGTCGAAAGCTTTAAATAACATATCTGCACTTTGTATTGTTACACGGAAAAAAGAAAAATTGAAAAATTACAGTTTATATAGTAACTGGGCACTTTGAACAAAAAACTGGAAAAATTACAGTTTCAAATAATCATTTCTACAGACTCTGTAAGAATTACATTTTAAAACTGTAAAATTACATTTGAAACTGTAAAAATTAATATTTAGAATTGTCTTTTATAAAAATGTTATTTGAAACTGTAATTTTTCCAGTTTTTCGTTCGAAGCGCCTCTTATCACTATATAAACTGTAATTTTTCAATTTCTCTTTTCCCCGTGTAGAGAGTTGAGACTAACACAAATGCAAACGGAGTTCCTATTATTTTAAGTTGATTGCTACCTGTAATTTTTATATGATTAATCTGACAATATGTAATTTTCCAGTTTTATACTTTTGCCCAAAATCTAAGGCAATATTGTGAAGGGTTTTTTTTATATTTTCATGTCATGTCAAACACCGTAGGGTAGACTGGGTACAGTTGAGACACGGGGGTCGATTGATACAACGCTAAAAACTCAAAAACTAATAGAGATAGTGGTAGGATACAAGGACAGAAAGAAGCGGCTTCATTTACTGCTTATTTATTTACTTTATTTAGTTTACTATCTCTATTAGTTTTTGAGTTTTTAGCGTTGTACGCTCGTGTCTCAACCGTACCCAGTCTACCCTACTAGGCTGTGCTATTATTGGACGCACAATTTTCATCGTTCAAACCTTATATTAAGTATTTCAAATGTCCTGCAATTGGTGTGTTATAAGTGACTCTATATAACTCACCGAATAAAATATTCAGTCATACCAAAGAAATATTCTGTATTCATTATCCTATCTGTAGTCCCCGTAACAAAATTCATGATTATAACAAATCCATATTTAGTAAATAGCCGCATCACCTTTGTTGTGGAAACAATATAATCAATTACTGCAATCGGATAAAGTCAGGATGCGATTCACCACATGATTGAGCCACATGAATATGTTTTTGTAGCAAACAAAGATTTACTTCAGGTCAGCTCATGAGTAGTTTGCTCGACGAAATGTTCAAGCCTGCGAAACAGGTGTCAGCATAGTGAAAGATATGATATATTTGATTCTGATAACAAGATAGTTGAACAAACATTATGTTTTATTGCATCTAAGCAATTGACAGTTGCCCCAAATGCATGCTTAGTACGTGGTATTCTATATATTGTTGTCCGAACTGAATATTTAGTTCCAGAAACTGAATATGGAATTCTTTCAACTGAATTTCAGAGACGTCATTATTATGACGTCATATCTATTCCTTCACGGATAGATCAGTGAACTAAATATTTGCTCACTTCAAATAATAAATTAATAGACGATACCTTGCGATAGGTGTTTAGGATAACTAATATATAGTTCTCTCAACCAATCATTTAGTGCCTGAACTAAATATTTAGTTTCTGAAACAAAATTTCAGTGACGTCATTATTTTTATTTTCTCGCGTATAGTTCCATGAACTGAATATCTGCTTACTTGAAATAATAAACTAATCGACTGCGCCTTATGACGGGTGTTCGGGACAACTAAATCGTTTAGTTGCAGTGACTGAACTTGTGTTTCGCCACCAACAAACGAACCATTCAGTTGAATCAACTGAAATGTGCTTGATCTAACATACCTTTTTTCTGCGTGTAATACAACGTCTTCGCGTGTAGCCTTCTGTACCACGTTCCAATCGAGCGAAGCAAAATCGGTTTCTTTAATACTATTTACAAACGTATGATCGATATCTTTGAGCATTCGGAATTTTTTTTCTACTTCTTGCGGCTGTTCTATCGGTAATCTGCTGAGCCAGTCCGCATAGTTCTCTTTTCCCTGTATGTGTTTGATGTTATATTTAAAGACCGATAAAAATATAGCCCAACGCTGCAATCGTGCTGTTGAGATCTCAGGGATCGATTTGTCAGGGTGAAATATGCGTGACAGCGTGGTGCTGTCCGTTTGGATAGTGAACTGATTCCCATACAAATATTGATAAAACCTGCGAATTCCGAATACCACCGATAGGCCCTCTTTGTCATGATGTGCGTATCTTTTTTCGCTCACCGTTAGCGTTCTACTTGCAAAGCAGATTGGTCTATCGTATTTACCCTCTTCCCGATGCGATAATACTGCACTTATGCCATACGGCGATGCGTCGCAGGTAAGTACTATCGGTTTTTTTGGATCGAAATGTGCCAACGTCAGCTCGTTCGACAGTTCTTTTTTTATTTTCGTGAAGCTTCGGTTACATTCGTCCGTCCACTTGAATTCTTTTTGTTTCAGACAATCGTATAATGGATAGAGTTTATCCGTTATATTCTTAATGAACCGTGCATAATAATTAATAGAGCCCAAAAAACTTTTCACCTCAGAAACATTTTTTGGCGTTGGCGCATTTCTCACACTATCTATTTTCTTCCCCGAGGGGTGGATTCCTTTAGAGTTTACTCGAAACCCTAAATATTCGATTTCCTGTTTTGCAAATTCACATTTTTCAAACCTTAACCGCAGTCCCGCGTCGCTTAACCGCCGTAAAACCTCGCGTATGCGCTCTATGTGGGTTTCCCATTCCGACGCGGCGATCAAAATATCGTCAATAAAAACAATTACCCCTGGTATTCCTAATAACAAAGATGACATTACCCTTTGAAAAGACCCGGGTCCGGTGGACACTCCAAACGGCAGGCGATTATATTGATACAGGCCTAAGTGAGTACTAATCACGACTAGTTTTTTTGCTCTCTCGGTTAGCGGTAATTGCTGGTACGCCTCAGATAAATCCAGCTTTGTGAATAGTCTTCCCCCTCTTAAAACGTCAAGCACCTCCTCGACCCGTGGCAGCGGGTAATGGTCGACTTTCAAAACTTTGTTTAGCGTCACCTTGAAATCGCCACATAATCTTATAGCTCCGTTCCCTTTAACTATCGGTACTACCGGCGTACCCCACTCGGAATATTCGACCGGCGAGATGATTTCGCTGTCGCGCAATCGCTTAATTTCTTTCTCGACCGGCTCTCGCATTGCTAATGGTATACGCCGTGGCTGCAAAAACCGTGGTTGAGCCCCCTCAGTTAGTTCTAAATCTAAACTGCCTTTATTGAAAGTTCCTATCCCGGGTAAAAACACCTTCGGAAACTCCCTACGAAATTTTGTGATTTCGGTTTCTGGATCCACCACGACGTGCATTTTTTCAGCTTTTTTGTATTCGGGCGGCCACATTTTTAATGCAGCCAACCAACTTCTACCTAACAGCGGAATCCCCCCTCCGGGAATTACATATAATATGCGTTCACTTTGCATCCCGTTAGCTTCGATTAAAACTTTAATGTATCCCATCGATTTGATGGGTTCGCGATTGTAAGCTCTTAACGTACGGTTCGCTGTTAACAACGGAGTTGTCGAAAACATTTTTTTATAGCATTTGCTTGAAATCGCGGAGTACGCAGCCCCTGTATCCATTTCCATTTCTAAAAATTTATTACCGACCTTAATTGTAACGTAGTGGGGTTCGACTGTTTTCTCTTTCAATTCGTAATCATCCGCGTTTACCTTACACATGTTTATCTTATCTATGTCTCGGATTTGAAATGTATCTGACTCATAACGTTGCTCGCTGTTGTCTTCGTTCGCTTCACCTTCCTCGTTCTCCGAGTTCCGTGCATCGTTAACGTCCGCGTCTATGCGATGTTGTGCTCCGTTATTTTTCGTCTTTGTCGAGCACATTCGGGATATATGTCCCTTCGCTCCACACTCACTACAATATTTGTCTCTTAGCGAGCACTGTTCCCGCACATGATTATCTTTACCACAACAAAAACAAATTCGTCCTCTGGCACTAGTCGACGCTCTCGCCTCGTTATTTCCTCGATACGATGCTCCGTGATTCCGATAAGATGGTCCTCTCGTGCGATTGTCCCCGTGTCTTTTGGCCTGATTGTTTCTGTTGCCTGCTCGTACTGTGTATATTTCTGTTCCTGAGCTGCTTGCCTTGGCACTCTCATTTGCGGTCTTTACAGGATCCGCCTTATGTGTACTAGCCATTTCAACCGTTTCCGCTAGTCTCTCCATCTCTGTCAGCGTCAACTCCGATGATTTCAGGAGCTCATATCGTACTAGATCATTCTGAGCCCCCGCTATGAGTTGATCTTTGATTTGTTTGTCGGACTCAGTGTTGGCAAATTTACACCCCTTGGCCAGCAATCTCAATGCGAGAACAAAATCTTTGATTGTCTCGTCCGGGTTTTGTTTACGCTCGCGGAATGCGTAGCGTTGCAAATGTTCATTTCGCTTTGGTGCGAATCGTTGTACCAGTTTTTCTTTCAAAACTGTGTAAGGCAGCTTGATAGGTTTCTGCGGCTCGCAATCGATCTGCAGATCCTTAAATACTGCCGGAGCCAATTGCGTGATTAACAGCGCCGTTTTTTTTTCTTCAGGTATATCGTTCAGTAAGATAAACGCTTCCAGCTGGTCCTCGAATGTCTCCCAGCATGAACCTCGCTTGAACATGTTGACGTTACCCAGAATTGATGCCATTTTTGACCGTTCGTCCGGGTTACTCCTGTCCGACGTTTGGGTGCCTTCCTTTTGATTAGTTTTGGTGGCCTCTTCAGTCCTGCTGTTCTGGCAAGACTTAACGTAGGTGCTCAGAGCTTGTCGGATGATATCAATGCTATCCTCTCTCGTTACTTCTACACCGTGCGCGTTGCAGATCTCGAGTAACCCGATCTTATTTATTTGGTAGATCCAGGAGGTTCGTCCTTTGCCGATTTCTTTAGTTATGCCTTCCCAATTGAGTTCACCACTATCCTTTTGCATTGTTGGTTTACAGCCTTTGGATCGTATTTAGTTTGCGGATCCCATCCTCGTCGCCACTGTGATGACTTGGGAAGGACAGGTAAACTCGATGATATACTGTTGATACGATATATATAGGTATGTCTTTATTTTGGTAGGTTATTACAGGTTGGTGGTTGGAGCACGACTAACTCGGTCTCTCGCTAAATCACACCAGCTCCAACACACTTGTGTGTGTTGGCTGTAAGTGTGGCAGCACCTTACAACCCTAGGCTACCACAATTATTATGATTATAATTTTGGCCATGGGCACATGAATTACGACTAGAATGGAGTTTTGTTTTCGACAAAGTCAGAAAAAAACAGTTAGCCACCGCGAACCCATTAATTAACATTACTGTACATATAACTACAATATTGTAATATAGATATCGTATGTTCGATTCCTGTACCTAACTCTGAAAATATACTTTCTTAGACCCATATAATAGAGGACTTTTTGTTCGTTCATATGTCGAAAATACATTCCGATTTTTTTAATATTTTTTCCGGCATTTTCCACTTCACCTTTCCCCGTAATCAAACCTCCATCTTCTAATAGCGCTCGAAAATTTTGTAATATTTTTTCAGATTTTCCTGATTTTTTTTCAGATTTTAGAATATGGGTGTTTTTATTTTCACTCAGAAAATCGTATCTCAGGTACCGACGCTTGGAAAAATCTGTAAAAAATTGTGTTTGAATTTTTTTTTCAATAGTTTGGAATAATAACAATGTATCTATCATTACATGTAAATTAATAGTACAAACCACATATCGATACCCACTGATACCCACATTTGGAAAAATGTTTAGTAAGCGATGAAAACGGTTCACTATTACCATTGAAAAGATAGGACTGTAAAAAATTGTGTTCGCATTTTTTTTTAAATAGTTTGGAATAATAAATTATTAAGCAAATCTAAAATGTCACCGCCAGATCTTGATCGCGATGTCATGGATTGCCCCATATGTATATCTATATGCATATATATAAAATAATTATTTTGTTAATAACTCTGGCATGCGTAATCGAATGTTGCTAAAAAACAATAGGGGGCGAGATTTCAGTGTCAAGAACACCCCCTCCAAATTGCAAGTTCATAGGTGCAACGGTTTGACAGATATCGTGGTCCCAAGAAGAACGTTCTGCGACGAAGAAGGAGAAGAAGAAGAAGAAGAAGAAGAAGATTGCGTTTTTCGATCAACTTTGACGGTCGATATCTCAGGAACCACCGGGTCAATTTCGTTCAACTTTTTGGAGCACTGTTAGGTGGAGTGGGTCTTACACCGCTACAAATTTTGTTAAAAAATATTCGGTGGTTCGAAAGATATGACGGTTTTTTTACAAGGACAAGAGCTTGCTCGGGTAAATGATTCGGGGCTGGCGCGCCGGCCTACGGGTACTTGGCGGCGATTCGCTGCCGCGAATCTTGATGATGCTTTCAAGTTTTTGGCTGGTGAAACCATTTTTGTACTTGGCGGTAACTTTCGACATTTACAATGTTTTTGCCGGGTATTTCATTACTTTTTGTATACATTACAAACGGGTCAGCGCTAAAATGACTTCAATGTATTACACATATGGAGATCAACTCTCAGTCATTTGTCATAAAATGAAATGATGTATTTTCGGGTTCGCGCAACACGCACGAGATATTTTATAATAAGATCAAGAAATCTCCTTCTGAAAATTATACGATAGTTTGTACCAATCATAGTTTATGCTACCCGTGACTCATTCTATTTTGAGGCCCATCCCTAGTCGCCCATCTGCTTCTGATACAATGTGACACATTTCGATTATTATCCGAGCCCAGATGTCAAAAATGCAAAAAAAGCCAACGCTGCGCGAATTCAAATTCAATACCGAACACATGCGTCCAAAAAAATGTTCGTTTCGTGCGAAAATAGAGTCTACAGATGGTTTTTACATTTTTCGTAATGTAATGTTTTTCGTAACAATGTAAAAACCATCTCTAGTCTCTATTTTTGCACGAAACGAACATTTTTTTAGACGTATGTGTTCGGTATTAAATTTGAATTCGCGTAGCGTTGGCCTTTTTTGCGTTTTTGACGCCTGGACTCAGATAATAATCGAAATGTGTCACATTGTATCAAAAGGAGGTGGGCGACTAGGGATGGGCCTTAAGATGTAGTACAAACATTGAATACGGAAAATGTTTTTCGATTGTCTGATTATAGAACTCTTACGTAAAATAACCAAGCCCAATATCAAAACAGACCATCTATAATATTGTGTTCTATAATATTTTTCGAGCTCAACTAAAACAAATATACATAGGAGCATTCCATGACATCGCGATCGAGATCTGGCGGTGACATTTTAGATTTGCTCAATAATTTATTATTTCAAATTATTTTTTAAAAAATGCATACAAAATTTTGTACAGATGTTTCCAAGCGTTGGGACCTGAGATACGATTTTCGAAGTGAAAAAAAAAACACCCATATTCTAAAATCTGAAAAAAATCAGAAAGATCTGTAAAAATATTATAAAATTTTCGAGCGCTATTAGAAGATGGAGGTTTGATTACGGGGAAAGGTGAAGTTGAAAAATGCCGAAAAAAAATATTTGAAAAATCGGAACGTATTTGCGACGTATAAACGAGCAAAAAGTCCTTTATCATATGGGTCTACAAAAGTATATTTTCAGAGTTAGGTACAGGAATCGAACATACGATATCTATATTACAATATTGTAGTTATATCTACAGTAATGTTAATTAATGGGTTCGCGGTGGCTAACTGTTTTTTTCTGACTTCTTCAGATACAATCAAATAAAATGATATTATATTATTGTTATAAGGGGTCATGATTATTATGATTATAATTTTGGCCATGGGCACATGAATTACGACTAGAATGGAGTTTTGTTTTCGACAAAGTCAGAAAAAAACAGTTAGCCACCGCGAACCCATTAATTAACATTACTGTACATATAACTACAATATTGTAATATAGATATCGTATGTTCGATTCCTGTACCTAAATCTGAAAATATACTTTCTTAGACCCATATAATAGAGGACTTTTTGTTCGTTCATATGTCGAAAATACATTCCGATTTTTTTAATATTTTTTCCGGCATTTTCCACTTCACCTTTCCCCGTAATCAAACCTCCATCTTCTAATAGCGCTCGAAAATTTTGTAATATTTTTTCAGATTTTCCTGATTTTTTTTCAGATTTTAGAATATGGGTGTTTTTATTTTCACTCAGAAAATCGTATCTCAGGTACCGACGCTTGGAAAAATCTGTAAAAAATTGTGTTTGAATTTTTTTTTCAATAGTTTGGAATAATAACAATGTATCTATCATTACATGTAAATTAATAGTACAAACCACATATCGATACCCACTGATACCCACATTTGGAAAAATGTTTAGTAAGCGATGAAAACGGTTCACTATTACCATTGAAAAGATAGGACTGTAAAAAATTGTGTTCGCATTTTTTTTTAAATAGTTTGGAATAATAAATTATTAAGCAAATCTAAAATGTCACCGCCAGATCTTGATCGCGATGTCATGGATTGCCCCATATGTATATCTATATGCATATATATAAAATAATTATTTTGTTAATAACTCTGGCATGCGTAATCGAATGTTGCTAAAAAACAATAGGGGGCGAGATTTCAGTGTCAAGAACACCCCCTCCAAATTGCAAGTTCATAGGTGCAACGGTTTGACAGATATCGTGGTCCCAAGAAGAACGTTCTGCGACGAAGAAGGAGAAGAAGAAGAAGAAGAAGAAGAAGATTGCGTTTTTCGATCAACTTTGACGGTCGATATCTCAGGAACCACCGGGTCAATTTCGTTCAACTTTTTGGAGCACTGTTAGGTGGAGTGGGTCTTACACCGCTACAAATTTTGTTAAAAAATATTCGGTGGTTCGAAAGATATGACGGTTTTTTTACAAGGACAAGAGCTTGCTCGGGTAAATGATTCGGGGCTGGCGCGCCGGCCTACGGGTATTTGGCGGCGATTCGCTGCCGCGAATCTTGATCTTACTTAACAGGTTATTACCAACGATCTTCTAATTGATCGAACAGAATCTATGCAATTACGATACGGTTGAATCTAAGACGTGTGTCAGAGGTGACTCGATATAAAACAATTTAGCTAGACTCCAGACTCGGTATCACAGAGCGATACATCGTACCCGAATGCAAAATATACTTCGTGACACACACTCAGAGCAACGTATGAAGCTCAAGATTTTACTTAGAAAAATTGGTAACAAACTACGAAAGATTAGCCACGCTTGGCCATACGATTCACAATAATTCGAGATCTATCAAAAAATAGAGACCACATGGGCATTCGAAAGACGCGAATCACAGGTTCAACGATAACAGACTAAATTATAATATTACTTGATCTTTTACTAAATTCTGACGATATGATAACGATAGTCGCGATACTAAATTATCCAAAGACGATATTAAACATTACTAGACCATACTAGATTTCACATACGGTGATAAATAATACGAGAGTGACCATATTTAACTCAATCAACAAATTATTAACAAACTTAACGATAAAAACTAAACTGTAACGCCAGGCCTAAGCCGTAGCGGCTAACTTCGCTCAGGGTACTCCAGGAAAGGTAATTTTCTACAGTATTTCATGCACAAGATAAATATAACATACTAGATCAGCAACAAAGCCATAAGCAATAAATTATAGCCAAAAAGCACTCAAGATTTACGTAACTCAGCCAGACTCGAGGTTGTTCGATAAATTAATAGATCAAAGACCAAAAGACGAGCTTCTTAGCTCAATAGACAAAAACTAGCCTCATAGCTCAATAACCAGAATAATTAACAAACTTTTATCCGAACTACCTCGTGCCTTCACAGAAAGAATCAAGACCTTACCTTAAGGGGACCAGTACAGCTTGAATTTTCGGAAAAATCGGTTTTTCGTTTTTTGCAGTTTATGTTACCTCAATGTCTTCTGCATCTGTGAAAAAATTGACTTCGACGAAATCGTCAAGGTTTCGAAGTTACCGCCAAAAGTTCGTCATTTGGCTATCGCGATCTGGCGCAAGCGGCGCTGGCGCTTGATTCCAATATTGATCATATGGTGTATGATCGCTTTTACTTGTCCAAGATTTTTCGAGGTTACGTGAGCGTTCCCATGATTTTCAGTGTTTCGGAATTGAAAAAAATAAATAAAAACAGTACTTTCCACCGTATAGAAACAGTACTTTTCAGTACTAAATAATCATCAATTTATCGAATATCTAGCGTGTTATCGTTATACGGGTGATGTGCTTCGAAAAGTGTACTATAACCTAAAAGTGAGTATCCATTCCAAATAGTAATATCTATTATTCACACTACGCTCCTGTAGACTTGTGGGTGGTTGAAGTTCTTCTTCTTTTTGTTCACAGATTTTCGAATATAATGGGAAGAATTTATCAAATTTAATATGAGAAGGAAAGATGGCAACACTCTAGAAGAATACACTGCCCCCCGAAAGACAGGCCGAAGATGTTCTCCAGCAAAGAAACAACGGTTAATTGCTATAGCAAGAAAAAAAAAATTTAGAAAAAATTGTTTGCGAGAAAAAAAAAAATTTATTAAAAAAAAAATAATAATTTGAAAAAAAAAAAAAAAATTGAAAAAGTAAACTTCACCTCACTTTTCTATAGCAAGATTTTTGATGTATGAGCCTCCACATAAGTAATTATCAATTTTTCTGCAAAAACTTCAAACGCGTTTATCTCAAAACTATGTTTTTAGAGCTGTGTCGTAAGGTTTTAGGAGCATCGTTGGTCCGATTGGGGTCTTTGAGGGCTCATTTTGTTCAGGCGACAAATCCTCATCATATGAACGAGGGAATTTTTGAATGTGTCTGTTTTGGCCAAGTTATTTGCAAATTAGTGGCTCAAATTTTGGAAATTTTAGATTATTGACTGTAAGTTTTCACATGTTTTTTTCTTTTCAGATCCCCGCGTTCATAAGATGTGGAACCGCTGTCTGAAGAAGTTGAGACGTCGAAACATTGAATTGGATCAACGGTGTACCTGAAACCTTACGACACAGTTTTTTGAAGAAATATTTTTTTTGATGTAAAATAAACTTTGGTTGACAAATAAAGTGATTCTGGAGTACTTGAAATATCTTAAACCAAGCTGTACTGGTCCCCTTAAGATGCTTCAGAATATAACACAACACTATTTAAATAAAACTCGATATTTGATGACGATAGATGATACGATAGGCGAACGATAGGTGATACGATAGGTGAACGATAGATGAACGATAGATGAACGATAGATGTGGCGTAGACTGGAGCGAAGAGTAGGCCGATTAGCGCGTGTATCGACCTTATATAGTCGGTATTTTCTTCCCTCAATCCATCCTTCAGGTTTAGCGTAATCACGTGACATATCGGTCCGCTAATTGGTCCGCGTAACGATAGTTGTACCGACGTAAAATAGGAGAAATCTATCTCACCCCTGCCGCTGCTAATACCGCTCCTATTCCCGCCTTCCTTTTGAATCCCCAGATTATGAAGCTACCATGGAGCCTCATTCGTCCGGCTACCCGATATTTCTCCTAGGTCCTGGCCGCATTCGCCGATCCACAAGGAGATTGGTGGTAGTTTCGTGTTTCGGCATACGAGAGCTTCACCCACGAAAGAATTCTCTAGGTTGGAACGCTGATCCGGGAGTCGACTGGACCAACCACGGCCGCGATAACAGTTTCGGAGACAGCGTAAATGGTATTTGCACTGACTGCTTGCTCATCAGGTGGGAGGTTTTGGGGTGCGCTTGCACTTAACCCTGTACGCCACCCTCACAGCAGCAATGCATTTTCCGGTAGGCGGTAGCTTCTCCAGATGACGGGAGGATTTGTTGTACTTCTCGTACATCCCTGTACGCCGTCAATCCGGTAGTTTGGAGATAGTAGATTCTCCGTCTGAGTGGAGGCGCTGACCTTCGAGTCGACTGGACCAACCAGGTTTGCGCGCCGACAGATTCGTCCTTGACGATAGTGGAGGTTTCACGTCGATAGTCGATTTTCCATCCGTAGTTCCCACGACGGTAGACGTCTCGTGGAGTATCGAGCTCGAGATTACATAGTTTACAAAAAATAAAATAGTGTTAGTTAATCCTAATCATTTTTCCCTAATTTTTCCTTTTCCTGGAGACCCTGTCTACGCCACGTATCGTCGTATCACCGATAGTATCGCCTTGTGACGAGGAATTGAAAATACCACGTCACAGTTTGACGTCGGACTTCCTTTTCGCAAGTTGATCTCATTATTTTGTTTTATTACTATTGGAGGATTCTACGGCATTAATTTATTGTCTATCCGAGTTCTTTCTGTTTTCTCGCAAAGATTTGATGATAAGTTAGTCACTGAATACAAAAGAGATTCATATCAAATAAATTCCTCATTATGCACTCCGGATACCGCTTTCATACGTACATATCCCAGCGGGCATATCAACCAAATATAAATAATTAAGTGATACGGGAAAGAATTCCGAGCAAGGATGTAGTAAGCAGCAAGTAAAAATTCTCACAAAGGTACAACATTCTTTATTAAAAACCAGGTTCATATTCACATTACGTTACATCGATTACAGATAATACGATCTACCTCCCGTTGAGTTAGCCACGGATCAATCCGTCTCCGAGCAGTTGGAGAGCGGGTAAACGTACCAATAACCTGGATTCGCAGTAATCCGAACCGCCGGACGGATGGAGCTTATATCGTCGACGCATCTAATTATTGCACATTCTTCGACTTTATGGATATGTCGGGTATTAAACGCGTAAGAAATATGTCTCAAAGTTTTGACAAACAATGCGCGATGTTCATTCCCGTCGTCATTAAACGCAACAATATGCAATATAACACCGTAATAGCGGTTAGCGACGAAAACAACTGAATCGCACTTATTGCCTACTACGGCGTCAACAGTTTGGTAGCGAATACCTCGATATTGGAGAGAGCGATAGCAACGCAAGATCTCCGGCTCGTGGCCCTGGCGGAGCAACAGTCGTCGTTCGGCGATTGTCGGCGGACGTTCTACACATTTGCCCATTGTCGCGATGGCAACAGCGCCGTGACCGTTCTGGATGATCCCCATAGCACGTACCATTATTCGACGAGCTACAGGTGATACGTCGTTCGCGTGCACCGAGGCGTCAATAAATTTTTCTATCAGAAATCTAGCCGCCACCTGATCGGTCCTCGCGTGCGGACTCGTTATTCGATCTATGATTTTCTTATTCCATGACTCGAAAACAAACGCAGGATGATTCCAAATAGGCCCCCAATTACGCACACACGTCGTTATATGCGTCATAATGTGCTGGTTGAAGGACATGTTCTCAATCCCGAAGAATTGCTGGAAAAGTTGGCCGTACTTTTTAAACAAAGTATCGGCACGGTCCAACTGAACAGGTGTTATAGATTCCCCATTGATAATATTAACCGCTTCGGTCAATAGAGCAAGATGGTTAATATATTTTACATGTACGAGACCTTCAAGGCACACCACCGAATATCCCAGCCAATTCCGGAATTCCGAAGCCTTCCAATTTTTCCAAGATGCGATAGTCCACGGAGTTCTGGACCTGCGAGATGGCGGTTTGATCGACAGTAGTCGCCCGTCGATTATACGAATAGAGTTTGGACTTCCGATATAATACGGTTCACCCACCGATTCGAGAAGCAAGCGCGTGTGCTGCTTCACAACGCCAAGGTATATCGCATGCATGCTGTCTACAACCATTCCGATACACACATCAAACCCTGGCAGCCCCGTGAGACATGAAATACTCTTCATTCCGCGAACCGTCGTTTCCGTACGGAAAGCTTGCATCATATCAGCGACTACCTCGTTATGACGCCTGAGTCGGCCAAAAGCTTGCTCAATGGGATATACGAATTTACCGGGTCCCAGGCTTTCACCCATAGCGAGACAATGTAGACATCCGTATCTCCCATTGAACTGTACCATACGCATTAAACTGGCGCGCGCGGGAGAATCTAGACAACCGATGATAAAGGCGAATTTCGAAGTGATACGGACACCCGGCCTTCTTTCCCATGTGATGCCCTCATGGTACAACTGCCGTGCCTCGTCTATGAAAGGGCCGAAGTAATTATTTAATAGCGGATGTTTTGCGCATACGTAAATGCCAGCGAGGAGCATGTGTTTCTTACGCATATGCGGCGGTAGCTCGTTTATTTGAGCATAAATTAGCCACGCGCTTGTATGAGACGAATTAGACACTTGGCAGCCGTCAGTGTTGAAGGTGAGAGAGAAATTATTTGGATTGTTGAGAAAATTTCCCTCAGAACAAAGGTTCTTGTAGGCCGCGCCGTCGTAAATGTCCTCTAGCGCGTTTATATTAAGCTTTTCCCGATCGAATCTGTATGTCAGATGCCTACTCACGTTCGGGGCAGACAACAACTGTTTTAGTTGTGACGCCATGTTCAGTTGGAGGAAGTAACCCAGTTGCGTATTTGGTTGGTCCGGCCCGCAAGCCAAGCAGGCACATGGTTCGGTCACCTCCTCACCTAAGTGTCCTCTACATTCCTGACAGTAGAAATGCTTTTTGACGCTGTCAGGGTTTCGGCTTGATATTTTCCATAACTGATCTTTTGTACGCGGTAGATGGTTTCTCAAGTGCGATTCAGACATCCATCGCAACATGTCCATCAGCGCTACGTAAGACCACTTGTGCCTTATCGCTAGCGACATTGCGACAAGCAGGTGATCCTTCGCAGACACTCTAACATCCGCTTCCAAAGGCACATCCAAACCGAGATCAGCAGCGATTTGAAAAGGAGCGTGAACATCTTCGAAGAGGTTGTTAACATCGGGTGCGGCGTCATCGTCGTTGTCGTCCCCATCATCGTCGGAGTCGTCACCACCACTATCGTCGGGGTCGTCACCACCACCACCATGGTCGGAGTCGTCCCCATCATCGTCGGAGTCGTCCCCATCATCGTCGGAGTCGGCACCACCACTATCGTCGGGGTCGTCAACACCACCACCATGGTCGGAGTCGTCCCCATCATCGTCGGAGTCGGCACCACTAGGGATGGGCGATATACATCGATGTTTCGACTATCGATGTTTTTGGGGGGAAACATCGATGTTTTCGGTCGATATTTTTTCTTGGTCGAAACATCGATGGTCGATGGAATAATTTGAACTATCGACATCGTTGAGTATAGTTTACTTATTGACAGAGTATATAATTTTTTTTGTGTACAGCTTTACATTTTATTGGCGCTAGTGCGACCTACCAAATTAAATAGGCGGTAAACTGATATTACTACTAATTATTATTTATTTGAACAAAAATTAATTCAGTTATAATCGATGTCTATAAAAAAAATCGATCATGAAAATCGATAACTTAATAAAAAACATCGATGCATCGATAAATCGGTGTAGAAATTTAAATTTCGCATTACGACAAAAAAAATTTTGTTCATTATATTTTTTTGACAAATATACACAATATCTTCAATCTTCATAATACCTATCTTCTTCGTGGTCATCCATTATTTTCTGAATTTTCGGATATCCATATACTTAGTCCGTAAACCGGCGAAATTCAAAGGAATGCCGATGTTTCGTGAGAAGAATCGGACATCGATTAATCGAAAAGTAAAAACATCGAAGAAATATAATCGATTAATCGGAAAAAAACATCGGCACTTTCGATTAATCGCAAAGTATCGCGCATCCCTATTCAGTTCAGCACAATAATAATTTATAAATGTAATTACTATTAATTATCATGGCTGCGAACAATTTTATCATTCAAGTACCTCGTAAGTAAATTTTTTTATAATATAAATTATATTACTAAGCCTAACCTCACTTTTTTTTGTTTAATTTGATTGACGTAATTGAATTAATAATTTTTTGTATTTATTTTTCTCTTTATTTTTATATTAATTTTATTTCATAATATGTATATTATTTTTAGGAAACGAAGATCCTAGATGTTTTAAAATATGGTTTAAAGTGAATGATGAAAATGCGGAACCGTTTATTTTCTCTGATTTAAACACATCAGAATATGTCAGATTAAAGAGTATGTATACAATAATTATAAGTAACAATTATAAGTAGCAATGATAATAGTTTTTTAATATCTTTTACATGTGCAGCAAACGATCAATATGCGTACGATTTTCTAATGGAAAGGCTGAAAAATAAAAATTCTGTTGATTATATCTGGAAATCCATTGATGATGTTGATTAGTAAGTCAATTTCAATACTCTTTAAAAATATTTTCCCATTATTTCATGCTGATATGTGTAATCATCATTTTTCTTATTCTCTTTTTCAAGCACTCTTCTTGAATGTACTGGATTAAATTCTGTTGGCAAAGATGAAAATAAAAATAAAACAGTACCAAGCACTGTCAATTCAAAACAGCCTGTGAATCTCAAACTCACTATCCCACCCAGCAAGCCTGTACTCTTAAATAATTCTACACAAGTTTCCCAAAGCAAAGTTTCTGATGAGAGTGGTAAATGTTTTTCTTTGTTTGAATGAGTATTAATCTATCATTAACAGTTAATTAAGAATCATTTTGTTTATCCTTTCTTAGTTGATGGCTTGTTGAATAGTAATCCTGGTAACACATCACTGTACGTCATCTTTTCATTTATAAATACTTTATCTAACACTAATTTTATTCTTATCTATTAAGTATCTACTTACTTATATTTTTTGCTTTTTACAGTGTGAAAAATAAAAGTAAAGTTTGGGAATTTTTTATAACAATCGACTCCAGTTCAGCACGATGCAAATTTTGCCAAACTGCCATAAAAACATCAGGAAACACAACCAATCTCCGTGGTCATCTGAACTCTAAACACAAAATGTTTATTCCTACGGAGTTGCAAATTAATACGAAAAAGCGTTCTTCTGTGGTAATTCAAGAGCACTCTCATAATTCTGAGATTGAATGTAAAAAATCAAAAACCCAAACAAAAGTGCAGCAGGTTTGTATAAAATGTTGTACGCCAAATTTATTAATAAGTCAAAATAACAAAACATTGGTTTTAAATGGGTTTTTCTTTCTATTTTTTTTTCTTTTTCAGAGTAATCCTGTTCTGGATTCATTTAAGAAAGCAAATTCATACTCAGGTTAAATTAATATTTGTGTTTTTATAATTACATATATTGGAAGTGTTTATTCATACTAATTTTATAATTTTATTGTGCAGTAGGAGGTCATGAAGCTGAAAAGCTAACCAATTCTCTATTATATATGATAGCAGTTGATCATATGCCACTACGGACTGTGGAAAAAAAAAGGTTTACAGCAGTTCATGAAGATAGCTAGACCTCATTATACATTGCCCAGCCGTAAAAATCTTACAAAGTTAATCAGTGACAAATATGATGTTATGAAATTGAAAATAATCCGGGAGTTAGATGAATGTCTATTTTACTCTATCACATGTGACATTTGGACTGACGTGTCTCAGAAGAGTTATTTAGGAACAACTGTTCATTACTTATCCACGAATAATTCAGAAATTTCGAGCACTAATTTATGTGTGAAGCCGTTAGATGCTGAACATAACGCAACCTACATATCAAACATCTTTATTGGAAATTTTCGATACGTTTAGTTTACAAAAGGATAAAATGACAGCTATAATCTCCGACAGTGCAGCAAACATGATCAAAGCTATTGAAAAAGTTTTTGATTTGGATAAAAATAATGATAAAAAAGATAATTCAGATAAAAATAAAATGAAATTGAATAAGAGACTGCCTTGTTTTGCTCACCGTTTATCTCACGTTGTCCCTAAAGCTATTGCTATAATGCCAAACATCAAAGCTGTAATTGATAAAGTTAAACGAATTGTGATGATGACAAGAAAAAGTGTCCCAGCTGCTGATGAATTACGAAGACTACAAGAACGTGACGGAAAATCAGAGGGAACCACATTGAAGTTCATTCAAAGCGTAGATACCCGCTGGACTTCAACCTATGACATGCTTGAAAGATTTTTATTATTAGAAGATTACGTTTATCCAGTAACATCTAAGTGTGCGAATCCCCCACCTATGCTAACGCACAAAGAAACTTCTATTTTAAAAGATATCGTGCATTTAATGAAACCAGTAATGATAATTATAACTGAACTAAGCGGGGATTCTTATTTAACTTGCAGCATTATAATTCCGGCAGTTGCGGTAATGAAAACAGAAATTCTACTCTCGAAACCAAAAACAAAGGATGGAGCTACGTTTAAAAGTCATGTACTAGCTTCCCTTGATCAACAATTTAATGACATAGAATCCTTTCCGATACTGTCTATTGCTACTGTCTTAGATCCTCGGTTTAAAAAATTACACTTTCAAAAAGCATTGCATGCCGCGGATGCAATTGAGCACATTCGTAAAGAAATGAAGTTGAGTATCGCTCAAACCTCTACACCTCAATCAGCTTCTACTTCAGTAGTTTATGAAGGAACTTTGGATCAAAACAACATTTGGCGACATCATGATGAACTTGTTGCCAAAACAAGTGCAGCAAGCTACTCACTGGATGGTATAGCATTTGAGCTCAAGCAATATATAACGCAACCTGTTATTTCAAGAAACGAGGACCCTTTGAAGTATTGGCAGCTGTTGAAACCTTCTTACCCAAACCTTTATCAAGTTGCAATGAAGTACTTTTGTGTAGTCGGAACGTCTGTCCCGTGTGAAAGGCTTTTCTCTGAAGCAGGTAACATAAAAACAAATGATCGAAATCGTCTGACTGGGGACAATTTAGATAAATTACTTTTTTTAAGTAGTTTAAGTTCAAAAGACTGGGGATTTTGAGTTAATCTATACTTATTCATTAATATTACATTTGTCTTACGTAAAAAAATCATCAGTCATTATTGTAAGAGTGCTATTGTGATAAAAGTTATAAAAATAAACTTGAAAAAATCATCAGTTATTATTATAAGATAGCTATTGTGATAATAGTTATAAATATAAACTTAAAAAAATCATCAGTCATTATTATAAGATAGCTATTGTGATAATAGTTATAAATATAAACTTAAAAAAATCATCAGTCATTATTATAAGATAGCTATTGTGATAATAGTTATAAAAATAAACTTAAAAAAATCATCAGTCATTATTATAAGATAGCTATTGTGATAATAGTTATAAATATAAACTTAAAAAAATCATCAGTCATTATTATAAGATAGCTATTGTGATAATAGTTAAGTAGATATGGGCAGCTTTGGGTAGACACAACAAACCCCCCTCTCCCCCCTCCCCCCTCCCCCTAGGGCGTCTTTGGGAAGTCCCCCCTCTCCCCTCCACCTAGGGCGTCTTTGGGAAATCCCCCTCGCCCCGCTCCCCCCGGGCCCGGAGGTCGATTTTGGAGAAAACTGAGGATTCTAACCTAACCTCCCCCTCCCCCTGGCCAGCTTCTCAGCTGGGGTGCCCTAGTTTTTTTTCATTTTCATGCCCCTGGCCTTACCCCGGGTCCTACGCCCCTGATCTTACATTTCTATATTATATATACTTATTTATGAATGGGTAGGGTAAAGGTGTAAAATTGAATGACGCGTCAATTACTAAAAAATCCAATTATTTCCATTTATTCGTATAACTTATTTCTAATACACACAAGGAACTTATGCTAAGATAAAATATAGAATATTACGACTACGAGTACAATTTTCCGATATTCTTTAAAATTAAAAGGTAGGAAAAACAAAATCTTAAGACTATAACGGTTACAAATGACAAATACCTATATATATATATGTATATATTATATTTAAACGTGTACAAACATAGGGGTTCTGGAAAATTCCCAAGAGGAGTGATTATACATGCTGACTATTATACATCTTATTCTACGATTACAATTACACATTTATTTCTTTTTATTTTTATTTCTATTACTATTCGAATACGAGAGATTACATTTTTTCTTTGGTGTACAATACTGAACGCTGTTACCGCGACAAGGGTGAGTGAGAGGGGTGATTCGACTCTTAGACTCGTCGGAAATTAACCCGACGTAGAACGATTTCGCTATATGGTCGTTTGTCTCATGATTATCAGTAAATATATCGAGAAACCGGCGCAAAGACAAACCAGCAGCCATATAATACACAAACATAATGCAAAAGTGTCCACACACGTTGGAGGAAAAACTCTGTACCTGTCGGTCGTTCCAGATGTATCGCCGGCAATTTCTGCGTAGCCATCGTTTGTGGTGAGGGATAAGCGGGGGTAGCCCGAAGCTGTCGAAATAGGTACCGTGTCCGGACGAAGCGACGTAAAACGCCACCCAGTGCGTGCCGGGTCTGGTGTGATCATCGGTGTTCGAGACAACAGCTGCCGGGGGTGTCCACACCAGGGGAACCCGGTCGGCTGGGAAAACCCGCCTCAAGTTGCTCGGGAATAATGTTGACAACGCATGCTGAATCTGAAGGCTGTTCATTTCTCGAAATTTCAAAAACAGTCGTACTAGTTGTCGCTTCTGAAGAATAAGAGTCTGACGTGGTTGAGAGATCGAGCGGTCCTATTCGGTCGAAATCGATGGCGATTGCAGGTGTCAATTTAGCGGACTCTTTCTCCTTGCGCGGTGCCTTGGGTGGACTAGGCGGCGGTGTGGGTAATGGTGTTGAAAAACACTGCGTCGACGAATTTCTAGCAGTAAACGGTGGAGATCGCTGATGCTGTTGCCGTACCCGTGATGATTCCTCGCGATCGTTCCTACCGCTGTCAGGTGTTGGATGAGTACAACCGGGTTCCCTCCTGCCGTTGACCAACTCCACGTGTGCAGGATAGTCGTACTCGTTGAGAAGTTTGCTCGTTTTGATCCATTTCTTCAACTTAACGACATTGTTGAGTGCGCACGTGAAAAATTCCTCTTTTTTAACGCCGTGAAAGAAACAGTATTCTCTCGTCACGTCCAACTTGCCGAATGGTGGGCACCCAGAGTGTTCGAGGTTTATAATCCTTCTCGATGTTACGGTCTCCAAATATTTTGACTTTTCATGTCCCCTTGTTAGAATACGGTAGGCCGAACCAGCGATCTCTTGAAGATTGCTGTGCAGCTTCTTCAGCGAGATGTCACCCTCGAACCAGTCGATACCGTGGTGATAACACGTCACGTAGTTATTCGCTACTCGTTCTCCCTCGTTGAGTTCCGAAAATGCGTACGGGGGTTTTATCATCCAATGCGCAAAGAAACGATGGTCGATGGTAGTCACAGCCACTTCTTTCGGTAGAAATTGTTTGCTCGCAGCACGAAAGCCTTGGATGTCTATTACGAAGTCCATGTTTGCTCGAAATCTTGCACTTGACTGATCTTGATTGGAGTCGGTGCGGTTCCTCTTATACCCGAGCATGTGTTTCACCCCCACTTCCATCGTCGACTGCTTCCATCCCTAGGCAAAGACCGGGACTTGCAGGTTTCAAATTGTCCGTGTGTCGAGATATGTAAGTTCGTTAACACAAACCCTTTCACACCCCAACCGACGTCCGTGCGACGTACAAAAAACGACGCCGAGTCCTCTATAGATTTCTGGGTCTGCAGGTCTGAACTTGTTTCTTTGCCAGATGTCTATGTATACGAGCGGTCTGGGACTTCTCACAGCATGGGGTCTCGTCTACCCACCGAAATCTGTGATAACCTGTCGCGCGGCGTCGATCTCTATGAGATTGTCAAACTCTGCGTAAACGATGCAATTTATGGTTTCTTTGAGTGCCTCGTCAAATCGCGCTTCTATCCTCAGAGTCCCGTGCTTGACGAGTGACCAGTGAGACGGGCAGTTAGCGGATAAATCGGGTGTCAGGTCGAAGGCCATCAAACAGTTTCCTTTGGCGTATTGCAGTCTATTGATACCGGTTCCTTCGTTGAGAAAATGTATACCGGTTCCAGAGAAGAGCGTGTGATACGCGTCAACGTACAAATGACTTTTGGAGAAATTCGGTAGCAGTGGTTTCGCAGGAACTTGTACGCCGTCCACGTACAGCGACAGGTAGTTGAGCATAAAGTGTTGGAAATTAAATGGGTTTTTCTGCCTGTCCCCGTTGAAGGCTTTGTTACTGACCATCCCAATTATCACACGTTTTGGTAACTGACCCAGAATCACGTTGTCCAACATCTCCGATTGCACGCCCGCGTGAATGGTGAAGGCCTTCACCTCAACTCTCGTGACGGGATATTTAGCTGTACCTTTTGCCAACGTGCGCGCGTGGGCTAGTAGAATACCGGGGCTGATCTTGACACGGCGCACCAACAACGAAGTCTCGACTATGTGTATTCGGTGCAGAGGCGCAGCTTCCAATATGCAAAAATTATCCCTGGATCTTACCAGGCGCAGCCGCAACTCAACGCCGTTGAGCAGAAACTTTTCCTGATTGAACACGTCGCAGTGTAGATGTCCGAGCAGATCGACTATTCGTCCATTCTTCGTGATTTTCTGACGATTGATGAATCCGTCGTCGCCAGCCTCCTGAGCGGCGGCTGTATCGTGGACATCCGATTCCCCGTTCATGCTGCCGTACCAAAGCCCGGACGAAAGATGCGATTGTTTGGCATGCGGAGCATAATTCAGTAGAGTCTCTATGTAGGCGCGATAGGCGTAAGAATTGTTTGCCGGTGATACGAGCTTCTGATTGAAGAATATGTCCACTTGATTAAACATCGAGTGAAGAAGATTATTCACAGGTGATACGGATGATTCGGGTATAGGGGTCGTTTCCACGGAGTTCCCTGCAGCTGCGGTTTGAAGCTGTTGCACCCGTACGCGAACACTCAGCATGGTGTGTGCCAAGTCTATGTACTCGTCTCCGTGTCCCGGTACAACGAATTCGATCGGTGAGTCATCGGTCAAAGAGGATACGGGTTTATAGTGTATCCACTGTCCAGCTTCGATGGATGTCTGTGTCGGTGGTAGAGCGAACAGGTCTAGTTCGGACTTCGTGCATTCTCCAGAGTGTGCGTGTAGGAAAGCCATTATTATTATTATTCGGCTGCCTAGGCGTTACTAGCGAGGTCCGAAAATATCGGTAATGGCTCGTTTTTTCTTTCCACCCTTTTTACCCTTGCCACTCTTTCCCCCCGTAGTCTTTACAGTCTTCGTAGTTTTCCTCCTTTTCTTTTTCTTGTTTTCTCCCTTCTTCTTCGTTTTTCTTTTGTGAACTTTCCCTGTTCCAGCGGACTGTCGAGCGGCGATGAGTCTGTTGACACGCCCGAGTAACAACTGCCGACCCCGCTCCCCCGTTGCCCCTTTATATCCGGACCCCTTCATAAGTTTGACTACTTTATCTTTGGCCCTCTGCTGCAGGTTGCGACCCGACTCCATAGCTCGCGCTTTCAACGATTCCTTGAACGGTACGTCGCTCTCCATGTCCGATATAACATTCGCCCCCGTGCGTAGGACCTCTTTTCCAACGGCCCTGGCTCCGCTGGTCAATAGAGGTAATACCTTGCGGAATAATCCTCCCAAGAAACTACCGATTCCGTGTCCGCGTTGGTACGGTGCCCCTCGATAAAAGTTTTCCATGCCACCACCCCCGAGTTGCGTCTCGTAATGCTCGGTGTATTGCGCCATGGTACGTGTAAGTTTCCTCCACCTTATTGGACACGCCTAAAGTGTAACGTAACCGTCAAAGTCCCGGACTCAAATGGTATCGGATTCCCCAGATGATCTCTTATATTGATTTCAATGGTGCGAAAGTTTGTCAGCAGGAGCGGTATGTAGTGCGGTGGCGACAGGGTCTTCATCGCCGTTTCTCCGGGGATTGGGTTTGTTTTTCCGCATGCTTGAATAACTCGTAACAACGGTGTGTAGACGTCTCCGACGATACGTGGCTCTATGATATCGCAGTAAACGAACATTTGACACGATGGGGTTCTTGGAAGGGTAGCCTCCGTCCGGGTATCAGCGTCGACTATCACAGTCCGTTCGGCTGCATCGTATCTCATTCCTGGCAAATGACTCGGACCCGCATGATCTTGCGAGTCGGATTTATCGGTGATTCCTTCGAACCGCGGTGACGGTGACGACGATGCAAACGATACAGGATAAAGGATCTCGGCAAGTCCCACCTCCCATTCTCCGGTCAGCTCGATCGAGCGTGGTAACTGTGTGATGTAGCAGCAGGTTCGATTATCGGGGAAAAACTGCATCGAGCTGTTGCTCGGTAGGGTGATGTAAAACTGGTCCTTCTCCATGACGCACGTACGTCTCGAGATGTTTCCTCGGTGTGGTTCGAACGCTAGGTGCAATCCGACTGACCGTCCGCTGTACGAGTGTACGAATATCCTGGACTATGCGCACGCACAAAGACGTTACCAAACTTGAAATGTTGCTTGCTTCAATGTGTCTCGTACTTCCAGTCTTTTAACTCGTAGTGGTATCGTCTTGGTCAGATTGCCCCTCCCCTTCCTCGACTCGTTGAAGTTCTGCCTCGTAGAACGCGCCGTCGATTTCCTCACCTGCCATGTCCACCAATACATAGACAACAGGCGCGCGCGCGAGGACCTTGTGAATCTTGAAAAGTTCCTCGCTCCAATTGGCCTCGTAGCCTTTCTGGAACGTTCCCTTCGTCTTGCTGATTCGTACGATGTCATCTTTACGAAATCTCGGCTTGCCGGCAACCCGTGGCGGATATCGCCTTTGCAGGTTTGCTCGTGCTTGGGCGGCGTTCTCCAGAGTCACCTCAGACGGGGCCATTCCTATGCTCGAGTGACGCGCCGCGTTGTAGGCCTCTACGATTCGTGGTAAAACATCAACATAGCGTTTCGTGTTTCTGTGCGTGAAGTACCGCCACAATCTCTCCTTGAGAGTGCGATTGAATCTTTCGACGATAGCCGCTTTTATTTCAGGGTTGCGGGTGACGCGATATCGTATTTCATTGGCTGTGAGCAGTTTTTGAAATTCACCGCCGACGAATTCTTTTCCCTTGTCCGTTTGCAGCAGAACGGGTCTACGTCGTGTCATGTCCAACACGTGTTGGAATCCCTCGGCCACTGTACCAGCTGTCTTTCGCTTCAGGGGTACGACCCACGCGTATTTACTCAAAACATCGATGACAACCAGTAAATAACGATAACCGCCGCACAATGGTCGGAAACCACTCGATACGCGCGCATGAGGTTTAAATTTTAGTATAACGTTAATTTAACAAGCTACAAACATTAAAAAAGAGGAAATTTAAACTAAAAGTCTCAGCACTTGAGTTCCACACCGTAAGGTGGCCGATAGAAATTTTCCTGTGAAATTATATGTAATTCAATATGTGAAATACGTTAGCCAATATATTCAGGAAATTCTTGTAATTTTATTCTTGGATTTAATTTGTATTAACAAAAAAATGGTGTATAGTATCTAATTTATATTGCACAGCAACTCATTCACAATAATTTGTTCACACTAAAAAAAACTTATACAATCATCCAAATTATATCTCTACATATATTTCAATTTTCTTCTTCGTCCTCACTACCATTTTTTTCTTCACCGCTGATCTCGTCCTCTTCCTCGCGTATACTTTGACTTTGTGCAAATATCTGTGATTTATTATTCAACATTTCCTTAACTTCATCAGGTAGCTCGCGAGGTTTAACGAATTTCTTCGTCAAAGATCTCAGGTTCGTTATGTAGGGGTCAGATGTTAGAAGAAAACGGTTGAGAATATCTGTTAAATTCAAAATACGACAGCTTCTTCGAGCAAATTGACTCCTAAACATTTTGAAGTCTTTATTCCGATGCTCCAATGCTTCTTCTGAAAGCTGACCTACATCCAGAAAAGTGTTTTTTTTTAGTTTTTTATGTAATCGTTTTATCAAGTCACACGAACCTAAAGGTAGAATCGCACGAGATATTATTTCTGCTCCATGAATCAGTACTTTATGTACAGTTGGAGACATGGGCCACCAGTTATATTTTTTTATTAGAATTTCAGCAGTTTCAATTGCATATACATCGAATTTTCTAGCATCCAGCTGTCGTGATGTATTGATAGCCGTCAAGATTATTGAAAAACGATGAATAAGTGATCGGTCAATTCCCGTTATTTCTGAAGCAATTTCTTCTTTTTCGAAAAATCTTCGCGCAGTATTGCCATCATTTGACGAACCAAAACCTAAACAATTACACCGAAGAATAATACAAAACTAATTTTTAGGGCATATTCCACTATTGCTGTTCCATATTTTATGCTTATAATGGATTATTATGATTGACCTGGCTTAGGTACATCAACCAATAAACCTAATCGCTGTCTAAAACTATTCTGAATTTTTTTTTTTTGGTCCTCCATCAATTTTTTTTCTTCGGAAGTTTTCCTTGCTCCTTTTTTTCTGATATTTTGTGGCAAGTAGAGTCTGAAATCAACTATATCTCAAACATCTTCAAAACATCTAAATTTCGGATAAACAAGTCCATGATAATGTAAAAATACCTATAAGACAGATGTAAGATGAATTCAAAAAATTTAATTCGAGCATGTAGTGGTGAAAGTCCGTATTTCAGAACTTCAATATTTTCGTTACTGATCTTATAATTGTTATTGTTCAAGTTATTCATTTCATTGGGACCACATTTGCAAATGTAACATCTCTGTAAAATTGAAAATGATGAAATCGTTATCAATGCATTCGTAATGCGCTACCTTGAGAAGTTCGGTCTACTTTTATAGTTCCATATGCAAAAATAATCTCTTATATTGTACCGAGCTTGCACTGTTTCCCTCTAATGTATTTATTGTTTTCCCATCAACCATAGTAATGAACATTTGGTGATCCACCTTGACGGAATTATTATTCAGAATTATATTTGTTTCCGTTAACCGTAAAATTTCCGAATTTACGCGTTCATATTCTCTATTAATTACTTCTTTCGACTCTTTTTCGTATGATATTCTGATTGGCCTGCAATAACTGTAGTAAATTTTAGAAATATATATATTTAACACATCAGTATGTTGTTCAATATTCTTGTACATCTGAAATAAATGCAAGTCTCACCAAGTTGAAGAAGCAGTGGGATTTTCCCACGTAATAGATTTGTCACTTTTGGATATGATGCGAATAGGGACTAACGTGGTTATAAGTACCGAACAATCAGAATTGGAAGCATTTTCGAAGACTTGTTTAAATTCATTGTGACCAGAACTTCCGTCAAACCCCCATTTGTAAAATATAGTCACTTCTGCTGGAATTTCATTGCCTGACAAACTCAAAAGCAGTCTGTCAGCTGTATGGTTTAAAAGACTCTGTAAGTCTACTACAGCTTCTTTCTCTGTAATCGTTATTCCTTGTGGATAGCAGAGTGATTTGGCTTTTAATAAATCATCATAACTGGGATAGATATCAGCTTCTGAAGAAATAATGTTAAAATAAGTCGTGTGTAAGTTGAATTTTATGCACGCCATGTGGAAAATTATCATTTCCTATTAATATGATAAGAATATAGTCAAAGGATAAAGGATTTACGGAAATTCTTGGAATTTTTTCTTAGGCGTATGTATTGCGTTTTGGTGAGTCTGCAGTCTAATGACAGAGCTAAAGCTTCGGCACTACTCATTTTTTTAACGTTTGGTACGTGACTCGTTCGGGAACCATTCAAAAATTTAGCTGTACTAGTAGGAGAAGTGATACTTTGTTGAACTGCATTTGCAGCCTTGAAATACCCTTCCTTCCTTAACGAAGATGAAGCCGCGAACGTTAGAACCTCGCTCTCTTCTTTGCGTAAATCTATACTTATTCAAATACTGATACTGAAAAAATTTGTATTCGGAAGGAAAAATAGAATTTATCAGAAGATTACCGGCTGTTCGCCGTCTTTTTTGCGAATCACTCAAATCTTGAAAACGGATTCGTTTTCGTCCGCGCGGTTCGCTTTGGCTGCGCGAAGTTACTTCTCGAGTATAAAGATCCTGATCGAGCCAAGCTTTGTGCCGATTTTCAATGAGTGTCCAATTTCTAGAGCATTGGGCCCATCGTTTTTTCCAATACGCGACAAGTAATCTCGCAGAATTTGGTTTTACCGTTGCCCCATTACTCCTAGCATATTGTTCAATTCGCTTAACCTTAGACGTATCCGTTGATTTTTTTTCGAATAAAAATCTTTTAATCAACGACCGCCTGGTAAGATCTGAAATATTCTAATCAATAGTATATGACGCATCTAGGGAGGGAAAGTAGGCTATTCCAAACTGCGTGTGAGATTGACACCCGAGCTGAAGGCAAGGGTGGCAAAAACGCAGTTTGGGATGGCCTTTTTCACTCCCGTGTAACGTATACTATTTTTCACCACCCCCTGGCATTGGAAAGTACGACTTTCCGCTCACGTGACGGGTCGGAAGTCGCATTTTCCGTGCAGGTGTGGTGAAAAATATTTGTCGGATCTCAGCCGTTGCGGTGTACAGAATAATAAATTCACTTACCGGTGCGATCCATGTTGAAATTATTTTAAATCTGACACCGAAACATACACATACGTGCGATATACACCAGATTCTTGAGCTCAGACAATAACACATCGCAAAGAACACCGTGAAAAGAAAGAGATGGCATTGCATTAAAATTACTTAATTTCGAAAATACGTGTAAGTACCTGAATAAAAAATATTTTCCATCAAGAATCGCAAGTATTAGCAGATGAAATTTTGTTCCACGTATTGAAGAAGGGTAACACTTCATTTTTAAAAAAGATTTAGAATGAGAACGGGTGAGAATCAAAAGATCTATACAATATTGATTCGAAACCAAAAAATTTTTCATACACAAAACGTCTATCTTTAACTGACGATAACTCATTTCAGGATGACCATATTTAAGTTTTACAAAAACGAAAATGAGGGTCAAGATCCACAGAAAAATGTACGAAAAGGAATTTCATTGTAAGGGTGAAAAGTGAAGCTCCATCACTTTAAGAATGAATCAAGAACTGAGTGTGAAATTATCGGGGACTTTCACATAACGTAAAGCAAAAATGAGCCTATTGTGACACGACCAAGTAATTTTTTCTCGAGATAACACTATTGATTTCTGTCTCGTTAGAACATATTCAATTACTGGAGCAACATAAAAAAAAAAATGGTTTCAATTTTTTTTTTCCTATTATGCGCGCGTACAGAGTAGTTTTCGACCATTGTGCGCCGTTGTGTCTCTTTATCGAACTCAAATCGGCCAGATCAGCCTCCCAAACGTCGTCAATGTTGGAAACGTTGTATCTGGCACGTGGAAATTTTCTTCGCACAGATTTGTGCAGAGTGTAGGCATCCTGCGTCGCGAGCCATTTCCTTACCGTTTCGCCGGACGTGTCCCCCCTCGTGGCCCTCTCTAGGTTCCGTGCCCCAACGTAGCCAGCAGGGTGAGACGGGTCGTAGTAGATTTTTTCGAGCCCCCTCATCGCTTTAACAGACGCAGTCTCTTCCAAGTCTGTCGCTTTTCACTGTCTTTGGCGTACGGAGTGATTCTCGAACCCCGTCTCTTACCCGTGGGCGGTGTACCGAGTGTACTGAGGTCCGAGTCTTCGATACCGGATCTACTGGTCTCCGCGCCTGACCATTTTCCTCGTTCCGAACGCGATTCACCGTGCCCCGCTACAGACGTCGACAGCGAGGCACTCGTTGACGCGACGTCTGCGAATTTATCATTGTCGAACGCCCGAATATCCTTCCAAAAGACCTCGTTTCCCACGCACTCGTGTGGTATGTTGATCGCGTGGAGAAACCGAGCGAATTGCGACTGTCCCGTTGGATTGAAGTTTTTCCTCGATCGTGCTGTATGGTTGACCAGATCGACTATGTTTGTACCAGGCACGGGTACACCGTCTATGGAAATTACTCCGCCCTTGTCCCAGACGAGACGCGACGGTACCCCGGACAGCGAACGCAGCAAAAGACCGGCCTTGTTGATGAATCTGGTGGGGACGGAAGCCAATACATTTCTCATCTGTGACGTCATCTCACCATCGCTCGCAGCCACAGTATCCTTGGTTTCTGTCACGTCCGCCGCTTTTTCCGTGCTTTCCACAGGTTTTGCAGCAGTCCCGCTACTCCCCTCGCGAATCTCCAATTGCAGAGGTTTTCGCGCATCGTTCGAGAAGTACAGATAACGTTGAAGCGCCTGTTGGTAGAGTTTCCACTTTTCTGCACTATCGTTGGTCCCCTCGTTCAAGATGTCGCTCATTTCGCGGTCGAGTCGTGAAACAGGGTCCCCGTGAACGGTGTCCGAACCCGCTGACGCACTCGCGACGTCGCTCATCTGTCGTTGAAACCTCTTCAATCCCTCCGCCGGTATCAGCACCATTTTCTTGGCACGCTCCATCTTCACCCTCTTTTTTTTTTCGCTCTCTCTCTCTCTCTCTCACACTTATTTCCCTTTACTTGGAAAACAGTGCCGAGGCCAGACCTCCCAGAATCGGTGCCAGTAGCAGACCCAAAAAACCGCCCCCTCGTTGAACCAGAATTTTTTTCTTACTTTTCCAACTTCCACGTTTACAGGCTAATTTTCGGAGCGTCTGTCTGTGTCGTGCCAGCCGTGATTTATGCGATCGAGACAGGACCACGTTACCCTCCAAGGTGTTTAGAGCACACTCGCAAATATCCCTCACCAGAGAGTCGTCGGCGGTACGTAGCAAGGCGCGTCTCTGGGTTGGATTCAACTTGTGCAGCGCGTGCAGGGCAAGGGTGTTTGTCTTACCGAAGGCTGCCTGACACCCGTGACGTACCTTTCGCGGCATTACAGCGGGACTACTGGTACTCTCTGCGCGCTGCTCAGTTTTATATCCTTTTTTGGCACGTAGACGTACTGATGTCCGTCGCTGGGGAAAATGTTTGTACGGAAACGACAATTCTCCGGCGTCGATTGCTTCAGATCCAACAGTAAATACCCGTGCGGAACAGCTGTGGCGTCGTGGTATGCCTCCTGAAGAAATCGCGGATCCTCCGGGTGTACTTGACGCGCGAGATGTTGTATTTGAGCGCGATCTCGCGGATTTTTGAAGAAAACGATATAGTTTGCGTTGAGAGAGATATCTCGTTGGCCGTGTCCCTGATGAAACAGATTTTGCGTAATGTAGAAGACGCTCAGATTCTTGTGATGGCAGACTTTGGTGAATAGATCGACGACAACGTGGCTCGACGCTTCGCGCATCAAATCGTCAATCACCAACAGTTTCGGGGTCTTGTCACCGTCGTAGTCGGTGGGTTGTGGTAATCCTTCTCGGTACTCTATTCCTTTGCTCGACTCGTACAGCGGTTGCCACTCGTCGTAGTACCAGATTACACGAGCGAATTTCGTCTCGCACATGGCACTGCTGTACCGTAGAAATTTTTTTACAAAATTTGACTTTCCACAGCCCGATGGTCCAGCGACGATTGCGGAAAATGGGTGTTTCCAACGAGTGTCCATCGTTGTTGTTCTTTGTCACAGGATTCTGTCAAATATAAAAAAAAAATTATTTCTCAATATGTTTGGCGGAAAAAAGCGAAAGAATTATTTTCTCCCATCCCTCTTTCCCCGCGATAAGCTCATATCGGTGGCGGCGGCGGCGGCGGCGGCGGCGGGGCCCGGGGCGCGCTGACTACCAGCTGATATCAGCGCGCGCGCGCGTCGGGGTGGCGCCCGTTGCTACTAGCTCGTATTTCAACGGGCACCACCAGCGGTCGCCCGCTGGGCGAGGTGAACCCCCGCGGCGAGCGTACGTAACCAGCTGATTCGTACGCTCTGACCGGCACGCTGACCGATGAGCTCAACGTCAGCGTACCCCGCTGCCGATACCGGTCGCTTGAAGTGTTCTCGAGACCGGCCGGCCCCGTCTGTCACGGATGTACGCAATTTTTATATTTCACAAATTTTATTATTGGAATTACCTCTGCAACGTGATGAAAGTAGCTGGCGTAGAATCGTCTGCGGAGGCGCGTGCGTGTGGACGGACGGCTGGTGTTTCTGTAGCTGCGATGCGACGAGTTGTGACGTGTCACGGTGTGAACGTCGAATCGTTTATACGTCAAGGGCCCCACGACGGTATCACGACTCGTAGCGGTGAGAAAAAAAAAAGACACAAGAGTTAGCGGAAAGTCAGAACGGTGGAATAAATTTCATCATCATTTGACTTACTTCTGCAACGATCCGAACGATTCTTACGTAGAATCCTCTATACCGGCGAGTGCGCGTGTCTGTGTGGATGACCGGTCGGTGTCCTCTGTAGATGTGCTGCGTTGGGTTGAACCGCACGACCCCCTGTGGGGGCCGGAGTCCTCGTATCTCGTGTCAGGAGAGAGAGAGAGAGAGAGAGAGGCATGAGCGAGAACGATAATATTCAAGGGTCCCCGGTCAAGGATGTGGCCGAGCGATAACCGTAGGGTAGGGTATCGAAACTTTCCGCGCAACACCGTCTCTTGACGAATACCGGTCGACAGGTTTTGGATTCGGTACGCGTTACCACCTCGTGCAGTTTGTCCCGACGAATAGCACGGTACTGCAGTCGAATCGGACCCTCACCCTCTACCACCATTTGACGAATCGAATCATAGTTTACTCTACTAGCGGTGGAGTGATTCAGCGTAATCCCCTTTACCTTGCAGATTTCAACATCGCTGCCGTCCGGACATCGAACGATGTACGCGTAAAATTTCGCCCCTCCCGAAACAAATGCCCGAATATAACTACCACTGCCATACGTCTCGAGCTCGTCGGTTAAATCTCCCAGAAAGTTCCCTGTCGGTGGTACGTAATCCTGCGGCCGTGTCAAGTCGTGGACATATATAACGGAGTCTGTATCGTAATAAAGAACGCGTCGATCCAACTTTTCTAGATATTCGTACAATTTTAATCTAGCCTGCGCGGTGGTATATGCGGCTATCACTACGTTCGCTAGTGGCGAGGGTGTGACACTCTGCTCGGCGTACGACCACCTCGCGTACAACACCTGGTCGTTGACAGGCAGCAACTCGGTCACCTCGACCTCGGGGTTGGTCAGTAGCTCCAACAGATGCTGACGCGTCTTTACCACCGTGGTTTTAGCCATATTGTCCCGCTGTCCGAACTTTCCCCAAAACGAATTGAGGCAGAGCTTCGAGACCGAACGAAGTCCAGGATTTTTGGCAATCTTGTCTCTATCCAATCTTATCCCTTCCACCTGCTCGTATTCTGCGAGATACCGGTCTTGCGAAGGCTCGTCGATGCAGTCGGCGGGCCAACCGCTGGCCTCCTGCTTGATTTTAAGAAAAGTATCAATGTAACCCGCAAAGAGCCCCCCTTGACGGGTAGAGGGGTCGTATTTCGACACCTCGTACTGCCAAATTTCCTGCACTTGGACGATCTCGTAGCCCTTCTCGACCGCTTTTTTCAGCTCGCACGACACCCAAGTGCCGTCGAACTGACGATCTCTCGCCTCGCTATGGGTGCACTCGTCTTGCTCCAATTGTTCGCAACAGGACCGACACAGTGCGAACATCAGTTTTCCGTGCATACGCAGCGGGAGCACGGGGTGATAAAGATTTTGGGGCGGCAGCACGCTACACTTGACCAACCCCTCAACGCGGGAGATGTCCTTGCCGCTCGCGCCCGTCAACGCCTTACACTCTTCACCGACGAGGACTTTTGGGTGGCCTAACGGGAAAGACGCACGCTTGCAGATATAGGGGTACAGGGAGCAGACGTCTACGTATTTTATTTTCTTACTAATGCTCCCATCACCCCCTTGGAAAACCTCGTAGCTGCGCGATGTGTTTCCCGTTCGACCACCGTAAAAGGCATCGCGCGGATCTAGCGGGGTGCTGGCCGTGAGGCTAGCCGTTATGGGATGTCCAGCTAGGTACTCGCGCATTTCCCTGTTTTGGTCGAGAAGCCGATCGAACGCGCACTCCCATATTTCGGTGACCACGTACCCCATTTTCTGCATAAATGACGTCTTCGAACGTGTTTCCTCGGCACGCTTGTCCATGGTGTCACCGTTCACGGTACGTCGGTCACCGTTCACGTTGAAACACCGCCTACAACCGTGCCAGAAGCAGCCATGAAATTCGAAAACGTGCCGCGTCCCGTCACCCGCCTCGTAATAGCCGTCCACGACTCGACCTGACTCGGGAATACGAAATTCGCGCGAACGACCCGCGTGCGCGATCACGATCCCCAACTCCCTCTCCTTCCAGACGAGCCACTCTATCGCTTTTCTAGACTGACGATCGGCCAGCCTATAACCACCCGGTGGTAGAATACCGATACGATCGGTTTGTAGAAAATTTCTTCTAAATACCACCGAGCAGGCCGACGCGATAGTCGTGCTCTCGGTGAACGGGCATACCTTCCCACACTCGAGAAAGATGTCTCGAAAGGCGATACATGCGCGGCGTAGAATATCTACGTCGGACTTACAATAGCCCACTAATTCCGCGTCGAAATTAAACAGGCGATTTTCTGCCACGGCCGCGTTGTACCATTGGTAGAACTCCGCGCGTACGGAGGTACCCATGGTATCGGGCGAGTAGAATTTCGCCGCGGGTAGCGGGCCCATGTAGCCTGTGTTCTCTGGGGTGTTAAAGAGGTGTGGGAAGACCCCTTTCACCGAGGCCTCTGGCAAACCGAAGGCTTTCGGCAGGGCTGACAACGCCATCGGCATGTACGCCAGCGAGTCTAAAAATCGGGTATGTCCGGTTTCGAGCATGATGATCTTACTTCCGTTCAATATTACCTGCGGCGGCTCAGTGTTTTTCTCGACCAGGTAACGTAAAATAAATTGTGCGTCAAAGCCCCGGGCATTGTGGGCGACGCAGATGATTTTTCTGAAATTCTGTATCGGCCGTGTGGCGAATTCGACCAGCTGTTTCACCGGGTCTTTTCGAAACACGTACTCGCGCACGAGTCCGCAGGCTGGGCAACCGTTCTTAATATCCAGATTATGGATGCACTGGGTGCAAACCTGGTGCACCACGCAAAGATTGGGAACGTGGATGTTTGTCGACGCGTCACCGGGGATCGTAGCGTTCTGTTGGGTTTCGAAATCATAAAATATGAATATATATTTCGCGTTGTTATTGTCCAGAGATTTTAGCGGAGCCATGAAACACTGGTGATTGTAAGGCCGAAGGGTGTTGCAGACCTTGCAATATCGTGTGTCACAGGAGTGAGCACCCAGCGAAAGATTTATGAGCCGCGTGCAGTTCGAACAGATTTGAAGCGTCGCACAGACGGAGCGACGCGGGCTAAACGAACCGACCTCACGATGCCTTCCCATACAGAACGCGCCACGAAACGCCCGTTTGCAGTCGACGCACTCCAGTTCCTTCGCCCTGTGGTCGCACGCCGGGGTGCCCAGACACTGCGGACACCGGCCCGAGCAGCGGTGCTCATTACTGTTTTTATATTTTTTATTACAGGTCTCGCAAAAGAACCTGCCTGCCGCGGCACCGGTGAGATTGGTTATTGTACAGTAGTGGTGATCGTCTGGAAAGTATAGGATGTTTAACCGGTGGGCCACGTTTCGTCCACTCTCGGTCACCACGCTGCTCCCGTCGTAAAGCGTCGCGTCCCCAGTCCCCAATTTTCCCGCCTCATATACTACGATCGCCATCCCATCGCGTGCCAGATAACGCTGGAATTGCGATATCTGGTATACCCCGCACCCCGTCGCCGGTATTTCGACTCCCGCCCCCTCCGTCAACCCTCTTGCCGCTTCGCGCTGCAGCCGCGATCCCGAGCCCCGTATCGCGTTATACGCCGCGTGAAGCTCCCCGCTACGGATCGACCCCCTCTCGGCGTGAGCTCTCGCGACGACTAGAGCCCGCGGTAAACAAAGTCCGTCCGAGTTTACAATCTGAATGACGGATTTCTTAGCTACACCCGCGTGTGTGATGGGCCGAGCTTTCCCACGACCGGCCGGCACTTTGACGCAGTGCACGGTGACCGAGAATAATTTGTCAACCCCGAACTCCGCGTTACTCTGCGTCACGCTGGAGACTAGCTTCCACAGATCTGCATACTGGGAATCGCGGACCGGTCGAAAAGATAGCCACGCGGAGCCCTGATTAAAACTTTCGGCGTGAAAAACAAAACCGATATAGTCGCTCGAGTGACACGTTGAGGTGACATAGGCATGCAGATCTCTGAAAGCCCCCTCCAGCCACTCGACGGGGTTGACACCTGACCCCGGGATCTTAATTTTGACGTCGAGTTCCCGCGCGTGAACACCGAATCGACGGATGTATTTAGACGATTCCCCGAGTATCGCGAAACGGTTACCCGGGGTCAACGATTGAGAATCCCCATCCCTGACCCTCTCTTCCTCGCTCTCACTCTCTTCAGCCGTCTGCGACTCCCTGGAAACTAAACTACCCTCGGTCTGTTCAGAGTCGTCAGAGTCATAATCGACGTTGTCTATAGGATTCACGACGGGCCCTGAACGTCCGACTCCCGAGGTACCAGCTCCCTCGTTTACACGCGTTGGGCGTCTATGACCACCAATCTGCACGTCCGTGCCATGTTCGTTGGCACGGAGCCGTTTTTCGCATCCCTGGATGTCAGCCGATACGGGCTTCTCTGATAGGTGGATAAGAAAGAAAACTAAGATCCAAAATTCGTTGTATATCGCCCCGACATATTTATAAACACACGCACGTCTGTACGAGAACCCGTAAACCCAAGCCCACCCCCCTCCCCTCTTTTTATATGAATTTCAATATTCCCGGGATGAGGACACCTCCTCGACGGTGCTGGGCAGCGAAAATATCCCGCTCTCGGGCGTGGGTGGAGACACGGCAAACGGCGACCATATGGCACTATCAGGTGAGGAGATGGACACGATTTCATCATCCTCCTCCTCATCCCCCTCATCTGTCTCATATTCATACTCCTCATCCCTATTCTCAATCTCATCCTGTTCATACTCTTCCCCCTCATCCTCATCCTCCCCATCCTCCTCATCCTGCTCATCCTCCTCCTCCTCCTCCTCATGCTCTTCTTCATCGTTATAATATTCCTCCGTATTTACAGAAGGAGTAGGAGAGATTTCTAGGAGATAAAATACTAAATTCTAGCAATAATACCTATGTCCAGACGAGATAGACGGTATCCGTCTGCAAAAAGACTATTCCTACATATAGACTCGGACCGGGTACTCTGTGACGTGCGTATGTAATGCAATACGCCGTATAATAAAACTTTTTTGTGACTTACCGCCAAGACTGCCACGCGATGTTGACGCATTCGCTGGGCCGGCCACCGAAAATCCATTATCCGTAACTGGCACCACACGCTCACTATATCCAACTATCACAACGTCACTGTCACGGTTCACACACATGTCTTGATTTTCACCGGTGACTTCGAGGACTTTTTCACTGCCGTTGGGAGCGGTCCCCGCGTTGTCGCTAACCACCTCCACTCCAGGGGTTAATTCTTCCTCGCTTGAGATCAGAATAATCTCCTCGCAGGGTTCCACCACCATCAGCAGGGCGTCGTTGACCTCGGGGTCCTCCAACAGTGCGAGTAGTTCTGACACGAATAAAAAATCTCGTCGGTTAATTTATCACAGTTCCGGATAGCTTTGATTTACAATTTCTGAACAAAAAATTCTACTTACCAAGGTGCGCGTTGTATTCGCGAATAAGCGGTGCCAGCACGGCAAAATGCGACCTCCCACGCTTGATCACCGTCTCAGCAGCGATGCACAAGCACTCCCGTAGATTGCGAAACATGTCGTTCGCAAATATTAGGGCGATCGCACGCTCACTGCATGCGGCAATCAGGCGTCTGAATTGACGGAGTAAATCCGCTTCCGACATACGCGTCAGCGATCTCCTCCATCGCGTATCACATTCACGATCAATCACGGAATTGTTCTGCCTGGCGTAAAACACAGCCTTCAACACTGCGGCACGGTATAAATTCTTAACACCTGTCATAATTACTTGATAATCTCAGTAAGAAATGTAAAAAGTATAAAGTATCGCAAAGTATGACGGAGCGAATAAGGGTACGTTATTCCACGGATCAGAGATCTACAAGAATGAGGAAATGTCTTGAGAGGACACGCCGTATAACCACGATACGTTAACACCGTACACGCAGATTTTTACGTGTGGGTGCGCGTACGAACCTGAGAAAAGTGGCGGGTGGGGGTGGACGAGCCGGGTCCGTCGTGGAAAGTTTAGTAAGATTCCCACGATGTTTTCCAATTCTGTCTTTGTCCAATAAGCATATTTCTGCGGTAACGCGAGTAGGTATACCTCGCTCGGGAGTAGGCCCCCACTCTATCAGGGGACCGCTCCGCCCTCGCGAAATGGACAAGTGTTGCTAGTTCCACAACCCCCCCGTACAGCTGTTATGGTCAAAGACCCGCCGATACTCTAACCATCAGCTTCCAACGGTTTTCTTTTAGTCCTATACCCTGCTGAGTATGTATGGATACATACTAATAATGACGGTGTTCGGTCCTCGGGGACTGATCACTTAGCGCATGAGACTCTGTGGGAAAGTGTGTATGATACCCATGAATTTCTCTCGTTTCGTGAGAAAGTGTCATCCCGCGGAAACCATAATTCTGCGATAACGGCAGTGGGCCCACTCTATGTAAAAGCGCGGGTCCGGTCTTCACAAGAAGTCGGACGGCACCCCCGACTACTCTTTTACGCACAAGTGCGAACAGCTGTAAAATGTACGGCTGTTACAGGGCCCACCGCCTCCGCAATGACGATGGTCAAACACTTGTTGGGACTCCGCATGGGGTAGACCGTTAGGTTCCAACGGTTCCATTAGGCTAAAATCCCTTCAAGTCATAAATATTATTCATAACATCGCACGGTTCTTGGGAGTCAGAGCACTTATCGTAAAATAACGGAAAAGATCCAACCTGTTGACGATACTTCATTTTTTCTAAATTCATAACCGCACCAATGTGTGACACGATTGATGCATCCTCCAAGTCCTGTTGCCGCCTGTTGCGGCGGCTGTTAAGCCGTTCATCTGACCGATCCTTGTTTTACTAGACAAAACATGTGAGGCAACCTGTCTAGGGGTGTGGGAAAAAATTGATGGGAATTATTTTCTAACGGTCGAAATCATATTCCATATACGCTCGACGTGTTTGATTATGACCGGTATGACGTTGGTACCGCAGTCTTCTGTCTCCTTCTATTCTTCATGGTTACATCGAGAGCGAAAGAGAGAGAGAGGACAGTGGGGGTGCCATCATATCGAACAGGATCAAACACGTTTAGTGTACAAAAGAGAGGATTTCGTCGTGAGACGCGTCAGTCTTCGGTTAACCACGCGAGAACTAGTATCTAGCAATGGAAACCCCCAAATCAGCCAGTGGTACGATGGGAAACGCGAGCAGAGTATTTAAATCGTTTGCAAGTGCAGTGAAAAAGTCTGATAAAAATCTATTACTGGCCGCTACCTACGGATTAAACACGTCGTTCACAAAGAAGATCGTCGTCGGCCTCGGTCTGCGGGGTGGTGAGGAATTCGAACCGTTGATCAGATTGACCGGCAATACACCGGACGGCATCTGTCTAGGATTGAGTGCCTGGACTGCGCTGTCTAATTCATTAGAAACAATATCGGACTACTTCGACTTCGACGTGTATGCCGACGCCCAATGGTATCTCGACGAAATTGAGCTTGGTGATGACTGCGATATACGATTTACAACAGCGCATGGTGCGAGGGCCATCAGATTCGATGTCCAGCAGAGCTCCGCCGGATGTATGGAACTTCGACGCAGCGCTGGTTACGCAACGGAGCTAGTATCTGACGAGGAGGATGGAAAAAATCGCGAAGACTGCACTCCGCTCCTGAAGCGACCGAAAATTTATCGACCGTCGATTGTCATGCAGAAAACCACATTCGACGGTTTGAAAACCGTATTTGTCTGCGTTGACGAACAAGTTCGAAGACTCCAAAGGCTGGCGGCAAGTGTGAACCAGTGCAAAAAGCAATGCGTTGAATACATGGTGTCAAGAATTAGGCGATTCCCCTCCAAAGAACCTTCTCTTCATACCATCGCGCAGATGATCAAGAACGAATACGGAGTCGTCAAAGAGAGCATCAAGGAGCAGGTCGATCCCGTCTTCAGCGAACATTATCTCGAAATTGTTCTACTCGAATTGACCAGACTCTTTTCTAATTTCATCGCTGTTGAAGTCAAACAGCAGCTTGAGGCCGAGCCGAAGCCTAATTCACGAGCAAATTTACGTCTCGACTTGAAAACATCAAACTAATTACCACGAAGGAATATCAAACTGCTAAAAAGAAAGAGAGAGAGAGAGAGAGAGAGAGAGAGAAAAAGAGCAACGTCGTTGGAAAAATGTGTTCAGCAGGCTTCATTCAAAGCCACGAGACCTCCGGACCCTACAGGGTTGGAATACCCAACACCGCGATTCGCTTTCGACCAGACGATATGTTGGATAGCTTGGACGATTCACCCCCACCTGTTTGGTTCAGAATAGGTTTACTTTTGATATTCGCAACAGCCTGTAGTATTACAATCTGGGCATTGAAAGTGATCATCTCAATACCAATGAGACGTTTTATCGCTAATTGCGACGTGGAGTCTTGACCGAACATTAGTGAAATAAAGGATCAATCTTGTATAATTATAACCATAGTTGTAAGATTTGCAAAGAAAACTGTACTTGTGGTCGTCATATTCTATATTTTATCTTAGCATAAGTTCCTTGTGTGTATTAGAAATAAGTTATACGAATAAATGGAAATAATTGGATTTTTCGTACTTGACGCGTCATTCAATTTTACACCTTTTACACCTCCCGCCTCACCTAATTTTCCCCAAGTCCACAACGTATGTATTCCCACAAACATATGTATATATATATATAGATACGTAAGATCAGGGGCGTAGGACCCGGGGTAAGGCCAGGGGCATGAAAATGAAAAAAACTAGGGCACCCCAGCTGAGAAGCTGGCCAGGGGGAGGGGGAGGTTAGGTTAGAATCCTCAGTTTTCTCTAAAATCGACCTCTGGGCCCGGGGGGAGCGGGGCGAGGGGGATTTCCCAAGACGCCCTAGGTGGAGGGGAGAGGGGGGACTTCCCAAAGACGCCCTAGGGGGAGGGGGGAGGGGGGAGAGGGGGGTTTGTTGTGTCTACCCAAAGCTGCCCATATCTACTTAGTTATAAAAATAAACTTAAAAAAATCATCAGTCATTATTATAAGATAGCTATTGTGATAATAGTTATAAAAATAAACTTAATTATTACATTTAATAATACATTTGTACTCTAACGGAGTATTGTTTTTGTTAGATAGAATGTTTTTAATTGTATTTGCAATAAAATTGCATGTTTGGATCTAAGTTTCAATAATAACGAATGATTTTAATTGTTTAAATAAAAAATAAATTCAAAAAATTCAAATTATTGTAATTGTTTGTTTATTTTAAATGTAATTATTAGCTTTTCAAATTTTCGCGCTCATTTTCAACATCGATGTCAACAATCGATGTTTCGATGTTATTATAAGCACATCGATGGTTCGATGGCGAAAATTTGAAAGAATCGATTGTTCGATGTTGATGTTTTTTACTGACATCGCCCATCCCTACACCACCACCATTGTCGTCGGCGCCCCGATCATCATCGTCACCATCATTGTCGTCGTCGGAAACGTCACTGTCTCCTTCCGAAACATCCATGCCGATCTCGTCACGTTGCCACGATCCATTAGAAATCCGTAGGTCGTCGCGAAGTTCAGGTTCGCGAGAATCGCCAGGTACATCGCGGATCGATGACGCATCCTGTATTACCGTACCAAGCATTAATGATGGTAATGTCAACGCAACTATTTCACAATATTCAAATAAAATATCAAAGATTGAAAATTGAATTTTGAATGCATAGCGGTAACCAAACAAGACACACTTGTGTCACCAAATGTATCCGCTAGAAGACTTTCAGTATCTAATTATACAAATTTCGATAAAGTAGACAAAACACACGTATGAAAATAGGAATTAAATAGGAATATACAAATAAAAAATTAAGAAAGCGATTGATATATTTTCTCATTTGATATAAATTCTTATGACAATAACTGAATTACAAAAAATGTCCTCAGACTTTAACCCCCCCCTCCCTTTTGTATCACTTGAGATGAAAAAAAACCTGCGGGTATCGAACAAAAAATGAGTGTCAAATTTTGGTGGGGGCTCCTTGACGGTGGGGCCCCTGAGGCAGTGCCTCTCTGTTTACATGGATAACCGGCCCTGACCTCCACCCTTCATCAGAAGCCTCCAACAGATAGGGCGAGGATTGAGTCACAAGGCCGCCATATCTCAGACTATGTTAGCGCGTGACTATGTTTTTGACTCACTTCGCGGTCAAGTAAATTCCGCGGCACGCGTACACGTGCACCTGGTCGCAGAAACAACATTCCATAAGTCTTCAACCTCTTCTTGTTCGTTCGGAGCATACGTCGACGATTACGTTCTCTTTGGTCCATGTCGACGTGACGAAGATGTATCTACGTTATTCCGCTGAATTAGTTACCAAGGACTGAAAACGTTTGACTATAATAACGGACTATAGAGACAGACATGACAACACCGCGAATCTTCTCGGATCTCGTTCCTGATTATTGATAATAATAAAAATAATTATTATTTATTATTATTAATCGATATCGATACAGACAGCGAGAGGGACAGAAGCATGTCATGGGTCTTGCCTTGATCTAAGGGTCTTGCTTAGTAATGTTCATTAATGGCTTCGCGGTGGCTAACTGTTTTTTTCGGACTTTTTCGGATACAATCATTTAAAATAATATTATATTATTTTTATAAGGGGTCATAATTATTATTATTATAATTTCGGCCATGGGCACATGAAATACGACCGGAATGGAGTCTCGTTTCCGAAAAAGTAAAATTTTACAGTATAATTTCAAAATATGACGTCACGAACGCAGCCGAAGATAGACGGTCTGTGTTTCGCCGTTCCCTCACGGATTGAGCAGGCTGTGGCTTGTGGCTGTAGAGCGCCGGTGGCTCGGGTTCCACCGTTCCCTCGTAGTTCGAGAAGGCTGTAGCACAGTTCCTTCTTTTTCGTAGACAGCATGGCGCCGGTAAGTTGGGCTTGTAATACCTCTTCACGTTTTCTAATAATATTCGTGCCAAGATGGTGAAAATAGCTCAAGACCAACTTATTTCTCTGTCACTATATGCATTACCACGATCTGTCGGCTTGTGGATCAATTTTTAGACATATACGCACTTTTATAATAATTATAAAATAGTCGCTTTGTTCCTATAAGCCACGAGGCATGACCGGGTTGACGGCAGGCTCGGTCGAGACAAAGAGAGTTGTATCGAGTAGTTTTTACGACTGAAATATATCTCTCGGAATATTGGTGTATAATCGTTGATGCTTATATTCATACGATCTCTGAAGCGTGATATGAAATGGTGCGGCCATGTGATCGGGTCGCTTGATGACGCGGCATAGAGACTTCACGCACGTGCGATGCAACATTTGACGTAGATAATACATTTTTAGGTTAGAGTAGTCACAAATTAAAACCTTTGATCGAGATTATTTCGTTTTCAAATGAAATCGATTATTATGGTGAATGTCATCGGTTTTAATTCGCGAGCTATTGACGTGTCCATTTGATTCGTTATTTCAATGCCGGTCTGAACGGAATGGTGATATTCAACGAACCGCACATGACATGCGATGAAATGAGGGAAAACGAGGTAGCTGTGTATAAATTCCATTACTGTGTACTAATTCCATTACAGACAAAACAGCACTGTCTGATAGCCGAAACCAATGGGGGTCGCCGAATTGTGAGGAGAAGTGCAGTGCGGGTCAAGGATGGAAAAAAGTGGATCGATCCCACCGATTCAGTGCTAGAAAGCGGTGCTCGTCCGATGTTCTTGTCCGTACAAGGAGCGCGAAAACGACGCATTGAGAAGATCGTTGCCATGGGTGGGTATTGAAGGAGTAATCTTTGAGGAAAGACTGATGTTCCTCAACGTACATGTGATGCAATTTCCATAAATTTGCAGGGGATAAAGAACAGCTCCAGGTACGAACGTTGGATGACGGTAGAAGGATTCCAGTACACAAGAGGCGAACCTTCTCTCCGCATTATGAACCGACAAAAAGTGGGATGCATACCGCGAATCTGAAGCAACATAAGAAGCAATCCATTGCTGACAGGGTGAGCTATTATATCATGTCTGTGATGCGAACATTTTAACGATGAATACAGATTCATGCGTGGAGAAATGCATGATTGCTTCGCTTCATCCGACAAATACAATAACGCAATGTTCGCGAACATTTATTAATATGTACTTTCTTTCTGTTGTATATTTGATTCGACAGAAAGCGTTGTCGAGAGCGAAGGAAAAGTCCGAAAGAAATGCCGATGCAGCATATCATGATTTGGCTGTGAGTATCTACTCTTGGTGCAAAATTGTAATCTCCATGTGAGTGATGTGCGATGTTAGTAATAACCTGGGGATTTTTTGCAGATCGCCTCAAGCAGTGGATGTACTGCTTCCGCCGATACTCCCATGAGCAATGATGGCTGCCACGAGTCAGGGAAGTCAGATTCCGATATGGTAAGTTCACCGCTAATGATCACAGCTTTCGTACTGTGAAGATTATATGGAGTGTGGCTATACATTTGTTACAGACAATACTCAACTCTACTCCGCCGTCTCGCGCGACGCCGCGGAGATCGATGCCACGATCGCTTACTATGTACGATGTAAGTGAGACATCCTTGTTGGTGACGATTTGAAGATATGCAATTACAATCGACAAGATTAATTAATGATTCACGTGCTTTCAGCTGGAAGCGCAAGGGACGAGGGTTTCTGGAAACGTGGAGCATGAAGCCGCGACGTCCACTCCACTAGTGCTCCGTTCAAACCGGACATTGCGTCCGCGTCCGTATACGCCGACGGAACCCGCTGCCTTATGTCATGGTTGTGCGACGGAGGTTCAAAAAATCCGGGAGAGCATTGTCGAAGGGTTTTCGAATTTACAAACCAGCCTCGCGAAGGCTGTGGAAACGTTCCACAAGTCTGTCGTCTCCAACTTATTAAAGATTCACGCTGACTTGATAGTATTAAAGACTAAAGTCATCACCGTTGAGGACCTTACCACTGTGTGCGGCGAGCAGCTTGTGGGCCGCATCGCACGAGCTCCGGCAGCAACGGATAACTCGGACGCTAACGAGCCCGACGAGACGAACTACCTTGAACCCGACGAAAATGGTCAAGTCGAATTGTGGCCGGGACTGAAATGCTCGTATGAAGCATATTCCGCTGCGGTCCTGGCGAAAACCAGTCGCAGAAGAGCCAACGAGGTCATGAGAATTCTTTGGACAGACGACACGATCCTAAAGCGGTTCGTGAAACCTACTCTCGCCGCCGTACGCGCGGCTCGCGCCTGCGACGACTCTGAAGAGGCTAAAATACCGACAGGAGAATATATGAAACTGATACGTAAGCATTACACACTTGATTCAGATAGATAATCACATCTACGTTGATGATACACGGCGGTTTTCGTCGATCCTCATTCATTGAACATGTAATCTTTTCAGGCATCTGCAAAGCGTTGCAACGTACTAAACGCATTCCGGAACCGACCGATGATGACAAAGTACAATTCAACGCGAAAACTTGGGCAAGCGATTGGCTCAAAAATAGACGTCAGCGTATTCTTAAAGATCAATCCGCAAGCAAGTTACCAACGCCGGCGTCATAACACATATCATCAAGTGTTTTCGTTCTTTGCCAACAATATTACCTCTATTACCTTATTTATTCGTATTTTATGCTAGTCTTATGTTACTTCTGTACCGTATTATTCCGAGTATAAGTCGATCCCTAGTTCGAGTTTTATGACAAAATTTACACCACAAGAGTATATTCACAAACAAAATTATAAATTACTCTTTTTAAATACATTTATCAATGAAACTTGAATCGAAATATTTTTTAAACCATTTTTGCTGACAATATCTGCAACCAAAGAGGTCGACTCATACTCGGAACAATACGGTACTGTCTCTCTGACTCTTGGAGTCCACGTGATTATCTTGTGATTATCTTGTGATATGTCTGAAATGACAACGTACTGAAATAAATATTATGTTCAACACAATAATACAATTCTCCAACGGTTATGTCATTCAATCACATACCAAAAACCCTACGTATCTTTTTTTACATAATTTTTTCAGGCATCTTCGTACTCTTTTTTATATACCTACCGTATGTCAACGGTATATGCGATGTTGCATGTGGAAGTAGTTATTCGGCATAAAGAAGGTATTTCACTGTCGGGACACTGTATAAAAGCGGCAGAAAAACGGTTGCCGTACCGTGAAATGACCTGTGAAATACGGTTTAACAACGGTATGAAATATTTACGTACTTACGGAATTCAGACTGTATTGCAACCCGTATACGGGGATGAAACCGGTGGTCATACCGTGCATAGATCGCTTTTACTCCGTATTCACGGCCGAAACAAAAGTTGTTAGGGGTTTCAGCCTGATTGAGGAAAAATCTTCCTCATTTTGGATATCTCGGTGAAATACACAAAGTCTTCGGAACCTACAGAAAACCTAAATATAGAAAGTGTTTTTAATAGTGCTTAATCTCCGGAGTACGAAAAATATCGTAAAAACCAAAAATAATAACTTCGACGAGCGATATGAAAGAAAAACGAAGCCGAAATTCGTCAATTTCACGCTGAACAAACTTCGTTTTTTGCATCGTAACGTGAATTTGGGGAATATTTTGCCAATTTCTTCTGCTATTCTTGATAAGGATACAAAATGGTTCACGAAAAACAAGGTTTCAGCCTGATTGAGGGAAAATCTTTCCCATTTTGGATATCTCGGTGAGATACACAAAATCTTCGGAACCTACAGAAAACCTGAATATAAAAAGTGTTTTTTGTAACACATGCACGATTTCTGCGTTTTTCCGACCTAAAAATAGGGCCTAAAGTAGCCGTTTATTGACCATTTGAAAAGAGCGGTACAAAAAGAATCCTTTTTGTACCGCTTAATATATATGTATATTAGGGTGGCAATATTTTTCCGCCTTTTTTTTTTTTTCTGAGCTCACATGAAAATTTGTTAGTTTGGTCCATTTTAAGAGGCCTCTCAAAATTCTAGCTGAATCAAAAATTTCGTAGAGGTCGCTCAAGAATTTTGAAAATGTCAAAATTCACCAAAATCGATCTTTTTTTCTTCATGTTCTGCACTTGCTCACCAATCCAATCTTTCCCAGGTGGATTGTAGAGGAACATACTGAAATTTAAAGTAAAAATTTTAATATTCAAAGGTCGCTCAAGAATTAAACGAAAGAAATTCTAATGACCATTGAAAGTTCAAAACGAATTTCTTTCGTTTAATTCTTGAGCGACCTTTGAATATTAATATTTTCACTTGAAATTTCAGTATGTTCCTCTACAATCCACCTGGGAAAGATTGGATTGGTGAGCAAGTGCAGAACATGAAGAAAAAAAGATCGATTTTGGTGAATTTTGACATTTTCAAAATTCTTGAGCGACCTCTACGAAATTTTTGATTTAGCTAGAATTTTGAGAGGCCTCTTAAAATGGACCGAACTAACAAATTTTCATGTGAGCTCAGAAAAAAAAAAAAGGCGGAAAAATATTGCCACCCTAATGTATATATCTCTCTATATTATAAAGATATATCGCCGCCGCCGCCGCCGCCGCCGCCACCGCCGTGTCAGACTTTCCATGGCCTCCTCGACCCCGCTCGCTAGCCCCCCCCCTCGCGCTCGGCCTCCTCGACCCCGCTCGGCTACCCCCCGGTAATATCTCTCTATATTCTCTATATCACCGACAGTAGTAGCGTAGTGCTAGCACTGGAGACTATGGAGCGGGAGGACCTGAGTTCAAATCCCCAAGCGAGTCAAGGAAGGCCTGAGCGGCAACTTGCAAAAAAAGTAAGACGGGTCACGCCGTTCAGGCGCAGACTTGACTCACGGTGGTTTTAGCTTGGATCCGGCTACACCTGGACAAGGTTTTTCGGCGGTTTCCCTTGTCCCTCGTGCGGGTGTTTCTATATATGTAGGTATATTTATATACCTATATATACAACCTGTCTGCTAGCTCTGTACTATATGTACCCCCCTCTCTCTCTCTCTCTCCTTCTGTGGTCGGACGTGCTCTTCACCTGTCTGCATTTCTGCCTGAATTCTCGCTGCGCCTGCATTAGAGGAATCCTGGGTTGCGCTTCATCGTATTAGGAATTACTTCTACTCGCCGGAGTGCATGTGAGATTGAGGCCTAAAACCACATTTTTAACAAAAATCAAGGTAATTGTAATCATCTCTCTGCTAACCTCAAAACTCGTAACTGTCACTTTCTAAATATCGGTGGCCTGGCTGGTCAAGCCAGAGCCGCAAGTGTTGTCTTTTGTCTTCTGTTATCTGTTTACACAGAATAAGTCATGACTGGGAGAGCTCGCGCGGGTAGCGTGCCGTCAGGCGCAAGTGCCAGTCCTAATACTAGTACGGCCTCTCTGCTTGACAGCTCGGTCTTTACTGCGAGAACACCGTCAAACGTAAAATCGGACATCTTCTTGCCTATAGTTAACGAGGAAATGAATGACCTCCGCGTAGTACTGGCTAGGCACGACGTAGTTATTGGCAAACATTTAAGATCTTGTAAAGAAACGGCGGAGAAAAAAACAGCTTTGAACGAGGCCTTCATAAGCTATCAATCTACGGTTAGCAAACTCATGTCGGCCTACCTAACTCTAGTCGCTCAGGTTACAACGGCAACGGATTGCAAAGACATAGTAGTCAAAGCGTGTGCGGGAATTACACGAAACTGTATTGCCGGGGTACATGAGGTACTTAGTAAACACTCCGCAGCAAAAACTGCACAAGCAGCACCGGAAGCCAGCTATGCTGCTATAGCTAGACGGGAGAAAGTTCATGTCCCTAAAGGACCCACGGTCGAAGTGCAGAAGACAGTTAACTTTGTAATTGCGCCTAGGGGCGATGCGGCCGATAGATACACATCTTCTGCAGAGACGAGGAAAGCTATCAGCAGTATCGTCAAACCTGCGGAGGTGTGTATGCAGGTACAGCGCGTAACCGGTGCAAGGAACAATGGTGTCCGCATACAAGCGAACAAGGTCGATCTAGAAAAGATTCGGGCCCTTCCGGCACTAGCACGAGCAGGATTGGAGGTCACCTGTGACCAAAAATTCAACCCGCGAGTCATTATCTATGGTGTTCCAAAAGATTTAACGAGCGAAGAAATTAAATCGGATTTCATTAAACTTAATCTTGACGGTCGTGATGACGGAGTAACCAAAGTGGTCTATGTCTATCCAGTACGCGGTCGCAACTCTTACACAAACTGCGTTATCGAGATATCTCCTAAAACTAGAGCCACGGTGAGAAGTCAATCTAAAGTCTTCATAGGATTATCGGCATGTAGATTCGACGATCATGTAAAGGTTCTACAATGTTTCAAATGCTTAGGGTTCGGTCATCAGGCGCGAGACTGCAAGTCTGAAGCCCACTGCGGCCACTGTTCGGGTAACCACGAAATGCGCGATTGCACTAAAAGGCAGGAGCCTCCTATATGTCATAACTGTCGCAAAACCAGCAATAACAACGGTAATAATAATAACACGGATTGTGCACACTCGGCGATGGACGGCAATAAATGTCCTAATCTTAAAAGACGAATCTTGTATAGGGTCAGCATGACTAACTATGGATAGTACGACCGCGAACTCGTGCGGCTCTCTCAGGGTGTGTCATGTCAACTGCCAATCTCTGGTCGCTCATCTTGATGAATTCAAACACTTCTTCTTATCCAAAACCTATGACGTTATATGCATGTCTGAGACATGGCTGAAGCCCACGATTCGAGATGACTTCATTGCACTTCCGGGCTATCACGTCTTCCGATGCGACAGAGTAGGTAAAAATGGCGGTGGAGTTGGCTTCTATATTAGAGACCATCTGGTGGTGAACGTACTCGACGACTCCGGTGGAGTTTATTGTGGTAAGCCCGAATTCTTGCTTGTCAACCTCTCGCTCGGCTCCGGGTCTAAAATCTTACTAGCGGTGGTCTACCGACCCCCCCACCTCGGACACATGGAAACTTTCGAAAACGCCTTTCTTCGGCATTATCCTACCTATAGAGACCAGATAGTAATGGGAGATTTCAACACCGACCTCTTAGTAGAAAATTATGATAGCACTCGTCTCAAACAATTCGTTGATAGCACTAATCTCTACCTTATCCCCTATAGGCCGACACATCATCTCCTAAACAGCGCAACACTCATCGACCTGTGTGTGGTAGATGACGCTGAAAAGGTCGTCGACTATGGGCAGCATGAGGTACCATTTCTCTCAGCCCATGACCTTATCCACGTAACTTACAACGCTAAAGTGGAACGTAATAATCCGCGTAATTTCTTCTGTCGGGATCTCAAGAGCATTGACACCGAAGCTTTTCTGAAGGATATTGATGAGGCAGACTGGAGTGAGTTTTTTGTCACTAGTTCGCTAGAATCCAAAGTTGAAATATTCAATGCCACGATCACTAATTTACTAAATCACCACGCCCCCATTAGATGCGTGAAAGCCAAAAATCCACCAGCACCCTGGCTTACTCCGGATGTCAAAGCTGCCATGGCAAGTAGGGATAGGGCGCGTCGGGTCTGGAAACGAAATAGAAGTAATGCTGATCTTCACACTCAGTTCAAAAGACTTAGGAACAAGGCCCAGGAAATAATTAGACAAGCAAAATCCTCATACTACGTTGCCACCTTAAGCTCTCTGCGAGATACCTCTTCAATCTGGTCCAAATTGAGACAATTGGGACTAGCCCGCGCAAGGAAAACCAACACCTCCCTGCGAATCCCAACTAAAGAACTTAACGCCTTCTTCGTCTCCGCGGGTGGAGGAAGCGTGGGTGCCACCACTGCCCCGTATTATTTAGGAGAGATAGAGTATGATGATGCTAAATTTTATTTCAAAGACATCTCCCATGATAGCCTCATTAGCGCCCTTAGTCACTCCAAGTCGAATGCGGTAGGAAATGATGGAATTCCCATAAACGTGATTAGGATGGCGTTGCCAAGTCTTCGAGCACAAATCCACCACCTTTTCACATTCTCTCTAACTATAGGGACCTTCCCTGAGATCTGGAAGTACTCTCTAATAACACCCATTCCGAAGGTCAAATCACCAGCAGCCTGTAGTGACTACAGGCCGATCTCCATCCTCCCTGCCCTATCAAAGGCACTGGAGAGAATTGCTGCAGACCAAATAACTCAGTTCCTCGATGCAGACAACCTGCATGACCCCTGTCAATCGGCATATCGCAAAGGCTTCAGCACGCACACAGCTCTTCTCCGATTGGTCGATGACGTAAGACTAGCGGTGGATCAACGCAAGTTAACCATCGCTGTCTTTTTTGACTTCTCGAAGGCTTTCGACAGAGTTAGGCATGACGTTCTGCTTTCAAAGCTACGAGAACTTAAATTCTCGAACTCGACACTCCGCTGGCTTTGCTCATACTTGGTCGGAAGAATGCAAGCAGTTCGCGACTCGCACGATAATCGCTCTGAGTGGTTGAAGGTCGAGAATGGAGTTCCTCAGGGCTCGGTCCTCGGGCCCCTCCTGTTCTCCATTTATGTTTCAGACCTGGGACACAAGCTGAGATACTGTCGCTATAATATCTTCGCGGACGACACTGTCTTTTACCTCCACTGTACCCCAAGAGAACTCCTGACTGGCGTCCAACGGATGAACGAGGACGTGGCCACCTTCTGCGCCTGGGCGCTCGAAAACGGATTGCTGCTCAACCCGGAAAAAACGAAGGCCCTGGTGATTGGAACAGCGAGATACATAAACATGATAAATTTCGAGACACTCTCGCCTATCAAGATAAATAACACAGTACTGCCGTATTCCTCATCGACGAAATACCTCGGGATGACCATCACACATAAACTGCAGTGGAACAAACACGTCGAAAACACCACGAAAAAGATCTTCGGGACACTGCACCAACTGAGAATAAACAGGAACAATCTACCGGTAGAACTGCGTAAACATCTTATATCTTCGCTCGTATTCCCTGACATCGACTACTGCTGTCTCGTCTACCTGGACCTAACAAATGAAATGAATCTGTTGCTCGAAAGGGCACTCAATGCGTGCATAAGATTTATCTTCGATCTACGCCGAGACGAGCATATCACGCCTTACTACAAAAGCCTTGGTTGGCTGAAACTCAAACAAAGGCGCAAATATTTTCTCGGATGTTTGACTTTCAACGTACTAAAATCAAGAACTCCACCATATCTAGCACAGCATTTGACACTTAATGAACGCACCTTGGCCCGAAACACCAGAACATCGAATAAAAACCTAGTTGTACCTGCCTGCAAAACCGAAATCTACGACCAATCCTTCCGATGTGCTGCGCCACGCCTTTGGAATACGCTCCCGACTGAAATCAAAGAACTGACGTGTACTATCACCTTTAAAAACAAATTGCACGACCACATACTACGTGAGACAGAACCGACCTAATCTAACGAGGATACCTGGCATTGGTTTTCTGCAGTTTCCCAACTGCCTTATTTCCGAATGGAGGTATCAATATCAAGACGGCTGCAGACGCACACGGCTCAGTACCACTACTACTAGCTCAGAAACCACTACAACCTGCTTTGACCAACAATATCTGTAAACTCTTTAGGCTCCTCACCAAATTTCTATTCTAATTCTAAATTCACTAAAATTCTATTCTATTCTAAATTTCATAATACTCTTCTTCTATGTACACTTTTAAATCACTAAACCTCATAATACTCCTTTCTTTGTACACTTTTAAGTATTACTAACCGTTACTACTAAAGATTACACTAATTAACCACTTAAAGAGATCTAAACTATACTCTAAATCTACACTAATCTGTCAAATTCTATGTACTGTCTAAGCGCTTGAGGGGACCTGTCCCAGAGCGCCCAATAAATACAACTCTTACTCTTACTCTTACCTAAGTTAAGTTAGGCTATAAGCTTCCTCTCCGCCTACCCTGCATACTGTACTGTAAATGCAGGGTAGGCTTTGTCCAACATTGTAATGGATAATAATAAACATATATCTATCTATCTATCTATCTATATTATGAAGATATCTCGCCGCCGTGTCAGTTGGCTCCACTCGGCTTTCCTCGGGTCTTCTCGGGTTTCCTCGGGTTTCCTCGGCTTTCCACCTCCCATCCCTGGACCCTTGGATCTAGTCATGTGAACCCATGCCCTCCCCTCTTGCACTTTGGGCCTTTGGATCGAATCACGTGAACCCCTTCATGTGGTGCTATTACCCTTAATTCCCCGCGGTACTGGCACGGCAGACGCGGGGGGAGGTCAGGGAAGCCATGTGAACCCCTTCCCCGATTCATTGCCGATAAAAAACAAGCTAATTAAAAAAAATAAGTAGACTTTCAATAAAACGCTTTTTAGTTGGAGAAAAGAAAAAAAAATTCTATTATGATTACAAGCGTCACAATTCTTATTTAAGTTTCTTCGCTACGCAATTCCACCAGACCTGAAAACATTGGGAAAAAAGGTGTTATCAAACGGAATATCTCTGCCTGGGCACCGGAATCAATGAAACAAACTACGTCGCGCAATTCTATGTACGATTTCGAACACGTACGGCCAAAAAAATGTTTTTTTTCACGTGAAAATAGAGAAGATATCCATGAAAAACGTTTTCAAAGACGTTTTACATGAATATCTTCTCCATTTTCGCGACCTTAAAGGTCACCGTCCCTTTTCAAGAACAATAATTCAGAATTTCAGGCGTGACTAGGAACTTCGTCCTTGCGTGCAGAATCACCTGTATAGTTGAAAAAAAATGAGATATTCGAAAAGTTCAATTTTATTGTAAATCTGTTTACTGTGAACAAACGAAATGTTGACTAATTAACATTACATCTCATTTTCGGAATATTTCTAATGGAACAACCTTGAATTCCTTTTTTTTCATAATTTTTTGTTAATATATGACGAATTTTATGAATGATGTTCAATAATCAATATCAACAAATTAATTCGATTCGAATTCGAAACTTAATCAATAGAAAATTTCCCTTTTAGGACCCAAACATGGGGGGTTGGCGCGCTAAGCGCGCAGGGGGGCGCAGCCCCCCTAGTATATATATATATATATATATACATTTATTTTATCATATTATTTACTTTTTCCAGTTACCTACTACCTTACTTTTTCCTGTCGAAAAAATGCAATCCAATTGTAACATAGCTGTGAGATGCCATGTCAAAAAAAGGACACCTTAGTGCCGCAGAAATCAATACATGCGTTACAAAAAATATGATGTGTACCAAGGGCTAAGCGGGCTTTTTGACGCCCTTGGTACACAATATACTATTTAATAGTGCTTGATCTTCAGAGTATGAAAAATATCGTGAAAACCGAAAATAATAACTTGGTCGAGCGATATGAAAGAAAAACGAAGCCGAAATTCGTCAATTTCACGCTGAACAAACTTCGTTTTTTGCATCGTAACGTGAATTTGGGAAATATTTTGCCAATTTCTTCTGCTATTCTTGATAAGGATACAAAATGGTTCACGAAAAACAAGGTTTTAACCTGATTGAGGGAAAATCTTTCCCATTTTGGATATCTCGGTGAGATACACAAAATCTTCGGAACCTACAGAAAACCTGAATATAAAAAGTGTTTTTAATAGTGCTTGATCTTCAGAGTATGAAAAATATCGTGAAAACCGAAAATAATAACTTGGTCGAGCGATATGAGAGAAAAACGAAGCCGAAATTCGTCAATTTCACGCTGAACAAACTTCGTTTTTTGCATCGTAACGTGAATTTGGGGAATATTTTGCCAATTTCTTCTGCTATTCTTGATCAGGATACAAAAAGCTTTACGAAAAACAAGGTTTCAGCCTGATTGAGGAAAAATCTTTTTTATTTTGGATATCTCGGTGAGATACACAAAATCTTCGGAACCTACAGAAAACCTAAATATAGAAAGTGTTTCTAATAGTGCTTGATCTTCAGAGTATGAAAAATATCGTGAAAACCAAAAATAATAACTTGGTCGAGCGATATAAAAGAAAAACGAAGCCGAAATTCGTCAATTTCACGCTGAACAAACTTCGTTTTTTGCATCGTAACGTGAATTTGGGGAATATTTTGCCAATTTCTTCTGCTATTCTTGATCAGGATATAAAATGCTTCACGAAAAACAAGGTTTCAGCCTGATTGAGGAAAAATCTTTTTTATTTTGGATATCTCGGTGAGATACACAAAATCTTCGGAACCTACAGAAAACCTAGATATAGAAAGTGTTTCTAATAGTGCTTGATCTTCAGAGTATGAAAAATATCGTGAAAACCAAAAATAATAACTTGGTCGAGCGATATAAAAGAAAAACGAAGCCGAAATTCGTCAATTTCACGCTGAACAAACTTCGTTTTTTGCATCGTAACGTGAATTTGGGGAATATTTTGCCAATTTCTTCTGCTATTCTTGATCAGGATATAAAATGCTTCACGAAAAACAAGGTTTCAGCCTGATTGAGGAAAAATCTTTCTCATTTTTGATATCTCGGTGAGATACACAAAATCTTCGGAACCCACAGAAAACCTGAATATAGAAAGTGTTTTTAATGGTGCTTGATCTCCGGAGTACGAAAAATATCGTAAAAACCAAAAATAATAACTTGGACGAGCGATATGAAAGAGAAACAAAGCCGAAATTCGTCAATTTCACGCTGAACAAACTTCGTTTTTTGCATCGTAACGTGAATTTGGGGAATATTTTGCCAATTTCTTCTGCTATTCTTGATCAGGATATAAAATGCTTCACGAAAAACAAGGTTTCAGCCTGATTGAGGAAAAATCTTTCTCATTTTTGATATCTCGGTGAGATACACAAAATCTTCGGAACCTACAGAAAACCTGAATATAGAAAGTGTTTTTAATAGTGCTTGATCTTCAGAGTATGAAAAATATCGTGAAAACCGAAAATAATAACTTGGTCGAGCGATATGAGAGAAAAACGAAGCCGAAATTCGTCAATTTCACGCTGAACAAACTTCGTTTTTTGCATCGTAACGTGAATTTGGGGAATATTTTGCCAATTTCTTCTGCTATTCTTGATCAGGATACAAAAAGCTTTACGAAAAACAAGGTTTCAGCCTGATTGAGGAAAAATCTTTTTTATTTTGGATATCTCGGTGAGATACACAAAATCTTCGGAACCTACAGAAAACCTAGATATAGAAAGTGTTTCTAATAGTGCTTGATCTTCAGAGTATGAAAAATATCGTAAAAACCAAAAATAATAACTTGGTCGAGCGATATGAAAGAAAAACGAAGCCGAAATTCGTCAATTTCACGCTGAACAAACTTCGTTTTTTGCATCGTAACGTGAATTTGGGGAATATTTTGCCAATTTCTTCTGCTATTCTTGATCAGGATATAAAATGCTTCACGAAAAACAAGGTTTCAGCCTGATTGAGGAAAAATCTTTTTTATTTTGGATATCTCGGTGAGATACACAAAATCTTCGGAACCTACAGAAAACCTAAATATAGAAAGTGTTTCTAATAGTGCTTGATCTTCAGAGTATGAAAAATATCGTGAAAACCAAAAATAATAACTTGGTCGAGCGATATAAAAGAAAAACGAAGCCGAAATTCGTCAATTTCACGCTGAACAAACTTCGTTTTTTGCATCGTAACGTGAATTTGGGGAATATTTTGCCAATTTCTTCTGCTATTCTTGATCAGGATATAAAATGCTTCACGAAAAACAAGGTTTCAGCCTGATTGAGGAAAAATCTTTTTTATTTTGGATATCTCGGTGAGATACACAAAATCTTCGGAACCTACAGAAAACCTGAATATAGAAAGTGTTTTTAATAGTGCTTGATCTTCAGAGTATGAAAAATATCGTGAAAACCGAAAATAATAACTTGGTCGAGCGATATGAGAGAAAAACGAAGCCGAAATTCGTCAATTTCACGCTGAACAAACTTCGTTTTTTGCATCGTAACGTGAATTTGGGGAATATTTTGCCAATTTCTTCTGCTATTCTTGATCAGGATACAAAAAGCTTTACGAAAAACAAGGTTTCAGCCTGATTGAGGAAAAATCTTTTTTATTTTGGATATCTCGGTGAGATACACAAAATCTTCGGAACCTACAGAAAACCTAAATATAGAAAGTGTTTCTAATAGTGCTTGATCTTCAGAGTATGAAAAATATCGTGAAAACCAAAAATAATAACTTGGTCGAGCGATATAAAAGAAAAACGAAGCCGAAATTCGTCAATTTCACGCTGAACAAACTTCGTTTTTTGCATCGTAACGTGAATTTGGGGAATATTTTGCCAATTTCTTCTGCTATTCTTGATCAGGATATAAAATGCTTCACGAAAAACAAGGTTTCAGCCTGATTGAGGAAAAATCTTTTTTATTTTGGATATCTCGGTGAGATACACAAAATCTTCGGAACCTACAGAAAACCTGAATATAGAAAGTGTTTTTAATAGTGCTTGATCTTCAGAGTATGAAAAATATCGTGAAAACCGAAAATAATAACTTGGTCGAGCGATATGAGAGAAAAACGAAGCCGAAATTCGTCAATTTCACGCTGAACAAACTTCGTTTTTTGCATCGTAATGTGAATTTGGGGAATATTTTGCCAATTTCTTCTGCTATTCTTGATCAGGATACAAAAAGCTTTACGAAAAACAAGGTTTCAGCCTGATTGAGGAAAAATCTTTTTTATTTTGGATATCTCGGTGAGATACACAAAATCTTCGGAACCTACAGAAAACCTAAATATAGAAAGTGTTTCTAATAGTGCTTGATCTTCAGAGTATGAAAAATATCGTGAAAACCAAAAATAATAACTTGGTCGAGCGATATAAAAGAAAAACGAAGCCGAAATTCGTCAATTTCACGCTGAACAAACTTCGTTTTTTGCATCGTAACGTGAATTTGGGGAATATTTTGCCAATTTCTTCTGCTATTCTTGATCAGGATATAAAATGCTTCACGAAAAACAAGGTTTCAGCCTGATTGAGGAAAAATCTTTTTTATTTTGGATATCTCGGTGAGATACACAAAATCTTCGGAACCTACAGAAAACCTAAATATAGAAAGTGTTTCTAATAGTGCTTGATCTTCAGAGTATGAAAAATATCGTGAAAACCAAAAATAATAACTTGGTCGAGCGATATAAAAGAAAAACGAAGCCGAAATTCGTCAATTTCACGCTGAACAAACTTCGTTTTTTGCATCGTAACGTGAATTTGGGGAATATTTTGCCAATTTCTTCTGCTATTCTTGATCAGGATATAAAATGCTTCACGAAAAACAAGGTTTCAGCCTGATTGAGGAAAAATCTTTTTTATTTTGGATATCTCGGTGAGATACACAAAATCTTCGGAACCTACAGAAAACCTGAATATAGAAAGTGTTTTTAATAGTGCTTGATCTTCAGAGTATGAAAAATATCGTGAAAACCGAAAATAATAACTTGGTCGAGCGATATGAGAGAAAAACGAAGCCGAAATTCGTCAATTTCACGCTGAACAAACTTCGTTTTTTGCATCGTAACGTGAATTTGGGGAATATTTTGCCAATTTCTTCTGCTATTCTTGATCAGGATACAAAAAGCTTTACGAAAAACAAGGTTTCAGCCTGATTGAGGAAAAATCTTTTTTATTTTGGATATCTCGGTGAGATACACAAAATCTTCGGAACCTACAGAAAACCTAAATATAGAAAGTGTTTCTAATAGTGCTTGATCTTCAGAGTATGAAAAATATCGTGAAAACCAAAAATAATAACTTGGTCGAGCGATATAAAAGAAAAACGAAGCCGAAATTCGTCAATTTCACGCTGAACAAACTTCGTTTTTTGCATCGTAACGTGAATTTGGGGAATATTTTGCCAATTTCTTCTGCTATTCTTGATCAGGATATAAAATGCTTCACGAAAAACAAGGTTTCAGCCTGATTGAGGAAAAATCTTTTTTATTTTGGATATCTCGGTGAGATACACAAAATCTTCGGAACCTACAGAAAACCTAAATATAGAAAGTGTTTCTAATAGTGCTTGATCTTCAGAGTATGAAAAATATCGTGAAAACCAAAAATAATAACTTGGTCGAGCGATATAAAAGAAAAACGAAGCCGAAATTCGTCAATTTCACGCTGAACAAACTTCGTTTTTTGCATCGTAACGTGAATTTGGGGAATATTTTGCCAATTTCTTCTGCTATTCTTGATCAGGATATAAAATGCTTCACGAAAAACAAGGTTTCAGCCTGATTGAGGAAAAATCTTTCTCATTTTTGATATCTCGGTGAGATACACAAACTCTTCGGAACCCACAGAAAACCTGAATATAGAAAGTGTTTTTAATGGTGCTTGATCTCCGGAGTACGAAAAATATCGTAAAAACCAAAAATAATAACTTGGACGAGCGATATGAAAGAGAAACAAAGCCGAAATTCGTCAATTTCACGCTGAACAAACTTCGTTTTTTGCATCGTAACGTGAATTTGGGGAATATTTTGCCAATTTCTTCTGCTATTCTTGATCAGGATATAAAATGCTTCACGAAAAACAAGGTTTCAGCCTGATTGAGGAAAAATCTTTTTTATTTTGGATATCTCGGTGAGATACACAAAATCTTCGGAACCTACAGAAAACCTGAATATAGAAAGTGTTTTTAATAGTGCTTGATCTTCAGAGTATGAAAAATATCGTGAAAACCGAAAATAATAACTTGGTCGAGCGATATAAGAGAAAAACGAAGCCGAAATTCGTCAATTTCACGCTGAACAAACTTCGTTTTTTGCATCGTAACGTGAATTTGGGGAATATTTTGCCAATTTCTTCTGCTATTCTTGATCAGGATACAAAAAGCTTTACGAAAAACAAGGTTTCAGCCTGATTGAGGAAAAATCTTTTTTATTTTGGATATCTCGGTGAGATACACAAAATCTTCGGAACCTACAGAAAACCTAAATATAGAAAGTGTTTCTAATAGTGCTTGATCTTCAGAGTATGAAAAATATCGTGAAAACCAAAAATAATAACTTGGTCGAGCGATATAAAAGAAAAACGAAGCCGAAATTCGTCAATTTCACGCTGAACAAACTTCGTTTTTTGCATCGTAACGTGAATTTGGGGAATATTTTGCCAATTTCTTCTGCTATTCTTGATCAGGATATAAAATGCTTCACGAAAAACAAGGTTTCAGCCTGATTGAGGAAAAATCTTTTTTATTTTGGATATCTCGGTGAGATACACAAAATCTTCGGAACCTACAGAAAACCTGAATATAGAAAGTGTTTTTAATAGTGCTTGATCTTCAGAGTATGAAAAATATCGTGAAAACCGAAAATAATAACTTGGTCGAGCGATATGAGAGAAAAACGAAGCCGAAATTCGTCAATTTCACGCTGAACAAACTTCGTTTTTTGCATCGTAACGTGAATTTGGGGAATATTTTGCCAATTTCTTCTGCTATTCTTGATCAGGATACAAAAAGCTTTACGAAAAACAAGGTTTCAGCCTGATTGAGGAAAAATCTTTTTTATTTTGGATATCTCGGTGAGATACACAAAATCTTCGGAACCTACAGAAAACCTGAATATAGAAAGTGTTTTTAATAGTGCTTGATCTTCAGAGTATGAAAAATATCGTGAAAACCGAAAATAATAACTTGGTCGAGCGATATGAGAGAAAAACGAAGCCGAAATTCGTCAATTTCACGCTGAACAAACTTCGTTTTTTGCATCGTAACGTGAATTTGGGGAATATTTTGCCAATTTCTTCTGCTATTCTTGATCAGGATACAAAAAGCTTTACGAAAAACAAGGTTTCAGCCTGATTGAGGAAAAATCTTTTTTATTTTGGATATCTCGGTGAGATACACAAAATCTTCGGAACCTACAGAAAACCTAAATATAGAAAGTGTTTCTAATAGTGCTTGATCTTCAGAGTATGAAAAATATCGTGAAAACCAAAAATAATAACTTGGTCGAGCGATATAAAAGAAAAACGAAGCCGAAATTCGTCAATTTCACGCTGAACAAACTTCGTTTTTTGCATCGTAACGTGAATTTGGGGAATATTTTGCCAATTTCTTCTGCTATTCTTGATCAGGATATAAAATGCTTCACGAAAAACAAGGTTTCAGCCTGATTGAGGAAAAATCTTTCTCATTTTTGATATCTCGGTGAGATACACAAACTCTTCGGAACCCACAGAAAACCTGAATATAGAAAGTGTTTTTAATGGTGCTTGATCTCCGGAGTACGAAAAATATCGTAAAAACCAAAAATAATAACTTGGACGAGCGATATGAAAGAGAAACAAAGCCGAAACTTCGTTTTTTGCATCGTAACGTGAATTTGGGGAATATTTTGCCAATTTCTTCTGCTATTCTTGATCAGGATACAAAATGCTTTACGAAAAACAAGGTTTCAGCCTGATTGAGGAAAAATCTTTTTTATTTTGGATATCTCGGTGAGATACACAAAATCTTCGGAACCTACAGAAAACCTAGATATAGAAAGTGTTTCTAATAGTGCTTGATCTTCAGAGTATGAAAAATATCGTAAAAACCAAAAATAATAACTTGGTCGAGCGATATGAAAGAAAAACGAAGCCGAAATTCGTCAATTTCACGCTGAACAAACTTCGTTTTTTGCATCGTAACGTGAATTTGGGGAATATTTTGCCAATTTCTTCTGCTATTCTTGATCAGGATACAAAATGCTTCACGAAAAACAAGGTTTCAGCCTGATTGAGGAAAAATCTTTCTCATTTTTGATATCTCGGTGAGATACACAAACTCTTCGGAACCCACAGAAAACCTGAATATAGAAAGTGTTTTTAATGGTGCTTGATCTCCGGAGTACGAAAAATATCGTAAAAACCAAAAATAATAACTTGGACGAGCGATATGAAAGAGAAACAAAGCCGAAATTCGTCAATTTCACGCTGAACAAACTTCGTTTTTTGCATCGTAACGTGAATTTGGGGAATATTTTGCCAATTTCTTCTGCTATTCTTGATCAGGATACAAAATGGTTCACGAAAAACAAGGTTTCAGCCTGATTGAGGGAAAATCTTTCCCATTTTGGATATCTCGGTGAGATACACAAAATCTTCGGAACCTACAGAAAACCTGAATATAAAAAGTGTTTTTAATAGTGCTTGATCTTCAGAGTATGAAAAATATCGTGAAAACCGAAAATAATAACTTGGTCGAGCGATATGAAAGAAAAACAAAGCCGAAATTCGTCAATTTCACGCTGAACAAACTTCGTTTTTTGCATCGTAACGTGAATTTGGGGAATATTTTGCCAATTTCTTCTGCTATTCTTGATCAGGATACAAAATGCTTTACGAAAAACAAGGTTTCAGCCTGATTGAGGAAAAATCTTTTTTATTTTGGATATCTCGGTGAGATACACAAAATCTTCGGAACCTACAGAAAACCTGAATATAGAAAGTGTTTTCAATAGTGCTTGATCTTCAGAGTATGAAAAATATCGTGAAAACCGAAAATAATAACTTGGTCGAGCGATATGAGAGAAAAACGAAGCCGAAATTCGTCAATTTCACGCTGAACAAACTTCGTTTTTTGCATCGTAACGTGAATTTGGGGAATATTTTGCCAATTTCTTCTGCTATTCTTGATCAGGATACAAAAAGCTTTACGAAAAACAAGGTTTCAGCCTGATTGAGGAAAAATCTTTTTTATTTTGGATATCTCGGTGAGATACACAAAATCTTCGGAACCTACAGAAAACCTGAATATAGAAAGTGTTTTTAATAGTGCTTGATCTTCAGAGTATGAAAAATATCGTGAAAACCGAAAATAATAACTTGGTCGAGCGATATAAAAGAAAAACGAAGCCGAAATTCGTCAATTTCACGCTGAACAAACTTCGTTTTTTGCATCGTAACGTGAATTTGGGGAATATTTTGCCAATTTCTTCTGCTATTCTTGATCAGGATATAAAATGCTTCACGAAAAACAAGGTTTCAGCCTGATTGAGGAAAAATCTTTCTCATTTTTGATATCTCGGTGAGATACACAAACTCTTCGGAACCCACAGAAAACCTGAATATAGAAAGTGTTTTTAATGGTGCTTGATCTCCGGAGTACGAAAAATATCGTAAAAACCAAAAATAATAACTTGGACGAGCGATATGAAAGAGAAACAAAGCCGAAATTCGTCAATTTCACGCTGAACAAACTTCGTTTTTTGCATTGTAACGTGAATTTGGGGAATATTTTGCCAATTTCTTCTGCTATTCTTGATCAGGATACAAAATGCTTTACGAAAAACAAGGTTTCAGCCTGATTGAGGAAAAATCTTTTTTATTTTGGATATCTCGGTGATACACAAAATCTTCGGAACCTACAGAAAACCTAGATATAGAAAGTGTTTCTAATAGTGCTTGATCTTCAGAGTATGAAAAATATCGTAAAAACCAAAAATAATAACTTGGTCGAGCGATATGAAAGAAAAACGAAGCCGAAATTCGTCAATTTCACGCTGAACAAACTTCGTTTTTTGCATCGTAACGTGAATTTGGGAAATATTTTGCCAATTTCTTCTGCTATTCTTGATAAGGATACAAAATGGTTCACGAAAAACAAGGTTTTAGCCTGATTGAGGGAAAATCTTTCCCATTTTGGATATCTCGGTGAGATACACAAAATCTTCGGAACCTACAGAAAACCTGAATATAAAAAGTGTTTTTAATAGTGCTTGATCTTCAGAGTATGAAAAATATCGTGAAAACCGAAAATAATAACTTGGTCGAGCGATATGAAAGAAAAACGAAGCCGAAATTCGTCAATTTCACGCTGAACAAACTTCGTTTTTTGCATCGTAACGTGAATTTGGGGAATATTTTGCCAATTTCTTCTGCTATTCTTGATCAGGATACAAAATGATTTACGAAAAACAAGGTTTCAGCCTGATTGAGGAAAAATCTTTTTTATTTTGGATATCTCGGTGAGATACACAAAATCTTCGGAACCTACAGAAAACCTGAATATAGAAAGTGTTTTTAATAGTGCTTGATCTTCAGAGTATGAAAAATATCGTGAAAACCGAAAATAATAACTTGGTCGAGCGATATGAGAGAAAAACGAAGCCGAAATTCGTCAATTTCACGCTGAACAAACTTCGTTTTTTGCATCGTAACGTGAATTTGGGGAATATTTTGCCAATTTCTTCTGCTATTCTTGATCAGGATACAAAAAGCTTTACGAAAAACAAGGTTTCAGCCTGATTGAGGAAAAATCTTTTTTATTTTGGATATCTCGGTGAGATACACAAAATCTTCGGAACCTACAGAAAACCTAAATATAGAAAGTGTTTCTAATAGTGCTTGATCTTCAGAGTATGAAAAATATCGTGAAAACCAAAAATAATAACTTGGTCGAGCGATATAAAAGAAAAACGAAGCCGAAATTCGTCAATTTCACGCTGAACAAACTTCGTTTTTTGCATCGTAACGTGAATTTGGGGAATATTTTGCCAATTTCTTCTGCTATTCTTGATCAGGATATAAAATGCTTCACGAAAAACAAGGTTTCAGCCTGATTGAGGAAAAATCTTTTTTATTTTGGATATCTCGGTGAGATACACAAAATCTTCGGAACCTACAGAAAACCTAAATATAGAAAGTGTTTCTAATAGTGCTTGATCTTCAGAGTATGAAAAATATCGTGAAAACCAAAAATAATAACTTGGTCGAGCGATATAAAAGAAAAACGAAGCCGAAATTCGTCAATTTCACGCTGAACAAACTTCGTTTTTTGCATCGTAACGTGAATTTGGGGAATATTTTGCCAATTTCTTCTGCTATTCTTGATCAGGATATAAAATGCTTCACGAAAAACAAGGTTTCAGCCTGATTGAGGAAAAATCTTTTTTATTTTGGATATCTCGGTGAGATACACAAAATCTTCGGAACCTACAGAAAACCTGAATATAGAAAGTGTTTTTAATAGTGCTTGATCTTCAGAGTATGAAAAATATCGTGAAAACCGAAAATAATAACTTGGTCGAGCGATATGAGAGAAAAACGAAGCCGAAATTCGTCAATTTCACGCTGAACAAACTTCGTTTTTTGCATCGTAACGTGAATTTGGGGAATATTTTGCCAATTTCTTCTGCTATTCTTGATCAGGATACAAAAAGCTTTACGAAAAACAAGGTTTCAGCCTGATTGAGGAAAAATCTTTTTTATTTTGGATATCTCGGTGAGATACACAAAATCTTCGGAACCTACAGAAAACCTAAATATAGAAAGTGTTTCTAATAGTGCTTGATCTTCAGAGTATGAAAAATATCGTGAAAACCAAAAATAATAACTTGGTCGAGCGATATAAAAGAAAAACGAAGCCGAAATTCGTCAATTTCACGCTGAACAAACTTCGTTTTTTGCATCGTAACGTGAATTTGGGGAATATTTTGCCAATTTCTTCTGCTATTCTTGATCAGGATATAAAATGCTTCACGAAAAACAAGGTTTCAGCCTGATTGAGGAAAAATCTTTTTTATTTTGGATATCTCGGTGAGATACACAAAATCTTCGGAACCTACAGAAAACCTGAATATAGAAAGTGTTTTTAATAGTGCTTGATCTTCAGAGTATGAAAAATATCGTGAAAACCGAAAATAATAACTTGGTCGAGCGATATGAGAGAAAAACGAAGCCGAAATTCGTCAATTTCACGCTGAACAAACTTCGTTTTTTGCATCGTAACGTGAATTTGGGGAATATTTTGCCAATTTCTTCTGCTATTCTTGATCAGGATACAAAAAGCTTTACGAAAAACAAGGTTTCAGCCTGATTGAGGAAAAATCTTTTTTATTTTGGATATCTCGGTGAGATACACAAAATCTTCGGAACCTACAGAAAACCTAAATATAGAAAGTGTTTCTAATAGTGCTTGATCTTCAGAGTATGAAAAATATCGTGAAAACCAAAAATAATAACTTGGTCGAGCGATATAAAAGAAAAACGAAGCCGAAATTCGTCAATTTCACGCTGAACAAACTTCGTTTTTTGCATCGTAACGTGAATTTGGGGAATATTTTGCCAATTTCTTCTGCTATTCTTGATCAGGATATAAAATGCTTCACGAAAAACAAGGTTTCAGCCTGATTGAGGAAAAATCTTTTTTATTTTGGATATCTCGGTGAGATACACAAAATCTTCGGAACCTACAGAAAACCTAAATATAGAAAGTGTTTCTAATAGTGCTTGATCTTCAGAGTATGAAAAATATCGTGAAAACCAAAAATAATAACTTGGTCGAGCGATATAAAAGAAAAACGAAGCCGAAATTCGTCAATTTCACGCTGAACAAACTTCGTTTTTTGCATCGTAACGTGAATTTGGGGAATATTTTGCCAATTTCTTCTGCTATTCTTGATCAGGATATAAAATGCTTCACGAAAAACAAGGTTTCAGCCTGATTGAGGAAAAATCTTTTTTATTTTGGATATCTCGGTGAGATACACAAAATCTTCGGAACCTACAGAAAACCTGAATATAGAAAGTGTTTTTAATAGTGCTTGATCTTCAGAGTATGAAAAATATCGTGAAAACCGAAAATAATAACTTGGTCGAGCGATATGAGAGAAAAACGAAGCCGAAATTCGTCAATTTCACGCTGAACAAACTTCGTTTTTTGCATCGTAACGTGAATTTGGGGAATATTTTGCCAATTTCTTCTGCTATTCTTGATCAGGATACAAAAAGCTTTACGAAAAACAAGGTTTCAGCCTGATTGAGGAAAAATCTTTTTTATTTTGGATATCTCGGTGAGATACACAAAATCTTCGGAACCTACAGAAAACCTAAATATAGAAAGTGTTTCTAATAGTGCTTGATCTTCAGAGTATGAAAAATATCGTGAAAACCAAAAATAATAACTTGGTCGAGCGATATAAAAGAAAAACGAAGCCGAAATTCGTCAATTTCACGCTGAACAAACTTCGTTTTTTGCATCGTAACGTGAATTTGGGGAATATTTTGCCAATTTCTTCTGCTATTCTTGATCAGGATATAAAATGCTTCACGAAAAACAAGGTTTCAGCCTGATTGAGGAAAAATCTTTTTTATTTTGGATATCTCGGTGAGATACACAAAATCTTCGGAACCTACAGAAAACCTAAATATAGAAAGTGTTTCTAATAGTGCTTGATCTTCAGAGTATGAAAAATATCGTGAAAACCAAAAATAATAACTTGGTCGAGCGATATAAAAGAAAAACGAAGCCGAAATTCGTCAATTTCACGCTGAACAAACTTCGTTTTTTGCATCGTAACGTGAATTTGGGGAATATTTTGCCAATTTCTTCTGCTATTCTTGATCAGGATATAAAATGCTTCACGAAAAACAAGGTTTCAGCCTGATTGAGGAAAAATCTTTCTCATTTTTGATATCTCGGTGAGATACACAAACTCTTCGGAACCCACAGAAAACCTGAATATAGAAAGTGTTTTTAATGGTGCTTGATCTCCGGAGTACGAAAAATATCGTAAAAACCAAAAATAATAACTTGGACGAGCGATATGAAAGAGAAACAAAGCCGAAATTCGTCAATTTCACGCTGAACAAACTTCGTTTTTTGCATCGTAACGTGAATTTGGGGAATATTTTGCCAATTTCTTCTGCTATTCTTGATCAGGATATAAAATGCTTCACGAAAAACAAGGTTTCAGCCTGATTGAGGAAAAATCTTTTTTATTTTGGATATCTCGGTGAGATACACAAAATCTTCGGAACCTACAGAAAACCTGAATATAGAAAGTGTTTTTAATAGTGCTTGATCTTCAGAGTATGAAAAATATCGTGAAAACCGAAAATAATAACTTGGTCGAGCGATATGAGAGAAAAACGAAGCCGAAATTCGTCAATTTCACGCTGAACAAACTTCGTTTTTTGCATCGTAACGTGAATTTGGGGAATATTTTGCCAATTTCTTCTGCTATTCTTGATCAGGATACAAAAAGCTTTACGAAAAACAAGGTTTCAGCCTGATTGAGGAAAAATCTTTTTTATTTTGGATATCTCGGTGAGATACACAAAATCTTCGGAACCTACAGAAAACCTAAATATAGAAAGTGTTTCTAATAGTGCTTGATCTTCAGAGTATGAAAAATATCGTGAAAACCAAAAATAATAACTTGGTCGAGCGATATAAAAGAAAAACGAAGCCGAAATTCGTCAATTTCACGCTGAACAAACTTCGTTTTTTGCATCGTAACGTGAATTTGGGGAATATTTTGCCAATTTCTTCTGCTATTCTTGATCAGGATATAAAATGCTTCACGAAAAACAAGGTTTCAGCCTGATTGAGGAAAAATCTTTTTTATTTTGGATATCTCGGTGAGATACACAAAATCTTCGGAACCAACAGAAAACCTGAATATAGAAAGTGTTTTTAATAGTGCTTGATCTTCAGAGTATGAAAAATATCGTGAAAACCGAAAATAATAACTTGGTCGAGCGATATGAGAGAAAAACGAAGCCGAAATTCGTCAATTTCACGCTGAACAAACTTCGTTTTTTGCATCGTAACGTGAATTTGGGGAATATTTTGCCAATTTCTTCTGCTATTCTTGATCAGGATACAAAAAGCTTTACGAAAAACAAGGTTTCAGCCTGATTGAGGAAAAATCTTTTTTATTTTGGATATCTCGGTGAGATACACAAAATCTTCGGAACCTACAGAAAACCTAAATATAGAAAGTGTTTCTAATAGTGCTTGATCTTCAGAGTATGAAAAATATCGTGAAAACCAAAAATAATAACTTGGTCGAGCGATATAAAAGAAAAACGAAGCCGAAATTCGTCAATTTCACGCTGAACAAACTTCGTTTTTTGCATCGTAACGTGAATTTGGGGAATATTTTGCCAATTTCTTCTGCTATTCTTGATCAGGATATAAAATGCTTCACGAAAAACAAGGTTTCAGCCTGATTGAGGAAAAATCTTTCTCATTTTTGATATCTCGGTGAGATACACAAACTCTTCGGAACCCACAGAAAACCTGAATATAGAAAGTGTTTTTAATGGTGCTTGATCTCCGGAGTACGAAAAATATCGTAAAAACCAAAAATAATAACTTGGACGAGCGATATGAAAGAGAAACAAAGCCGAAACTTCGTTTTTTGCATCGTAACGTGAATTTGGGGAATATTTTGCCAATTTCTTCTGCTATTCTTGATCAGGATACAAAATGCTTTACGAAAAACAAGGTTTCAGCCTGATTGAGGAAAAATCTTTTTTATTTTGGATATCTCGGTGAGATACACAAAATCTTCGGAACCTACAGAAAACCTAGATATAGAAAGTGTTTCTAATAGTGCTTGATCTTCAGAGTATGAAAAATATCGTAAAAACCAAAAATAATAACTTGGTCGAGCGATATGAAAGAAAAACGAAGCCGAAATTCGTCAATTTCACGCTGAACAAACTTCGTTTTTTGCATCGTAACGTGAATTTGGGGAATATTTTGCCAATTTCTTCTGCTATTCTTGATCAGGATACAAAATGCTTCACGAAAAACAAGGTTTCAGCCTGATTGAGGAAAAATCTTTCTCATTTTTGATATCTCGGTGAGATACACAAACTCTTCGGAACCCACAGAAAACCTGAATATAGAAAGTGTTTTTAATGGTGCTTGATCTCCGGAGTACGAAAAATATCGTAAAAACCAAAAATAATAACTTGGACGAGCGATATGAAAGAGAAACAAAGCCGAAATTCGTCAATTTCACGCTGAACAAACTTCGTTTTTTGCATCGTAACGTGAATTTGGGGAATATTTTGCCAATTTCTTCTGCTATTCTTGATCAGGATACAAAATGGTTCACGAAAAACAAGGTTTTAGCCTGATTGAGGGAAAATCTTTCCCATTTTGGATATCTCGGTGAGATACACAAAATCTTCGGAACCTACAGAAAACCTGAATATAAAAAGTGTTTTTAATAGTGCTTGATCTTCAGAGTATGAAAAATATCGTGAAAACCGAAAATAATAACTTGGTCGAGCGATATGAAAGAAAAACAAAGCCGAAATTCGTCAATTTCACGCTGAACAAACTTCGTTTTTTGCATCGTAACGTGAATTTGGGGAATATTTTGCCAATTTCTTCTGCTATTCTTGATCAGGATACAAAATGCTTTACGAAAAACAAGGTTTCAGCCTGATTGAGGAAAAATCTTTTTTATTTTGGATATCTCGGTGAGATACACAAAATCTTCGGAACCTACAGAAAACCTGAATATAGAAAGTGTTTTCAATAGTGCTTGATCTTCAGAGTATGAAAAATATCGTGAAAACCGAAAATAATAACTTGGTCGAGCGATATGAGAGAAAAACGAAGCCGAAATTCGTCAATTTCACGCTGAACAAACTTCGTTTTTTGCATCGTAACGTGAATTTGGGGAATATTTTGCCAATTTCTTCTGCTATTCTTGATCAGGATACAAAAAGCTTTACGAAAAACAAGGTTTCAGCCTGATTGAGGAAAAATCTTTTTTATTTTGGATATCTCGGTGAGATACACAAAATCTTCGGAACCTACAGAAAACCTGAATATAGAAAGTGTTTTTAATAGTGCTTGATCTTCAGAGTATGAAAAATATCGTGAAAACCGAAAATAATAACTTGGTCGAGCGATATAAAAGAAAAACGAAGCCGAAATTCGTCAATTTCACGCTGAACAAACTTCGTTTTTTGCATCGTAACGTGAATTTGGGGAATATTTTGCCAATTTCTTCTGCTATTCTTGATCAGGATATAAAATGCTTCACGAAAAACAAGGTTTCAGCCTGATTGAGGAAAAATCTTTCTCATTTTTGATATCTCGGTGAGATACACAAACTCTTCGGAACCCACAGAAAACCTGAATATAGAAAGTGTTTTTAATGGTGCTTGATCTCCGGAGTACGAAAAATATCGTAAAAACCAAAAATAATAACTTGGACGAGCGATATGAAAGAGAAACAAAGCCGAAATTCGTCAATTTCACGCTGAACAAACTTCGTTTTTTGCATTGTAACGTGAATTTGGGGAATATTTTGCCAATTTCTTCTGCTATTCTTGATCAGGATACAAAATGCTTTACGAAAAACAAGGTTTCAGCCTGATTGAGGAAAAATCTTTTTTATTTTGGATATCTCGGTGATACACAAAATCTTCGGAACCTACAGAAAACCTAGATATAGAAAGTGTTTCTAATAGTGCTTGATCTTCAGAGTATGAAAAATATCGTAAAAACCAAAAATAATAACTTGGTCGAGCGATATGAAAGAAAAACGAAGCCGAAATTCGTCAATTTCACGCTGAACAAACTTCGTTTTTTGCATCGTAACGTGAATTTGGGAAATATTTTGCCAATTTCTTCTGCTATTCTTGATAAGGATACAAAATGGTTCACGAAAAACAAGGTTTTAGCCTGATTGAGGGAAAATCTTTCCCATTTTGGATATCTCGGTGAGATACACAAAATCTTCGGAACCTACAGAAAACCTGAATATAAAAAGTGTTTTTAATAGTGCTTGATCTTCAGAGTATGAAAAATATCGTGAAAACCGAAAATAATAACTTGGTCGAGCGATATGAAAGAAAAACAAAGCCGAAATTCGTCAATTTCACGCTGAACAAACTTCGTTTTTTGCATCGTAACGTGAATTTGGGGAATATTTTGCCAATTTCTTCTGCTATTCTTGATCAGGATACAAAATGATTTACGAAAAACAAGGTTTCAGCCTGATTGAGGAAAAATCTTTTTTATTTTGGATATCTCGGTGAGATACACAAAATCTTCGGAACCTACAGAAAACCTGAATATAGAAAGTGTTTTTAATAGTGCTTGATCTTCAGAGTATGAAAAATATCGTGAAAACCGAAAATAATAACTTGGTCGAGCGATATGAGAGAAAAACGAAGCCGAAATTCGTCAATTTCACGCTGAACAAACTTCGTTTTTTGCATCGTAACGTGAATTTGGGGAATATTTTGCCAATTTCTTCTGCTATTCTTGATCAGGATACAAAAAGCTTTACGAAAAACAAGGTTTCAGCCTGATTGAGGAAAAATCTTTTTTATTTTGGATATCTCGGTGAGATACACAAAATCTTCGGAACCTACAGAAAACCTAAATATAGAAAGTGTTTCTAATAGTGCTTGATCTTCAGAGTATGAAAAATATCGTGAAAACCAAAAATAATAACTTGGTCGAGCGATATAAAAGAAAAACGAAGCCGAAATTCGTCAATTTCACGCTGAACAAACTTCGTTTTTTGCATCGTAACGTGAATTTGGGGAATATTTTGCCAATTTCTTCTGCTATTCTTGATCAGGATATAAAATGCTTCACGAAAAACAAGGTTTCAGCCTGATTGAGGAAAAATCTTTCTCATTTTTGATATCTCGGTGAGATACACAAACTCTTCGGAACCCACAGAAAACCTGAATATAGAAAGTGTTTTTAATGGTGCTTGATCTCCGGAGTACGAAAAATATCGTAAAAACCAAAAATAATAACTTGGACGAGCGATATGAAAGAGAAACAAAGCCGAAACTTCGTTTTTTGCATCGTAACGTGAATTTGGGGAATATTTTGCCAATTTCTTCTGCTATTCTTGATCAGGATACAAAATGGTTCACGAAAAACAAGGTTTTAGCCTGATTGAGGGAAAATCTTTCCCATTTTGGATATCTCGGTGAGATACACAAAATCTTCGGAACCTACAGAAAACCTGAATATAAAAAGTGTTTTTAATAGTGCTTGATCTTCAGAGTATGAAAAATATCGTGAAAACCGAAAATAATAACTTGGTCGAGCGATATGAAAGAAAAACAAAGCCGAAATTCGTCAATTTCACGCTGAACAAACTTCGTTTTTTGCATCGTAACGTGAATTTGGGGAATATTTTGCCAATTTCTTCTGCTATTCTTGATCAGGATACAAAATGGTTCACGAAAAACAAGGTTTTAGCCTGATTGAGGGAAAATCTTTCCCATTTTGGATATCTCGGTGAGATACACAAAATCTTCGGAACCTACAGAAAACCTGAATATAAAAAGTGTTTTTAATAGTGCTTGATCTTCAGAGTATGAAAAATATCGTGAAAACCGAAAATAATAACTTGGTCGAGCGATATGAAAGAAAAACAAAGCCGAAATTCGTCAATTTCACGCTGAACAAACTTCGTTTTTTGCATCGTAACGTGAATTTGGGGAATATTTTGCCAATTTCTTCTGCTATTCTTGATCAGGATACAAAATGATTTACGAAAAACAAGGTTTTAGCCTGATTGAGGGAAAATCTTTCCCATTTTGGATATCTCGGTGAGATACACAAAATCTTCGGAACCTACAGAAAACCTGAATATAAAAAGTGTTTTTAATAGTGCTTGATCTTCAGAGTATGAAAAATATCGTGAAAACCGAAAATAATAACTTGGTCGAGCGATATGAAAGAAAAACAAAGCCGAAATTCGTCAATTTCACGCTGAACAAACTTCGTTTTTTGCATCGTAACGTGAATTTGGGGAATATTTTGCCAATTTCTTCTGCTATTCTTGATCAGGATACAAAATGATTTACGAAAAACAAGGTTTCAGCCTGATTGAGGAAAAATCTTTTTTATTTTGGATATCTCGGTGAGATACACAAAATCTTCGGAACCTACAGAAAACCTAAATATAGAAAGTGTTTCTAATAGTGCTTGATCTTCAGAGTATGAAAAATATCGTGAAAACCAAAAATAATAACTTGGTCGAGCGATATAAAAGAAAAACGAAGCCGAAATTCGTCAATTTCACGCTGAACAAACTTCGTTTTTTGCATCGTAACGTGAATTTGGGGAATATTTTGCCAATTTCTTCTGCTATTCTTGATCAGGATATAAAATGCTTCACGAAAAACAAGGTTTCAGCCTGATTGAGGGAAAATCTTTCCCATTTTGGATATCTCGGTGAGATACACAAAATCTTCGGAACCTACAGAAAACCTGAATATAAAAAGTGTTTTTAATAGTGCTTGATCTTCAGAGTATGAAAAATATCGTGAAAACCGAAAATAATAACTTGGTCGAGCGATATGAAAGAAAAACAAAGCCGAAATTCGTCAATTTCACGCTGAACAAACTTCGTTTTTTGCATCGTAACGTGAATTTGGGGAATATTTTGCCAATTTCTTCTGCTATTCTTGATCAGGATACAAAATGATTTACGAAAAACAAGGTTTCAGCCTGATTGAGGAAAAATCTTTTTTATTTTGGATATCTCGGTGAGATACACAAAATCTTCGGAACCTACAGAAAACCTAAATATAGAAAGTGTTTCTAATAGTGCTTGATCTTCAGAGTATGAAAAATATCGTAAAAACCAAAAATAATAACTTGGTCGAGCGATATGAAAGAAAAACGAAGCCGAAATTCGTCAATTTCACGCTGAACAAACTTCGTTTTTTGCATCGTAACGTGAATTTGGGAAATATTTTGCCAATTTCTTCTGCTATTCTTGATAAGGATACAAAATGGTTCACGAAAAACAAGGTTTTAGCCTGATTGAGGGAAAATCTTTCCCATTTTGGATATCTCGGTGAGATACACAAAATCTTCGGAACCTACAGAAAACCTGAATATAAAAAGTGTTTTTAATAGTGCTTGATCTTCAGAGTATGAAAAATATCGTGAAAACCGAAAATAATAACTTGGTCGAGCGATATGAGAGAAAAACGAAGCCGAAATTCGTCAATTTCACGCTGAACAAACTTCGTTTTTTGCATCGTAATGTGAATTTGGGGAATATTTTGCCAATTTCTTCTGCTATTCTTGATCAGGATACAAAAAGCTTTACGAAAAACAAGGTTTCAGCCTGATTGAGGAAAAATCTTTTTTATTTTGGATATCTCGGTGAGATACACAAAATCTTCGGAACCTACAGAAAACCTAAATATAGAAAGTGTTTCTAATAGTGCTTGATCTTCAGAGTATGAAAAATATCGTGAAAACCAAAAATAATAACTTGGTCGAGCGATATAAAAGAAAAACGAAGCCGAAATTCGTCAATTTCACGCTGAACAAACTTCGTTTTTTGCATCGTAACGTGAATTTGGGGAATATTTTGCCAATTTCTTCTGCTATTCTTGATCAGGATATAAAATGCTTCACGAAAAACAAGGTTTCAGCCTGATTGAGGAAAAATCTTTCTCATTTTTGATATCTCGGTGAGATACACAAACTCTTCGGAACCCACAGAAAACCTGAATATAGAAAGTGTTTTTAATGGTGCTTGATCTCCGGAGTACGAAAAATATCGTAAAAACCAAAAATAATAACTTGGACGAGCGATATGAAAGAAAAACAAAGCCGAAATTCGTCAATTTCACGCTGAACAAACTTCGTTTTTTGCATCGTAACGTGAATTTGGGGAATATTTTGCCAATTTCTTCTGCTATTCTTGATCAGGATACAAAATGCTTTACGAAAAACAAGGTTTCAGCCTGATTGAGGAAAAATCTTTTTTATTTTGGATATCTCGGTGAGATACACAAAATCTTCGGAACCTACAGAAAACCTAAATATAGAAAGTGTTTCTAATAGTGCTTGATCTTCAGAGTATGAAAAATATCGTGAAAACCGAAAATAATAACTTGGTCGAGCGATATGAGAGAAAAACGAAGCCGAAATTCGTCAATTTCACGCTGAACAAACTTCGTTTTTTGCATCGTAACGTGAATTTGGGGAATATTTTGCCAATTTCTTCTGCTATTCTTGATCAGGATACAAAAAGCTTTACGAAAAACAAGGTTTCAGCCTGATTGAGGAAAAATCTTTTTTATTTTGGATATCTCGGTGAGATACACAAAATCTTCGGAACCTACAGAAAACCTAAATATAGAAAGTGTTTCTAATAGTGCTTGATCTTCAGAGTATGAAAAATATCGTGAAAACCAAAAATAATAACTTGGTCGAGCGATATAAAAGAAAAACGAAGCCGAAATTTGTCAATTTCACGCTGAACAAACTTCGTTTTTTGCATCGTGACGTGAATTTGGGGAATATTTTGCCAATTTCTTCTGCTATTCTTGATCAGGATACAAAATGCTTTACGAAAAACAAGGTTTCAGCCTGATTGAGGAAAAATCTTTTTTATTTTGGATATCTCGGTGATACACAAAATCTTCGGAACCTACAGAAAACCTAGATATAGAAAGTGTTTCTAATAGTGCTTGATCTTCAGAGTATGAAAAATATCGTAAAAACCAAAAATAATAACTTGGTCGAGCGATATGAAAGAAAAACGAAGCCGAAATTCGTCAATTTCACGCTGAACAAACTTCGTTTTTTGCATCGTAACGTGAATTTGAGAAATATTTTGCCAATTTCTTCTGCTATTCTTGATAAGGATACAAAATGGTTCACGAAAAACAAGGTTTTAGCCTGATTGAGGGAAAATCTTTCCCATTTTGGATATCTCGGTGAGATACACAAAATCTTCGGAACCTACAGAAAACCTGAATATAAAAAGTGTTTTTAATAGTGCGTGATCTTCAGAGTATGAAAAATATCGTGAAAACCGAAAATAATAACTTGGTCGAGCGATATGAAAGAAAAACAAAGCCGAAATTCGTCAATTTCACGCTGAACAAACTTCGTTTTTTGCATCGTAACGTGAATTTGGGGAATATTTTGCCAATTTCTTCTGCTATTCTTGATCAGGATACAAAATGCTTTACGAAAAACAAGGTTTCAGCCTGATTGAGGAAAAATCTTTTTTATTTTGGATATCTCGGTGAGATACACAAAATCTTCGGAACCTACAGAAAACCTGAATATAGAAAGTGTTTTCAATAGTGCTTGATCTTCAGAGTATGAAAAATATCGTGAAAACCGAAAATAATAACTTGGTCGAGCGATATGAAAGAAAAACGAAGCCGAAATTCGTCAATTTCACGCTGAACAAACTTCGTTTTTTGCATCGTAACGTGAATTTGGGAAATATTTTGCCAATTTCTTCTGCTATTCTTGATCAGGATACAAAATGCTTTACGAAAAACAAGGTTTCAGCCTGATTGAGGAAAAATCTTTTTTATTTTGGATATCTCGGTGAGATACACAAAATCTTCGGAACCTACAGAAAACCTAGATATAGAAAGTGTTTCTAATAGTGCTTGATCTTCAGAGTATGAAAAATATCGTAAAAACCGAAAATAATAACTTGGTCGAGCGATATGAAAGAAAAACGAAGCCGAAATTCGTCAATTTCACGCTGAACAAACTTCGTTTTTTGCATCGTAACGTGAATTTGAGAAATATTTTGCCAATTTCTTCTGCTATTCTTGATAAGGATACAAAATGGTTCACGAAAAACAAGGTTTTAGCCTGATTGAGGGAAAATCTTTCCCATTTTGGATATCTCGGTGAGATACACAAAATCTTCGGAACCTACAGAAAACCTGAATATAAAAAGTGTTTTTAATAGTGCGTGATCTTCAGAGTATGAAAAATATCGTGAAAACCGAAAATAATAACTTGGTCGAGCGATATGAAAGAAAAACAAAGCCGAAATTCGTCAATTTCACGCTGAACAAACTTCGTTTTTTGCATCGTAACGTGAATTTGGGGAATATTTTGCCAATTTCTTCTGCTATTCTTGATCAGGATACAAAAAGCTTTACGAAAAACAAGGTTTCAGCCTGATTGAGGAAAAATCTTTTTTATTTTGGATATCTCGGTGAGATACACAAAATCTTCGGAACCTACAGAAAACCTGAATATAGAAAGTGTTTCTAATAGTGCTTGATCTTCAGAGTATGAAAAATATCGTGAAAACCAAAAATAATAACTTGGTCGAGCGATATAAAAGAAAAACGAAGCCGAAATTCGTCAATTTCACGCTGAACAAACTTCGTTTTTTGCATCGTAACGTGAATTTGGGGAATATTTCGCCAATTTCTTCTGCTATTCTTGATCAGGATATAAAATGCTTCACGAAAAACAAGGTTTCAGCCTGATTGAGGAAAAATCTTTCTCATTTTTGATATCTCGGTGAGATACACAAACTCTTCGGAACCCACAGAAAACCTGAATATAGAAAGTGTTTTTAATGGTGCTTGATCTCCGGAGTACGAAAAATATCGTAAAAACCAAAAATAATAACTTGGACGAGCGATATGAAAGAAAAACAAAGCCGAAATTCGTCAATTTCACGCTGAACAAACTTCGTTTTTTGCATCGTAACGTGAATTTGGGGAATATTTTGCCAATTTCTTCTGCTATTCTTGATCAGGATACAAAATGCTTTACGAAAAACAAGGTTTCAGCCTGATTGAGGAAAAATCTTTTTTATTTTGGATATCTCGGTGAGATACACAAAATCTTCGGAACCTACAGAAAACCTAGATATAGAAAGTGTTTCTAATAGTGCTTGATCTTCAGAGTATGAAAAATATCGTAAAAACCAAAAATAATAACTTGGTCGAGCGATATGAAAGAAAAACGAAGCCGAAATTCGTCAATTTCACGCTGAACAAACTTCGTTTTTTGCATCGTAATGTGAATTTGGGGAATATTTTGCCAATTTCTTCTGCTATTCTTGATCAGGATACAAAAAGCTTTACGAAAAACAAGGTTTCAGCCTGATTGAGGAAAAATCTTTTTTATTTTGGATATCTCGGTGAGATACACAAAATCTTCGGAACCTACAGAAAACCTAAATATAGAAAGTGTTTCTAATAGTGCTTGATCTTCAGAGTATGAAAAATATCGTGAAAACCAAAAATAATAACTTGGTCGAGCGATATAAAAGAAAAACGAAGCCGAAATTCGTCAATTTCACGCTGAACAAACTTCGTTTTTTGCATCGTAACGTGAATTTGGGGAATATTTTGCCAATTTCTTCTGCTATTCTTGATCAGGATACAAAATGCTTTACGAAAAACAAGGTTTCAGCCTGATTGAGGAAAAATCTTTTTTATTTTGGATATCTCGGTGAGATACACAAAATCTTCGGAACCTACAGAAAACCTGAATATAGAAAGTGTTTTCAATAGTGCTTGATCTTCAGAGTATGAAAAATATCGTGAAAACCGAAAATAATAACTTGGTCGAGCGATATGAAAGAAAAACGAAGCCGAAATTCGTCAATTTCACGCTGAACAAACTTCGTTTTTTGCATCGTAACGTGAATTTGGGAAATATTTTGCCAATTTCTTCTGCTATTCTTGATAAGGATACAAAATGGTTCACGAAAAACAAGGTTTTAGCCTGATTGAGGGAAAATCTTTCCCATTTTGGATATCTCGGTGAGATACACAAAATCTTCGGAACCTACAGAAAACCTGAATATAAAAAGTGTTTTTAATAGTGCTTGATCTTCAGAGTATGAAAAATATCGTGAAAACCGAAAATAATAACTTGGTCGAGCGATATGAAAGAAAAACAAAGCCGAAATTCGTCAATTTCACGCTGAACAAACTTCGTTTTTTGCATCGTAACGTGAATTTGGGGAATATTTTGCCAATTTCTTCTGCTATTCTTGATCAGGATACAAAATGCTTTACGAAAAACAAGGTTTCAGCCTGATTGAGGAAAAATCTTTTTTATTTTGGATATCTCGGTGAGATACACAAAATCTTCGGAACCTACAGAAAACCTGAATATAAAAAGTGTTTTTAATAGTGCTTGATCTTCAGAGTATGAAAAATATCGTGAAAACCGAAAATAATAACTTGGTCGAGCGATATGAAAGAAAAACAAAGCCGAAATTCGTCAATTTCACGCTGAACAAACTTCGTTTTTTGCATCGTAACGTGAATTTGGGGAATATTTTGCCAATTTCTTCTGCTATTCTTGATCAGGATACAAAATGCTTTACGAAAAACAAGGTTTCAGCCTGATTGAGGAAAAATCTTTTTTATTTTGGATATCTCGGTGAGATACACAAAATCTTCGGAACCTACAGAAAACCTGAATATAAAAAGTGTTTTCAATAGTGCTTGATCTTCAGAGTATGAAAAATATCGTGAAAACCGAAAATAATAACTTGGTCGAGCGATATGAAAGAAAAACGAAGCCGAAATTCGTCAATTTCACGCTGAACAAACTTCGTTTTTTGCATCGTAACGTGAATTTGGGAAATATTTTGCCAATTTCTTCTGCTATTCTTGATAAGGATACAAAATGGTTCACGAAAAACAAGGTTTCAGCCTGATTGAGGGAAAATCTTTCCCATTTTGGATATCTCGGTGAGATACACAAAATCTTCGGAACCTACAGAAAACCTGAATATAAAAAGTGTTTTCAATAGTGCTTGATCTTCAGAGTATGAAAAATATCGTGAAAACCGAAAATAATAACTTGGTCGAGCGATATGAAAGAAAAACGAAGCCGAAATTCGTCAATTTCACGCTGAACAAACTTCGTTTTTTGCATCGTAACGTGAATTTGGGAAATATTTTGCCAATTTCTTCTGCTAGTCTTGATCAGGATATAAAATGCTTCACGAAAAACAAGGTTTCAGCCTGATTGAGGAAAAATCTTTCTCATTTTTTATATCTCGGTGAGATACACAAAGTCTTCGGAACCCACAGAAAACCTGAATATAAAAAGTGTTTTTAATGGTGCTTGATCTCCGGAGTACGAAAAATATCGTAAAAACCAAAAATAATAACTTGGACGAGCGATATGAAAGAAAAACAAAGCCGAAATTCGTCAATTTCACGCTGAACAAACTTCGTTTTTTGCATCGTAACGTGAATTTGGGGAATATTTTGCCAATTTCTTCTGCTATTCTTGATCAGGATACAAAATGCTTTACGAAAAACAAGGTTTCAGCCTGATTGAGGAAAAATCTTTTTTATTTTGGATATCTCGGTGAGATACACAAAATCTTCGGAACCTACAGAAAACCTGAATATAGAAAGTGTTTTCAATAGTGCTTGATCTTCAGAGTATGAAAAATATCGTGAAAACCGAAAATAATAACTTGGTCGAGCGATATGAAAGAAAAACGAAGCCGAAATTCGTCAATTTCACGCTGAACAAACTTCGTTTTTTGCATCGTAACGTGAATTTGGGGAATATTTTGCCAATTTCTTCTGCTATTCTTGATAAGGATACAAAATGGTTCACGAAAAACAAGGTTTCAGCCTGATTGAGGGAAAATCTTTCCCATTTTGGATATCTCGGTGAGATACACAAAATCTTCGGAACCTACAGAAAACCTGAATATAAAAAGTGTTTTCAATAGTGCTTGATCTTCAGAGTATGAAAAATATCGTGAAAACCGAAAATAATAACTTGGTCGAGCGATATGAAAGAAAAACGAAGCCGAAATTCGTCAATTTCACGCTGAACAAACTTCGTTTTTTGCATCGTAACGTGAATTTGAGAAATATTTTGCCAATTTCTTCTGCTATTCTTGATAAGGATACAAAATGGTTCACGAAAAACAAGGTTTTAGCCTGATTGAGGGAAAATCTTTCCCATTTTGGATATCTCGGTGAGATACACAAAATCTTCGGAACCTACAGAAAACCTGAATATAAAAAGTGTTTTTAATAGTGCGTGATCTTCAGAGTATGAAAAATATCGTGAAAACCGAAAATAATAACTTGGTCGAGCGATATGAAAGAAAAACAAAGCCGAAATTCGTCAATTTCACGCTGAACAAACTTCGTTTTTTGCATCGTAACGTGAATTTGGGGAATATTTTGCCAATTTCTTCTGCTATTCTTGATCAGGATACAAAAAGCTTTACGAAAAACAAGGTTTCAGCCTGATTGAGGAAAAATCTTTTTTATTTTGGATATCTCGGTGAGATACACAAAATCTTCGGAACCTACAGAAAACCTGAATATAGAAAGTGTTTCTAATAGTGCTTGATCTTCAGAGTATGAAAAATATCGTGAAAACCAAAAATAATAACTTGGTCGAGCGATATAAAAGAAAAACGAAGCCGAAATTCGTCAATTTCACGCTGAACAAACTTCGTTTTTTGCATCGTAACGTGAATTTGGGGAATATTTTGCCAATTTCTTCTGCTATTCTTGATCAGGATACAAAATGCTTTACGAAAAACAAGGTTTCAGCCTGATTGAGGAAAAATCTTTTTTATTTTGGATATCTCGGTGAGATACACAAAATCTTCGGAACCTACAGAAAACCTAAATATAGAAAGTGTTTCTAATAGTGCTTGATCTTCAGAGTATGAAAAATATCGTGAAAACCAAAAATAATAACTTGGTCGAGCGATATAAAAGAAAAACGAAGCCGAAATTCGTCAATTTCACGCTGAACAAACTTCGTTTTTTGCATCGTAATGTGAATTTGGGGAATATTTTGCCAATTTCTTCTGCTATTCTTGATCAGGATACAAAAAGCTTTACGAAAAACAAGGTTTCAGCCTGATTGAGGAAAAATCTTTTTTATTTTGGATATCTCGGTGAGATACACAAAATCTTCGGAACCTACAGAAAACCTAAATATAGAAAGTGTTTCTAATAGTGCTTGATCTTCAGAGTATGAAAAATATCGTGAAAACCAAAAATAATAACTTGGTCGAGCGATATAAAAGAAAAACGAAGCCGAAATTCGTCAATTTCACGCTGAACAAACTTCGTTTTTTGCATCGTAACGTGAATTTGGGGAATATTTTGCCAATTTCTTCTGCTATTCTTGATCAGGATACAAAATGCTTTACGAAAAACAAGGTTTCAGCCTGATTGAGGAAAAATCTTTTCTATTTTGGATATCTCGGTGAGATACACAAAATCTTCGGAACCTACAGAAAACCTGAATATAGAAAGTGTTTTCAATAGTGCTTGATCTTCAGAGTATGAAAAATATCGTGAAAACCGAAAATAATAACTTGGTCGAGCGATATGAAAGAAAAACGAAGCCGAAATTCGTCAATTTCACGCTGAACAAACTTCGTTTTTTGCATCGTAACGTGAATTTGGGAAATATTTTGCCAATTTCTTCTGCTATTCTTGATAAGGATACAAAATGGTTCACGAAAAACAAGGTTTTAGCCTGATTGAGGGAAAATCTTTCCCATTTTGGATATCTCGGTGAGATACACAAAATCTTCGGAACCTACAGAAAACCTGAATATAAAAAGTGTTTTTAATAGTGCTTGATCTTCAGAGTATGAAAAATATCGTGAAAACCGAAAATAATAACTTGGTCGAGCGATATGAAAGAAAAACAAAGCCGAAATTCGTCAATTTCACGCTGAACAAACTTCGTTTTTTGCATCGTAACGTGAATTTGGGGAATATTTTGCCAATTTCTTCTGCTATTCTTGATCAGGATACAAAATGCTTCACGAAAAACAAGGTTTCAGCCTGATTGAGGAAAAATCTTTTTTATTTTGGATATCTCGGTGAGATACACAAAATCTTCGGAACCTACAGAAAACCTGAATATAAAAAGTGTTTTCAATAGTGCTTGATCTTCAGAGTATGAAAAATATCGTGAAAACCGAAAATAATAACTTGGTCGAGCGATATGAAAGAAAAACGAAGCCGAAATTCGTCAATTTCACGCTGAACAAACTTCGTTTTTTGCATCGTAACGTGAATTTGGGAAATATTTTGCCAATTTCTTCTGCTATTCTTGATAAGGATACAAAATGGTTCACGAAAAACAAGGTTTTAGCCTGATTGAGGGAAAATCTTTCCCATTTTGGATATCTCGGTGAGATACACAAAATCTTCGGAACCTACAGAAAACCTGAATATAAAAAGTGTTTTTAATAGTGCGTGATCTTCAGAGTATGAAAAATATCGTGAAAACCGAAAATAATAACTTGGTCGAGCGATATGAAAGAAAAACAAAGCCGAAATTCGTCAATTTCACGCTGAACAAACTTCGTTTTTTGCATCGTAACGTGAATTTGGGGAATATTTTGCCAATTTCTTCTGCTATTCTTGATCAGGATACAAAATGCTTTACGAAAAACAAGGTTTCAGCCTGATTGAGGAAAAATCTTTTTTATTTTGGATATCTCGGTGAGATACACAAAATCTTCGGAACCTACAGGAAACCTGAATATAGAAAGTGTTTTCAATAGTGCTTGATCTTCAGAGTATGAAAAATATCGTGAAAACCGAAAATAATAACTTGGTCGAGCGATATGAAAGAAAAACGAAGCCGAAATTCGTCAATTTCACGCTGAACAAACTTCGTTTTTTGCATCGTAACGTGAATTTGGGAAATATTTTGCCAATTTCTTCTGCTATTCTTGATAAGGATACAAAATGGTTCACGAAAAACAAGGTTTCAGCCTGATTGAGGGAAAATCTTTCCCATTTTGGATATCTCGGTGAGATACACAAAATCTTCGGAACCTACAGAAAACCTGAATATAAAAAGTGTTTTCAATAGTGCTTGATCTTCAGAGTATGAAAAATATCGTGAAAACCGAAAATAATAACTTGGTCGAGCGATATGAAAGAAAAACGAAGCCGAAATTCGTCAATTTCACGCTGAACAAACTTCGTTTTTTGCATCGTAACGTGAATTTGGGAAATATTTTGCCAATTTCTTCTGCTATTCTTGATCAGGATATAAAATGCTTCACGAAAAACAAGGTTTCAGCCTGATTGAGGAAAAATCTTTCTCATTTTTTATATCTCGGTGAGATACACAAAGTCTTCGGAACCCACAGAAAACCTGAATATAAAAAGTGTTTTTAATGGTGCTTGATCTCCGGAGTACGAAAAATATCGTAAAAACCAAAAATAATAACTTGGACGAGCGATATGAAAGAGAAACAAAGCCGAAATTCGTCAATTTCACGCTGAACAAACTTCGTTTTTTGCATCGTAACGTGAATTTGGGGAATATTTTGCCAATTTCTTCTGCTATTCTTGATCAGGATACAAAATGCTTTACGAAAAACAAGGTTTCAGCCTGATTGAGGAAAAATCTTTTTTATTTTGGATATCTCGGTGAGATACACAAAATCTTCGGAACCTACAGAAAACCTGAATATAAAAAGTGTTTTTAATAGTGCTTGATCTTCAGAGTATGAAAAATATCGTGAAAACCGAAAATAATAACTTGGTCGAGCGATATGAAAGAAAAACAAAGCCGAAATTCGTCAATTTCACGCTGAACAAACTTCGTTTTTTGCATCGTAACGTGAATTTGGGAAATATTTTGCCAATTTCTTCTGCTATTCTTGATAAGGATACAAAATGGTTCACGAAAAACAAGGTTTTAGCCTGATTGAGGGAAAATCTTTCCCATTTTGGATATCTCGGTGAGATACACAAAATCTTCGGAACCTACAGAAAACCTGAATATAAAAAGTGTTTTCAATAGTGCTTGATCTTCAGAGTATGAAAAATATCGTGAAAACCGAAAATAATAACTTGGTCGAGCGATATGAAAGAAAAACGAAGCCGAAATTCGTCAATTTCACGCTGAACAAACTTCGTTTTTTGCATCGTAACGTGAATTTGGGGAATATTTTGCCAATTTCTTCTGCTATTCTTGATAAGGATACAAAATGGTTCACGAAAAACAAGGTTTTAGCCTGATTGAGGGAAAATCTTTCCCATTTTGGATATCTCGGTGAGATACACAAAATCTTCGGAACCTACAGAAAACCTAGATATAGAAAGTGTTTCTAATAGTGCTTGATCTTCAGAGTATGAAAAATATCGTAAAGACCAAAAATAATAACTTGGTCGAGCGATATGAAAGAAAAACGAAGCCGAAATTCGTCAATTTCACGCTGAACAAACTTCGTTTTTTGCATCGTAACGTGAATTTGGGGAATATTTTGCCAATTTCTTCTGCTATTCTTGATAAGGATACAAAATGGTTCACGAAAAACAAGGTTTTAGCCTGATTGAGGGAAAATCTTTCCCATTTTGGATATCTCGGTGAGATACACAAAATCTTCGGAACCTACAGAAAACCTGAATATAAAAAGTGTTTTTAATAGTGCTTGATCTTCAGAGTATGAAAAATATCGTGAAAACCGAAAATAATAACTTGGTCGAGCGATATGAAAGAAAAACGAAGCCGAAATTCGTCAATTTCACGCTGAACAAACTTCGTTTTTTGCATCGTAACGTGAATTTGGGAAATATTTTGCCAATTTCTTCTGCTAGTCTTGATCAGGATATAAAATGCTTCACGAAAAACAAGGTTTCAGCCTGATTGAGGAAAAATCTTTCTCATTTTTTATATCTCGGTGAGATACACAAAGTCTTCGGAACCCACAGAAAACCTGAATATAAAAAGTGTTTTTAATGGTGCTTGATCTCCGGAGTACGAAAAATATCGTAAAAACCAAAAATAATAACTTGGACGAGCGATATGAAAGAAAAACAAAGCCGAAATTCGTCAATTTCACGCTGAACAAACTTCGTTTTTTGCATCGTAACGTGAATTTGGGGAATATTTTGCCAATTTCTTCTGCTATTCTTGATCAGGATACAAAATGCTTTACGAAAAACAAGGTTTCAGCCTGATTGAGGAAAAATCTTTTTTATTTTGGATATCTCGGTGAGATACACAAAATCTTCGGAACCTACAGAAAACCTGAATATAAAAAGTGTTTTTAATAGTGCTTGATCTTCAGAGTATGAAAAATATCGTGAAAACCGAAAATAATAACTTGGTCGAGCGATATGAAAGAAAAACAAAGCCGAAATTCGTCAATTTCACGCTGAACAAACTTCGTTTTTTGCATCGTAACGTGAATTTGGGAAATATTTTGCCAATTTCTTCTGCTATTCTTGATAAGGATACAAAATGGTTCACGAAAAACAAGGTTTCAGCCTGATTGAGGGAAAATCTTTCCCATTTTGGATATCTCGGTGAGATACACAAAATCTTCGGAACCTACAGAAAACCTGAATATAAAAAGTGTTTTTAATAGTGCTTGATCTTCAGAGTATGAAAAATATCGTGAAAACCGAAAATAATAACTTGGTCGAGCGATATGAAAGAAAAACAAAGCCGAAATTCGTCAATTTCACGCTGAACAAACTTCGTTTTTTGCATCGTAACGTGAATTTGGGGAATATTTTGCCAATTTCTTCTGCTATTCTTGATCAGGATACAAAATGCTTTACGAAAAACAAGGTTTCAGCCTGATTGAGGAAAAATCTTTTTTATTTTGGATATCTCGGTGAGATACACAAAATCTTCGGAACCTACAGGAAACCTGAATATAGAAAGTGTTTTCAATAGTGCTTGATCTTCAGAGTATGAAAAATATCGTGAAAACCGAAAATAATAACTTGGTCGAGCGATATGAAAGAAAAACAAAGCCGAAATTCGTCAATTTCACGCTGAACAAACTTCGTTTTTTGCATCGTAACGTGAATTTGGGAAATATTTTGCCAATTTCTTCTGCTATTCTTGATAAGGATACAAAATGGTTCACGAAAAACAAGGTTTCAGCCTGATTGAGGGAAAATCTTTCCCATTTTGGATATCTCGGTGAGATACACAAAATCTTCGGAACCTACAGAAAACCTGAATATAAAAAGTGTTTTCAATAGTGCTTGATCTTCAGAGTATGAAAAATATCGTGAAAACCGAAAATAATAACTTGGTCGAGCGATATGAAAGAAAAACGAAGCCGAAATTCGTCAATTTCACGCTGAACAAACTTCGTTTTTTGCATCGTAACGTGAATTTGGGAAATATTTTGCCAATTTCTTCTGCTATTCTTGATCAGGATATAAAATGCTTCACGAAAAACAAGGTTTCAGCCTGATTGAGGAAAAATCTTTCTCATTTTTTATATCTCGGTGAGATACACAAAGTCTTCGGAACCCACAGAAAACCTGAATATAAAAAGTGTTTTTAATGGTGCTTGATCTCCGGAGTACGAAAAATATCGTAAAAACCAAAAATAATAACTTGGACGAGCGATATGAAAGAAAAACAAAGCCGAAATTCGTCAATTTCACGCTGAACAAACTTCGTTTTTTGCATCGTAACGTGAATTTGGGAAATATTTTGCCAATTTCTTCTGCTATTCTTGATAAGGATACAAAATGGTTCACGAAAAACAAGGTTTTAGCCTGATTGAGGGAAAATCTTTCTCATTTTGGATATCTCGGTGAGATACACAAAATCTTCGGAACCTACAGAAAACCTAGATATAGAAAGTGTTTCTAATAGTGCTTGATCTTCAGAGTATGAAAAATATCGTAAAAACCAAAAATAATAACTTGGTCGAGCGATATGAAAGAAAAACGAAGCCGAAATTCGTCAATTTCACGCTGAACAAACTTCGTTTTTTGCATCGTAACGTGAATTTGGGAAATATTTTGCCAATTTCTTCTGCTATTCTTGATCAGGATATAAAATGCTTCACGAAAAACAAGGTTTTAGCCTGATTGAGGAAAAATCTTTCTCATTTTTGATATCTCGGTGAGATACACAAAATCTTCGGAACCTACAGAAAACCTGAATATAAAAAGTGTTTTTAATAGTGCTTGATCTTCAGAGTATGAAAAATATCGTGAAAACCGAAAATAATAACTTGGTCGAGCGATATGAAAGAAAAACAAAGCCGAAATTCGTCAATTTCACGCTGAACAAACTTCGTTTTTTGCATCGTAACGTGAATTTGGGGAATATTTTGCCAATTTCTTCTGCTATTCTTGATCAGGATACAAAATGCTTTACGAAAAACAAGGTTTCAGCCTGATTGAGGAAAAATCTTTTTTATTTTGGATATCTCGGTGAGATACACAAAATCTTCGGAACCTACAGAAAACCTGAATATAGAAAGTGTTTTCAATAGTGCTTGATCTTCAGAGTATGAAAAATATCGTGAAAACCGAAAATAATAACTTGGTCGAGCGATATGAAAGAAAAACGAAGCCGAAATTCGTCAATTTCACGCTGAACAAACTTCGTTTTTTGCATCGTAACGTGAATTTGGGGAATATTTTGCCAATTTCTTCTGCTATTCTTGATCAGGATACAAAATGCTTTACGAAAAACAAGGTTTCAGCCTGATTGAGGAAAAATCTTTTTTATTTTGGATATCTCGGTGAGATACACAAAATCTTCGGAACCTACAGAAAACCTGAATATAAAAAGTGTTTTCAATAGTGCTTGATCTTCAGAGTATGAAAAATATCGTGAAAACCGAAAATAATAACTTGGTCGAGCGATATGAAAGAAAAACGAAGCCGAAATTCGTCAATTTCACGCTGAACAAACTTCGTTTTTTGCATCGTAACGTGAATTTGGGAAATATTTTGCCAATTTCTTCTGCTATTCTTGATAAGGATACAAAATGGTTCACGAAAAACAAGGTTTCAGCCTGATTGAGGGAAAATCTTTCCCATTTTGGATATCTCGGTGAGATACACAAAATCTTCGGAACCTACAGAAAACCTGAATATAAAAAGTGTTTTTAATAGTGCTTGATCTTCAGAGTATGAAAAATATCGTGAAAACCGAAAATAATAACTTGGTCGAGCGATATGAAAGAAAAACAAAGCCGAAATTCGTCAATTTCACGCTGAACAAACTTCGTTTTTTGCATCGTAACGTGAATTTGGGGAATATTTTGCCAATTTCTTCTGCTATTCTTGATCAGGATACAAAATGCTTTACGAAAAACAAGGTTTCAGCCTGATTGAGGAAAAATCTTTTTTATTTTGGATATCTCGGTGAGATACACAAAATCTTCGGAACCTACAGAAAACCTGAATATAAAAAGTGTTTTTAATAGTGCTTGATCTTCAGAGTATGAAAAATATCGTGAAAACCGAAAATAATAACTTGGTCGAGCGATATGAAAGAAAAACGAAGCCGAAATTCGTCAATTTCACGCTGAACAAACTTCGTTTTTTGCATCGTAACGTGAATTTGGGAAATATTTTGCCAATTTCTTCTGCTATTCTTGATAAGGATACAAAATGGTTCACGAAAAACAAGGTTTCAGCCTGATTGAGGGAAAATCTTTCCCATTTTGGATATCTCGGTGAGATACACAAAATCTTCGGAACCTACAGAAAACCTGAATATAAAAAGTGTTTTCAATAGTGCTTGATCTTCAGAGTATGAAAAATATCGTGAAAACCGAAAATAATAACTTGGTCGAGCGATATGAAAGAAAAACGAAGCCGAAATTCGTCAATTTCACGCTGAACAAACTTCGTTTTTTGCATCGTAACGTGAATTTGGGAAATATTTTGCCAATTTCTTCTGCTAGTCTTGATCAGGATATAAAATGCTTCACGAAAAACAAGGTTTCAGCCTGATTGAGGAAAAATCTTTCTCATTTTTTATATCTCGGTGAGATACACAAAGTCTTCGGAACCCACAGAAAACCTGAATATAAAAAGTGTTTTTAATGGTGCTTGATCTCCGGAGTACGAAAAATATCGTAAAAACCAAAAATAATAACTTGGACGAGCGATATGAAAGAAAAACAAAGCCGAAATTCGTCAATTTCACGCTGAACAAACTTCGTTTTTTGCATCGTAACGTGAATTTGGGGAATATTTTGCCAATTTCTTCTGCTATTCTTGATCAGGATACAAAATGCTTTACGAAAAACAAGGTTTCAGCCTGATTGAGGAAAAATCTTTTTTATTTTGGATATCTCGGTGAGATACACAAAATCTTCGGAACCTACAGAAAACCTGAATATAAAAAGTGTTTTCAATAGTGCTTGATCTTCAGAGTATGAAAAATATCGTGAAAACCGAAAATAATAACTTGGTCGAGCGATATGAAAGAAAAACAAAGCCGAAATTCGTCAATTTCACGCTGAACAAACTTCGTTTTTTGCATCGTAACGTGAATTTGGGAAATATTTTGCCAATTTCTTCTGCTATTCTTGATAAGGATACAAAATGGTTCACGAAAAACAAGGTTTCAGCCTGATTGAGGGAAAATCTTTCCCATTTTGGATATCTCGGTGAGATACACAAAATCTTCGGAACCTACAGAAAACCTGAATATAAAAAGTGTTTTCAATAGTGCTTGATCTTCAGAGTATGAAAAATATCGTGAAAACCGAAAATAATAACTTGGTCGAGCGATATGAAAGAAAAACGAAGCCGAAATTCGTCAATTTCACGCTGAACAAACTTCGTTTTTTGCATCGTAACGTGAATTTGGGAAATATTTTGCCAATTTCTTCTGCTATTCTTGATCAGGATATAAAATGCTTCACGAAAAACAAGGTTTCAGCCTGATTGAGGAAAAATCTTTCTCATTTTTTATATCTCGGTGAGATACACAAAGTCTTCGGAACCCACAGAAAACCTGAATATAAAAAGTGTTTTTAATGGTGCTTGATCTCCGGAGTACGAAAAATATCGTAAAAACCAAAAATAATAACTTGGACGAGCGATATGAAAGAAAAACAAAGCCGAAATTCGTCAATTTCACGCTGAACAAACTTCGTTTTTTGCATCGTAACGTGAATTTGGGAAATATTTTGCCAATTTCTTCTGCTATTCTTGATAAGGATACAAAATGGTTCACGAAAAACAAGGTTTTAGCCTGATTGAGGGAAAATCTTTCCCATTTTGGATATCTCGGTGAGATACACAAAATCTTCGGAACCTACAGAAAACCTAGATATAGAAAGTGTTTCTAATAGTGCTTGATCTTCAGAGTATGAAAAATATCGTAAAAACCAAAAATAATAACTTGGTCGAGCGATATGAAAGAAAAACGAAGCCGAAATTCGTCAATTTCACGCTGAACAAACTTCGTTTTTTGCATCGTAACGTGAATTTGGGAAATATTTTGCCAATTTCTTCTGCTATTCTTGATCAGGATATAAAATGCTTCACGAAAAACAAGGTTTCAGCCTGATTGAGGAAAAATCTTTCTCATTTTTTATATCTCGGTGAGATACACAAAATCTTCGGAACCTACAGAAAACCTGAATATAAAAAGTGTTTTTAATAGTGCTTGATCTTCAGAGTATGAAAAATATCGTGAAAACCGAAAATAATAACTTGGTCGAGCGATATGAAAGAAAAACAAAGCCGAAATTCGTCAATTTCACGCTGAACAAACTTCGTTTTTTGCATCGTAACGTGAATTTGGGGAATATTTTGCCAATTTCTTCTGCTATTCTTGATCAGGATACAAAATGCTTTACGAAAAACAAGGTTTCAGCCTGATTGAGGAAAAATCTTTTTTATTTTGGATATCTCGGTGAGATACACAAAATCTTCGGAACCTACAGAAAACCTGAATATAGAAAGTGTTTTCAATAGTGCTTGATCTTCAGAGTATGAAAAATATCGTGAAAACCGAAAATAATAACTTGGTCGAGCGATATGAAAGAAAAACGAAGCCGAAATTCGTCAATTTCACGCTGAACAAACTTCGTTTTTTGCATCGTAACGTGAATTTGGGGAATATTTTGCCAATTTCTTCTGCTATTCTTGATAAGGATACAAAATGGTTCACGAAAAACAAGGTTTTAGCCTGATTGAGGGAAAATCTTTCCCATTTTGGATATCTCGGTGAGATACACAAAATCTTCGGAACCTACAGAAAACCTAGATATAGAAAGTGTTTCTAATAGTGCTTGATCTTCAGAGTATGAAAAATATCGTAAAGACCAAAAATAATAACTTGGTCGAGCGATATGAAAGAAAAACGAAGCCGAAATTCGTCAATTTCACGCTGAACAAACTTCGTTTTTTGCATCGTAACGTGAATTTGGGAAATATTTTGCCAATTTCTTCTGCTATTCTTGATCAGGATATAAAATGGTTCACGAAAAACAAGGTTTTAGCCTGATTGAGGAAAAATCTTTCTCATTTTTTATATCTCGGTGAGATACACAAAATCTTCGGAACCTACAGAAAACCTGAATATAAAAAGTGTTTTTAATAGTGCTTGATCTTCAGAGTATGAAAAATATCGTGAAAACCGAAAATAATAACTTGGTCGAGCGATATGAAAGAAAAACGAAGCCGAAATTCGTCAATTTCACGCTGAACAAACTTCGTTTTTTGCATCGTAACGTGAATTTGGGAAATATTTTGCCAATTTCTTCTGCTAGTCTTGATCAGGATATAAAATGCTTCACGAAAAACAAGGTTTCAGCCTGATTGAGGAAAAATCTTTCTCATTTTTTATATCTCGGTGAGATACACAAAGTCTTCGGAACCCACAGAAAACCTGAATATAAAAAGTGTTTTTAATGGTGCTTGATCTCCGGAGTACGAAAAATATCGTAAAAACCAAAAATAATAACTTGGACGAGCGATATGAAAGAAAAACAAAGCCGAAATTCGTCAATTTCACGCTGAACAAACTTCGTTTTTTGCATCGTAACGTGAATTTGGGGAATATTTTGCCAATTTCTTCTGCTATTCTTGATCAGGATACAAAATGCTTTACGAAAAACAAGGTTTCAGCCTGATTGAGGAAAAATCTTTTTTATTTTGGATATCTCGGTGAGATACACAAAATCTTCGGAACCTACAGAAAACCTGAATATAAAAAGTGTTTTTAATAGTGCTTGATCTTCAGAGTATGAAAAATATCGTGAAAACCGAAAATAATAACTTGGTCGAGCGATATGAAAGAAAAACGAAGCCGAAATTCGTGAATTTCACGCTGAACAAACTTCGTTTTTTGCATCGTAACGTGAATTTGGGAAATATTTTGCCAATTTCTTCTGCTATTCTTGATAAGGATACAAAATGGTTCACGAAAAACAAGGTTTTAGCCTGATTGAGGGAAAATCTTTCCCATTTTGGATATCTCGGTGAGATACACAAAATCTTCGGAACCTACAGAAAACCTAGATATAGAAAGTGTTTCTAATAGTGCTTGATCTTCAGAGTATGAAAAATATCGTAAAGACCAAAAATAATAACTTGGTCGAGCGATATGAAAGAAAAACGAAGCCGAAATTCGTCAATTTCACGCTGAACAAACTTCGTTTTTTGCATCGTAACGTGAATTTGGGAAATATTTTGCCAATTTCTTCTGCTATTCTTGATCAGGATATAAAATGCTTCACGAAAAACAAGGTTTTAGCCTGATTGAGGAAAAATCTTTCTCATTTTTTATATCTCGGTGAGATACACAAAATCTTCGGAACCTACAGAAAACCTGAATATAAAAAGTGTTTTTAATAGTGCTTGATCTTCAGAGTATGAAAAATATCGTGAAAACCGAAAATAATAACTTGGTCGAGCGATATGAAAGAAAAACAAAGCCGAAATTCGTCAATTTCACGCTGAACAAACTTCGTTTTTTGCATCGTAACGTGAATTTGGGGAATATTTTGCCAATTTCTTCTGCTATTCTTGATCAGGATACAAAATGCTTTACGAAAAACAAGGTTTCAGCCTGATTGAGGAAAAATCTTTTTTATTTTGGATATCTCGGTGAGATACACAAAATCTTCGGAACCTACAGAAAACCTGAATATAGAAAGTGTTTTCAATAGTGCTTGATCTTCAGAGTATGAAAAATATCGTGAAAACCGAAAATAATAACTTGGTCGAGCGATATGAAAGAAAAACAAAGCCGAAATTCGTCAATTTCACGCTGAACAAACTTCGTTTTTTGCATCGTAACGTGAATTTGGGGAATATTTTGCCAATTTCTTCTGCTATTCTTGATAAGGATACAAAATGGTTCACGAAAAACAAGGTTTTAGCCTGATTGAGGGAAAATCTTTCCCATTTTGGATATCTCGGTGAGATACACAAAATCTTCGGAACCTACAGAAAACCTAGATATAGAAAGTGTTTCTAATAGTGCTTGATCTTCAGAGTATGAAAAATATCGTAAAGACCAAAAATAATAACTTGGTCGAGCGATATGAAAGAAAAACGAAGCCGAAATTCGTCAATTTCACGCTGAACAAACTTCGTTTTTTGCATCGTAACGTGAATTTGGGGAATATTTTGCCAATTTCTTCTGCTATTCTTGATAAGGATACAAAATGGTTCACGAAAAACAAGGTTTTAGCCTGATTGAGGGAAAATCTTTCCCATTTTGGATATCTCGGTGAGATACACAAAATCTTCGGAACCTACAGAAAACCTGAATATAAAAAGTGTTTTCAATAGTGCTTGATCTTCAGAGTATGAAAAATATCGTGAAAACCGAAAATAATAACTTGGTCGAGCGATATGAAAGAAAAACAAAGCCGAAATTCGTCAATTTCACGCTGAACAAACTTCGTTTTTTGCATCGTAACGTGAATTTGGGAAATATTTTGCCAATTTCTTCTGCTATTCTTGATCAGGATATAAAATGGTTCACGAAAAACAAGGTTTTAGCCTGATTGAGGAAAAATCTTTCTCATTTTTTATATCTCGGTGAGATACACAAAATCTTCGGAACCTACAGAAAACCTGAATATAAAAAGTGTTTTTAATAGTGCTTGATCTTCAGAGTATGAAAAATATCGTGAAAACCGAAAATAATAACTTGGTCGAGCGATATGAAAGAAAAACGAAGCCGAAATTCGTCAATTTCACGCTGAACAAACTTCGTTTTTTGCATCGTAACGTGAATTTGGGAAATATTTTGCCAATTTCTTCTGCTAGTCTTGATCAGGATATAAAATGCTTCACGAAAAACAAGGTTTCAGCCTGATTGAGGAAAAATCTTTCTCATTTTTTATATCTCGGTGAGATACACAAAGTCTTCGGAACCCACAGAAAACCTGAATATAAAAAGTGTTTTTAATGGTGCTTGATCTCCGGAGTACGAAAAATATCGTAAAAACCAAAAATAATAACTTGGACGAGCGATATGAAAGAAAAACAAAGCCGAAATTCGTCAATTTCACGCTGAACAAACTTCGTTTTTTGCATCGTAACGTGAATTTGGGAAATATTTTGCCAATTTCTTCTGCTATTCTTGATCAGGATACAAAATGCTTTACGAAAAACAAGGTTTCAGCCTGATTGAGGAAAAATCTTTTTTATTTTGGATATCTCGGTGAGATACACAAAATCTTCGGAACCTACAGAAAACCTGAATATAAAAAGTGTTTTTAATAGTGCTTGATCTTCAGAGTATGAAAAATATCGTGAAAACCGAAAATAATAACTTGGTCGAGCGATATGAAAGAAAAACGAAGCCGAAATTCGTCAATTTCACGCTGAACAAACTTCGTTTTTTGCATCGTAACGTGAATTTGGGAAATATTTTGCCAATTTCTTCTGCTATTCTTGATAAGGATACAAAATGGTTCACGAAAAACAAGGTTTTAGCCTGATTGAGGGAAAATCTTTCCCATTTTGGATATCTCGGTGAGATACACAAAATCTTCGGAACCTACAGAAAACCTGAATATAAAAAGTGTTTTTAATAGTGCGTGATCTTCAGAGTATGAAAAATATCGTGAAAACCGAAAATAATAACTTGGTCGAGCGATATGAAAGAAAAACAAAGCCGAAATTCGTCAATTTCACGCTGAACAAACTTCGTTTTTTGCATCGTAACGTGAATTTGGGGAATATTTTGCCAATTTCTTCTGCTATTCTTGATCAGGATACAAAATGCTTTACGAAAAACAAGGTTTCAGCCTGATTGAGGAAAAATCTTTTTTATTTTGGATATCTCGGTGAGATACACAAAATCTTCGGAACCTACAGGAAACCTGAATATAGAAAGTGTTTTCAATAGTGCTTGATCTTCAGAGTATGAAAAATATCGTGAAAACCGAAAATAATAACTTGGTCGAGCGATATGAAAGAAAAACAAAGCCGAAATTCGTCAATTTCACGCTGAACAAACTTCGTTTTTTGCATCGTAACGTGAATTTGGGAAATATTTTGCCAATTTCTTCTGCTATTCTTGATAAGGATACAAAATGGTTCACGAAAAACAAGGTTTCAGCCTGATTGAGGGAAAATCTTTCCCATTTTGGATATCTCGGTGAGATACACAAAATCTTCGGAACCTACAGAAAACCTGAATATAAAAAGTGTTTTCAATAGTGCTTGATCTTCAGAGTATGAAAAATATCGTGAAAACCGAAAATAATAACTTGGTCGAGCGATATGAAAGAAAAACGAAGCCGAAATTCGTCAATTTCACGCTGAACAAACTTCGTTTTTTGCATCGTAACGTGAATTTGGGAAATATTTTGCCAATTTCTTCTGCTAGTCTTGATCAGGATATAAAATGCTTCACGAAAAACAAGGTTTCAGCCTGATTGAGGAAAAATCTTTCTCATTTTTTATATCTCGGTGAGATACACAAAGTCTTCGGAACCCACAGAAAACCTGAATATAAAAAGTGTTTTTAATGGTGCTTGATCTCCGGAGTACGAAAAATATCGTAAAAACCAAAAATAATAACTTGGACGAGCGATATGAAAGAAAAACAAAGCCGAAATTCGTCAATTTCACGCTGAACAAACTTCGTTTTTTGCATCGTAACGTGAATTTGGGAAATATTTTGCCAATTTCTTCTGCTATTCTTGATCAGGATATAAAATGCTTCACGAAAAACAAGGTTTTAGCCTGATTGAGGAAAAATCTTTCTCATTTTTTATATCTCGGTGAGATACACAAAATCTTCGGAACCTACAGAAAACCTGAATATAAAAAGTGTTTTTAATAGTGCTTGATCTTCAGAGTATGAAAAATATCGTGAAAACCGAAAATAATAACTTGGTCGAGCGATATGAAAGAAAAACAAAGCCGAAATTCGTCAATTTCACGCTGAACAAACTTCGTTTTTTGCATCGTAACGTGAATTTGGGGAATATTTTGCCAATTTCTTCTGCTATTCTTGATCAGGATACAAAATGCTTTACGAAAAACAAGGTTTCAGCCTGATTGAGGAAAAATCTTTTTTATTTTGGATATCTCGGTGAGATACACAAAATCTTCGGAACCTACAGAAAACCTGAATATAGAAAGTGTTTTCAATAGTGCTTGATCTTCAGAGTATGAAAAATATCGTGAAAACCGAAAATAATAACTTGGTCGAGCGATATGAAAGAAAAACGAAGCCGAAATTCGTCAATTTCACGCTGAACAAACTTCGTTTTTTGCATCGTAACGTGAATTTGGGAAATATTTTGCCAATTTCTTCTGCTATTCTTGATAAGGATACAAAATGGTTCACGAAAAACAAGGTTTTAGCCTGATTGAGGGAAAATCTTTCCCATTTTGGATATCTCGGTGAGATACACAAAATCTTCGGAACCTACAGAAAACCTGAATATAAAAAGTGTTTTCAATAGTGCTTGATCTTCAGAGTATGAAAAATATCGTGAAAACCGAAAATAATAACTTGGTCGAGCGATATGAAAGAAAAACAAAGCCGAAATTCGTCAATTTCACGCTGAACAAACTTCGTTTTTTGCATCGTAACGTGAATTTGGGAAATATTTTGCCAATTTCTTCTGCTATTCTTGATCAGGATATAAAATGCTTCACGAAAAACAAGGTTTTAGCCTGATTGAGGAAAAATCTTTCTCATTTTTTATATCTCGGTGAGATACACAAAATCTTCGGAACCTACAGAAAACCTGAATATAAAAAGTGTTTTTAATAGTGCTTGATCTTCAGAGTATGAAAAATATCGTGAAAACCGAAAATAATAACTTGGTCGAGCGATATGAAAGAAAAACAAAGCCGAAATTCGTCAATTTCACGCTGAACAAACTTCGTTTTTTGCATCGTAACGTGAATTTGGGGAATATTTTGCCAATTTCTTCTGCTATTCTTGATCAGGATACAAAATGCTTTACGAAAAACAAGGTTTCAGCCTGATTGAGGAAAAATCTTTTTTATTTTGGATATCTCGGTGAGATACACAAAATCTTCGGAACCTACAGAAAACCTGAATATAGAAAGTGTTTTCAATAGTGCTTGATCTTCAGAGTATGAAAAATATCGTGAAAACCGAAAATAATAACTTGGTCGAGCGATATGAAAGAAAAACGAAGCCGAAATTCGTCAATTTCACGCTGAACAAACTTCGTTTTTTGCATCGTAACGTGAATTTGGGGAATATTTTGCCAATTTCTTCTGCTATTCTTGATCAGGATACAAAATGCTTTACGAAAAACAAGGTTTCAGCCTGATTGAGGAAAAATCTTTTTTATTTTGGATATCTCGGTGAGATACACAAAATCTTCGGAACCTACAGAAAACCTGAATATAAAAAGTGTTTTCAATAGTGCTTGATCTTCAGAGTATGAAAAATATCGTGAAAACCGAAAATAATAACTTGGTCGAGCGATATGAAAGAAAAACGAAGCCGAAATTCGTCAATTTCACGCTGAACAAACTTCGTTTTTTGCATCGTAACGTGAATTTGGGAAATATTTTGCCAATTTCTTCTGCTATTCTTGATCAGGATATAAAATGCTTCACGAAAAACAAGGTTTCAGCCTGATTGAGGAAAAATCTTTCTCATTTTTTATATCTCGGTGAGATACACAAAGTCTTCGGAACCCACAGAAAACCTGAATATAAAAAGTGTTTTTAATGGTGCTTGATCTCCGGAGTACGAAAAATATCGTAAAAACCAAAAATAATAACTTGGACGAGCGATATGAAAGAAAAACAAAGCCGAAATTCGTCAATTTCACGCTGAACAAACTTCGTTTTTTGCATCGTAACGTGAATTTGGGGAATATTTTGCCAATTTCTTCTGCTATTCTTGATCAGGATACAAAATGCTTTACGAAAAACAAGGTTTCAGCCTGATTGAGGAAAAATCTTTCTCATTTTTGATATCTCGGTGAGATACACAAACTCTTCGGAACCCACAGAAAACCTGAATATAGAAAGTGTTTTTAATGGTGCTTGATCTCCGGAGTACGAAAAATATCGTAAAAACCAAAAATAATAACTTAGACGAGCGATATGAAAGAAAAACAAAGCCGAAATTTGTCAATTTCACGCTGAACAAACTTCGTTTTTTGCATCGTAACGTGAATTTGGGAAATATTTTGCCAATTTCTTCTGCTATTCTTGATCAGGATATAAAATGCTTTACGAAAAACAAGGTTTCAGCCTGATTGAGGAAAAATCTTTTTTATTTTGGATATCTCGGTGAGATACACAAAATCTTCGGAACCTACAGAAAACCTAAATATAGAAAGTGTTTCTAATAGTGCTTGATCTTCAGAGTATGAAAAATATCGTGAAAACCAAAAATAATAACTTGGTCGAGCGATATGAAAGAAAAACGAAGCCGACCCATACAGGAACCCCCAGAGTTGAACGACGGGGCCAAGCTGGGGCCAAGACTGGGACGCCAAACTACGGCGTACCAAGGTTGGCCCAAGACTGGGTAACACAGCCTTGGCCGTTCCTTTGATGAGCCAGTCTTGGGCCAAGCCTGGGGAACCTAGCCTCGGCCATGCCTGCAGCTAACCAGCCGCTGGCCAAGCCTGGGTAGCCTTCCATCGGCCATTTAATGGCGTGCCAAGTTTGGGCCAAGCCTGGGGAACCCAGCCTCGGCCATGCCTGCAGCTAACCAGCCGTGGGCCAAGCCTGGGTAGCCTAGCATCGGCGATTTAATGGCGTTTCAGGTTTGGGCCAAGCCTGGGGAACCCAGCCTCGGCCATGCCTGCAGTTAACCAGCCTTGGGCCAAGCCTGGGTAGCCTTCCATCGGCCATTTAATGGCGTGCCAGGTTTGGGCCAAGCCTGGGGAACCCAAGAGTACTGCGCATGTACACTTCTGCGCTTGCGCGAGAAATTTTTTCCAGTAAATACACGTCCATTTTGCAAGTAGCTGCTCTTATACTGGTTCAAGAGTGCTACATCATATTGAACTTCTACAATAATTATAACCATGAGTGATTCATATTTTAGAGTTAAAAAGTGGCGTGCTTTACATAAAACTCCACAAGTTTTAAATAATCATAATAATACAGACGGTCATGAGGAGTTAAATAACACTATCATAAACTGCGTGAGTGAGAATAATTCTAGTATTTCAGAACCATGTGGTTCACAAGAATATTATAATGATGTCGACAATAGTAATCACAATGATTTGGACGGTAGTGATAATGATTCTATCAGTAGTGAAGATCTTATTGAAAATGTCAACTGTGAAGACTTACATGCTAATGATGTTCCGCATAACTCATTACCTCAGAGTGAGGAAGAGGTTATGCCGAAAAAAAATTTGCGTGAAAAACTCCGCTTTTGGGCATTAGATAATATCAATGTCCTAACTTTGAGTGTAGTGACTCAGTTATTAACTATTTTAAGAGAAGAGGGTCATGAAGATTTACCAAAAACTTCCCAACAACTGTTGAAGACGAAGCATTGTCGACCAATGGGATCAGTGTTAAGCAAACGTGAAACAACCGGTACTTATGTATATTTTGGAATAAAACATGTTTTAGAAAAAATAATACATCCAGTGATTTATACAGAAAATAAGTTATCAGTTCAAGTACATATTGATGGAATTTCAATTTATAATAACTCACTAATTCAAGTTTGGCCTATTGTATTGAAAGTTCATCATCCTAATTATGAAACCAAACCAGTTACTGTTACATTGTATTGTGGTGATTCAAAACCGTCTTCTTCAAACGATTACTTAAAGGACTTTGTCAATGAAGCTAATAAATATATTGTTAAGGCCCATCCTTAGTCGCCCACCTCCTTTCCGTACAATGTAACGAAAACGGGGCCGGGGAGACACATTTCGATGATTATCCGAGCCCATGCGTCGAAAACGCAAAAAAGGCCAACGCTGCGCGAATTCTATTTCAATTCCAAACACATACGTCCAAAAAAATTTTCGTTTCATGCGAAAATAGAGCCAGCGTTTGGTTATTTCTTTTTTCCATTGTCTAAATGGTTTTTCATTGTCCTTGGCTTTAGACAATGGAAAAAAGAAATAACCAAACGCTGGCTCTATTTTCGCATAAAACGAAAATTTTTTTGGACGTATGTGTTTGGAATTGAAATAGAATTCGCGCAGCGTTGGCCTTTTTTGCGTTTTCGACGCCTGGGCTCGGATAATCATCGAAATGTGTCTCCCCGGCCCCTTTTTCGTTACATTGTACGGAAAGGAGGTGGGCGACTAAGGATGGGCCTTAACGGAGTTATGTTGAATGAGACTAAGTATTCATTTGAAATTTTTTGCATAGTGGCAGATTCCCCTGCGAGAGCTTTTATTAAAAACATCAAGAATCCCGGTGGTTTTTATGCTTGTGAGAGGTGTACTGTGAAAGGTGTTACTAAAAATCATAAACGTGTATATTCAGATATTAACTGTGATCTTCGTACAAAAAAATCATTCAAGAAGAAGTTACCAGCAGAACATCATCTCGAGGATGAGAAATCATCGAAACTATCGAAATTAAAACAGTTTGATCCAGTACATGACGTAGTTTTAGATTCTATGCATTTATTGTACCTCGGTGTGGTGAAAAATCTTCTTGATAAATTACTTGCGATGAAAAAACATTCTGCTAGACTTCGAAAACCCAAAGTGAGAATTTTAAGAGAATTTATGCAATCTATATCAGTAGACATCCCAGTTGAATTTGAACGAAAATTATTTGACATTGATCAAGTATCTAAGTGGAAAGCCACACAATTCCGATTTTTTCTTTTGTATATTGGACCGCTTGCTTTTAAAAATGTTTTATGTTACAATAAATATCGTCATTTCTTGATATTATATGTAGCATGTAGAATTTTAAATGATGATTCAATTGCAGTGAAGTACGTAGACTACGCTCAAGATCAATTGAGAACGTTCTTTGAAATATTGCCTTCAGAGTATGGCGATGATTCGCAAGTATTGAGCATGCATAATCTAATTCATATACCAGACGATGTTCGTTATTTTCAAGAGCCCTTGAGTGAAGTGTCAGCATTTTGGGGAGAAAATTATATAGGTTTATTTAAACATTTAGTTAAATCGCCATATAAACCACTCACTCAAATCGCAAATCGATGAGATGAGTTAGAATCCGCTGATCAAATTAAAATAAAAAAAAAGAAAATCTCATGTGAATGCACTTATGGATCTGTTATTGATTTCATTAAACACAATGATAGTCAGTATTATAAAATTGAAAAAGTGAAATTTCGGGGGATAACTCTTGCTTCTAAACATCCTAATAATGTAATACAGTTAAAAAATAACAAAATATTTGTAATTGAAAATATTCTTAACGTTCAAAATAATCGCGTGACGCAAGAAAATATTGATAATTTATATTTATCCGGCAAGATAGAAAATAAAACGAGAGAGGTGTTCGATTTCCCAACTTCGTCAATTGATGTTGGTGTTATAGAAATAATTAGTTGGAAGGAACAAAAAATTATGTTAAAACTCGCTTCTTTAAAACGTAAATGTGTTTTCCTAAACATAAATGACTCAAAAATTGCAATTACACTATTGCATATATAAATTTATTTTACACATCAAATAATGTAATAAATAATCTTGACCAATAAATTCTATAACGACAGTGAATTTATAACGTATTGACCAATAATTTTAAACGACTGCGAATGTCTATCAGACATGCTTTAATTTATTAAAAGTTAAAAAAAAAGAGTTAAAAAAAAACCGGATAATAAATAAATAAAATACTTTATTTTTACTTTTTTTCTCGCTTTATTATTATGATTATCAATATTTTCTCGAACTACAAGCCGTAACAAGGGTAAGCATAGTAACTATACACATATATGAGGTATTCCATACCAACTCGACCAATGATTTTCCCTCACCATTTTTGATTTGGTTTATAATTTTTTCTACGGTTACTCCAACTCTAACACCCACTCATGAATTTTTTCGGATTTTTTTTATGAACCGTTATTTATTCATGAATTTTCGAAAATTCAAACAGTGCGACACCTTCGATTTGTTCGAAAAAAATCTCAAAAATTCTGTTTTTCGAAGACGATTATTTTGACCCCCACTCGGAAGTGGAAACTCTTTTCCTTAAATTTATTGTGGTCATTTAAGAGAAAATTATTTCGTAAACGTGGTGGATAATGGCTCCCACAATTTTCTTGAATGCAAATGAGTTATATTTTCAGGAGAGGTGGTCGTAATAGTCAGAAATACAATTGATTTTACTACCGAAAACTTAATTATTCTGTCATACAATTGTTTTTGGAAAAAATTCTGGGAGCCATTATCCACCACGTTTACGAAATAATTTTCTCTTAAATGAGCACAATAAATGTAAGGAAAAGAGTTTCCACTTCCGAATGGGGGTCAAAATAATCGTCTTCGAAAAACAGAATTTTTGAGATTTTTTTCAAACAAATCGAAGGTGTCGCACTGTTTGAATTTTCGAAAATTCATGAATAAATAACGGTTCATAAAAAAAATCTGAAAAAATTCATGAGTGGGTGTTAGAGTTGGAGTAACCGTAGAAAAAATTATAAACCAAATCAAAAATGGTGAGGGAAAATCATTGGTCGAGTTGGTATGGAATACCTCATATACTTATGCATGTATAATAGCGTTTTCGGCTGGGGCTACACCGAGCTACACTGGTGTAGTGTAGCCATCTGTGTCTCTCTCTTCCTCATAGAAAAGAAAGAGATGAAGATGGCTACACTACACTAGTGTAGCTCGGTGTAGCACCAGCCGAAAACGCTATAAGAGTCGCGCGTGGTGCACCGTGCGCCATGGCTACTGGTTCGTCAGTTTTCATAATAAGTCAAGCAGCATTTTGCGCTGCTGTCACATATCTACAACAGATCTTGAGTTGTTGATCGTTCATACGCGTATAAGTCAGTCACAGTCAGTCGTTCGGTCTTGAGGCTAGCTTTGATATTACAGTGTGTTTCAAGTTACGTGATTTTTGGATAATTAATTTAATATTTAACTAAAAATGTCCGATGAAACGGTTAAGGTGTTTGCAGTGGTTGAATTCAACGAATACGTTAATAATAAGAAAGCTGTGGAATTAGTTCCGATTTGTTGGTTATCAAAGAATGAAAGTGCATGTTCTTGGCCACCAAAAGACCAAGAAACCAATGTTCAAGCGTGGATTAAAACAGAAGTGGAACCAGGCAATAATTGGGATGAGTTTCCGGTAATAGTTATTACTAAAGCGAGTAAGTATTCAATAATTATTTATTACAGAAAAATTTCTGTAATTGTTACTTTCCTGAACTTTAACTTCCCGCCACTTCCTGCTACAAAGTAGTGGAGATCTCCACTACTTTGTAGCCGCGTCTACTGTCATTTATTCTCTAACTTGAATACCCGGAATCTCGACACGGCGCAGTCAAGGTTAAACAGAATTCACTGTATTGTTGGTCTTGGCGGCGTTTTTTTATTTTTTTTATTTTTATTATTTTTATTTTTAATTTCATTATTAGCAATATTTGTAATATAATTTTATATTATTTCAGAAGACTATGAACAGGGAATCCGGCGACTTGAAAGATCATTTAGAAAGAGAGAAGTCGGCGAGACTTCGGGTAGTGAATCCCAATCTACGACAGAAAATCATCTTCCGACTATGAGCTCAGCAAGAGTGGCTCTAGAGTTAGCTCATTCAAGGCCTTTGAGTTTTCCAAAATCAAGCTTTCCTGCAATTGATGAGTCTGTAGAATTGATGGAATTAGAAATAGAGGATGAGCTTCTTCGAGATCGCGAGAATTTATCAAGAAGGAATCAGGATAAAAATGACACAAATGATAATGAAAAAATACAAGAATCAACTACGCAGCACAAAAAAATGACAGGTATTAGTTGGCCATCCGTAGTCGCCCACCTCCTTTTGATACAATGTGACACATTTCGATTTTTATCCGAGCCCAGGCGTGAAAAACGCAAAAAAGGCCAAGGCTACGCGAATTCAAATTCAACACCGAACACATACGTCCAAAAAAATGTTCGTTTCGTGCGAAAATAGAGACTACAAGTGGTTTTTACATTTTTCGCAATGTAATGTTTTTCGTAACAATGTAAAAACCATCTCTAGAGTCTATTTTCGCATGAAACGAACATTTTTTCGGACGTATGTGTTCGGTATTGAATTTGAATTCGCGTAGCGTTGGCCTTTTTTGCGTTTTTGACGCCTGGGCTCAGATAATAATCAAAATGTGTGACATTGTATCAAAAGGGGGTGGGCGACTAGCGATGGGCCTCAAGTCTCAAATGTCGTAACCCACAAATGAAAAATTTTCCGAGAGAGAGTAAAAAGAAGTCAAAGAAGTCAAAAAAAGTCGAAGGAGCCAAAAAAGTGAAATTCCGAAATTTTGTGGGTTACGACATTTGAGACTTAGGCCATCGTTATATTACATAAATATTTTTCGTTCTGATATTCTCTTTTTCCAACAGTATTTTACGTTTATTAACGACGATTAAAAATAAAATTGGCGTGTACTCAATTCCAAAAAAATTAGTCGAAAATTGGCGAATTGAATTTTTAGTAAAAAATGCGTAATAAATTTTTAGAGATGTATTATGACATTATGAGTCATCGATATTTATTGATAATATATATTCTTATATTATTGTTGTTATTATTAGTATAATAATTCATGGTTTAATTTTCAGAAACTCTAACGAGTTATAACGACGTCGCGTTATACTTAGAGTCTATCATTAGAAAGGAAATGGAGAGAACACGAAGAAGTATTAATTATGCAATAACTGAACGCTTCAAAGAAATTTTAAAAACTGTTCAGTACTCGAAGGACAATCCGGGCAATAATCTTCAAGCGTGGAAGACCATCGGTGAAGGGTTACCATTTGGTGAGCTCGACGAATTTTTGAAGTTTGAAGATGCATTAAAAGAAAGTGAAGGGAAACAAAAAGCATTGGTATTTACAAATTATTCCTACATTTTTCACAAATTACTTAAATATTATATTCAAATTATTTAAATACTATATACAAATGATTAAAATACTATTTACAAATTAATAAAGTTTTATTTACATAATACTTGAATATTTTATTCAAATGATTTGATTTCTATACACAAATTATTTGCATGTTATTTTCTAATTATTTACAGTTGGAAATTTTCAAAATGGTCACTGCTGGATCGACTCTAATAGATGACGACGTCACCGCAATCATGGGGAAAATGATTAAAAAAGATGTCCAACTACTTTACAGCGGGTGTGGGAAAATAATTAAAGGCGTCGAGAAAAAAAGCTTCAAAGCTACGGAGACTTTTAAAGTTATGAACGGTAAGTTCAAGCTTTATTCGGTTACACTTTATTTATAATGATTCAACTGCGATTTTTATTATTTAATTCTAGAGTTTCTGCTGGCCAAACACGTTAATAATACAAAAAAGAAAATATCAACGGTGACTCTGGTGAGCCGCTTCCTGTCTGGAGCCAAAGATCGTGAGGGAGGGAGAGCTCATCGCGATACTAACTAATTTTTAAAACTCGAGTTTAAGTTTAAGTTTTTTTTATCTTTATTTGTGCCATTTAAGGCCCATCCGTAGTCGCCCACCTTCTTTTGATACAATGTGACACATTTCGATTATTATCCGAGCCCAGGCGTCAAAAACGCAAAAAAGGCCAACGCTGCGCGAATTCAAATTCAATACCAAACATATACCTCCAAAAAAATGTTCGTTTCATGCGAAAATAGAGACCAGAGATGGTTTTTACATTGTTACGAAAAACATTACATTACGCAAAATGTAAAAACCATCTGTAGACTCTATTTTCACACGAAACGAACATTTTTTTGAACGTATGTGTTCGGTATTGAATTTGAATTCGCGCAGTGTTGGCCTTTTTTGTGTTTTTGACGCCTGAGCTGAGATAATAATTGAAATGTGTTACATTGTATCAAAAGGAGGTGGGCGACTAGGGATGGGCCATTAACTTCATGAAAATATAAATATACCATAAATATAAATAAATATAAATATAAATGAATATAAAATACAAATAAATATAAATATAGGGTAGAGTGGTCCCAAACCGACCGGTGGTCCCATCCCGACCTCTCCATGTTTCTCAGTACTTGTGCTACTACGGAAAATATCGGTGGTGGCTTTTGAAAGCTCTCACAACACCGACAATTTGGAGGTAGTGAGCCATCTTTTCATCACATTTTATTCTATGGTTTCGCGCGTGTTTTGTTTTGATTCCAGTGAAATTAGTTTTGGAGCTGCACGGAACTTCAGTTTGAAGTGCTTTATTGTGTCGTGAAAAATCTGAAGGTAGGTTATTTTGATTGCTTATGGCCTAGACTTGAACACGCACTATCATATTTAAATCACTACCATCATTGTAAGTAAACGGCGAGTAATTATTTGAAAAAAGTCGTGGTGGTCCTAAACCGACCGCCAAGGGGTGGTCCGAAACCGACCGCTAAGTTTTTCTGCACTTAACATTTTATAACGTGTTTTTGACAGTCAAACTGTGGTTGTGTCTCAATTCGTCGTTCTCGTTCTAGTTCTAGTTCTAAGTTCTTACGCGCATGCGCACCGCGGTCTCGCGGCTCCTGCTTCGTCGTATTCTTGCGGTATTTCGCTGTACTACCAAAAGACGGTAAGTATGAATGCATCTCTTTCGACAGCTTTATAAAAAAATAGGCGGCTATGGGCTGGTAATTCAAATTACACTAGCGATTATTTGTTTGTGTGCTCGACAACGACAATCGAGCTGGACGCAATCGCTATTGAAAATAATTTAGATCAACGAAGAAGAAGTTGCAGGTGCGAAAACTGGTGTAGGTAAGTAATGATCCTTTTATACCCGGTTTTATAAACGAGGGGTACCCATCGACCCCAGGGTGAATTCCACCCCAGGGGTAGCGCTCAATTTTGTCGCCAAGGAACACACGTGAAGGTGAAGACGTAGATGCACGGCCATCACGATGTTTCAATTTTTGGCTGAAAAATTGAACGCTACCTCTGAGGTGGAATTCACCCCGGGGTCGATGAGTACCCCTCGTTTATAAAACCGGGCATTAATTATTAACTATCTCACTATTCGCCGAACGATTTTCAGACATGTATACTTTTCAGCTATTTCCCCCTCAATTTCTTCATTGTCAAAATTCCTGAAAATGATCCAAATTCATCCAAAAAGTATTGATATTCAGAGGACGCTCAATGCGTCCAAACAAAATTATTTACCTCAAATTTGATGTAAAATAACCTTCCCTATATGTTCCCTCAGATTTCATGTCAACCCACCTTCATTCCTGCTTCTGGCTCCTTCTCCTCTTTTATTACAGTCGTGAGGTAAGTAAAGTGCACCTCTTCTTAAATAACTTACGGTGATAGATGCTACGTCAACTTTTGAATGAATTGGATCTTGTTCAATAGAAATGCCTCATCGTGTAGCACTTATTGCTGCGTGGATACGGGCAAAACGAAGACTGCAAAGGGAACGCGATATGTTTGTCAACCACCAATTAAGATTCATTCACATGCTGATGCTACTGCAGTTGTGGATGAGAAGACAAAATCTGCAGGTAAAAGTTCAACTTTGTTCTGATTGACAATATATAAAGATCTATGAAATGGTATTTGCAGTATAATATTTCTAAATTGAGGATAATGAAAAAACAGAATTAGATGATTACTCTGGCAGCTTGTATTATTGTAAAAACAGCCTCGTCCCGCATTTCAAAAACAACCGCGCAATTGCGTGCAACACAACAATTTTCTGTCAATTTAATAATTTATAGCATTAATATTAATTTCCCGATCATACTTTAGCGCGGACCCTACTGTATGGTTGTCGGCTACGCCAACCGCTTTCTAGGAGCGATTTTGCGTGGTGAGCTACGAACTACTAAGGATCATTTGAGGATAAGTCCAAATGTTCTTCGACGATTAGTATTGCACTGTTCAAATATCCCCAAACGGTCAGGGTGGACCATTGAATTACAAGTGTGTACATTTTCGTTAGCGACGTATATCTGTATATAATAATGTTCTCTCATATTCACAATGCAATTAAATTTTTTACCTTATATTTTCGATTCTCAGGTCATAATTTTCCTTTTCTGGCTTGCCTGTGGAACATCGTACCGGGTAGTTGGCGTTTGTTTAGATATACCGCGGTCAACGGTACACAGGGTGGTTCACAAGGTACTGAACAAGGTGGTATCGTCGTTATTACCCCGAATTGTGAGACTGCCGCAAGTGGAAAACCTCCCCGAAATTGGAATGGCCTTCGCAAGAAAAGGCCGAAGCGCAATTTTTCGTCAATGTGTGGGTGCCATAGACGGCTGCCACATCCGAACGATTTGCCCCATCGCTTTGCATGACCAATATTATAATCGGAAGCAGTTTTATTCCCTTAATCTGCAAGCGATGGTCGATCATACCGGGAAATTTATTGACATTTTGAGTGGGTATCCGGGTTCTGTTCACGACAGTCGAGTTTTCAGAAATAGTCCACTTTACAGAGACCATCTTTACCCACCGGAGGGTTATTTTATAATTGGTGATAGTGGTTACCCGTGTAGGCGTAACCCTATCGCCATCGCGACACCCTTCCGACAGCCGTTGACGCCAGAAAAGCGAGCCTTCAACCTAGCCTTCAGCAGAGCAAGGGTGATTGTTGAAAAGTCCTTTGGTTCGATGAAGGCTAGGTGGCGGATAATATTTACGAAGGCGCTTGAAGTAAGTATTAGAACAGGGATCAAAGTTGTTGCCGCATGCACCGTACTGCACAACATTTGCATTACTGAAGGCGACGTGCTTAGAGACAACGCTGATCTCCCACCGCTTCCACCACGTAGAGTGCCACGGGACGAGGAAGATGGAACTGTTTTTAGAAATCTTTTATTGAGACTTTTCACTGCCGAACAAAACGTACAATAACTTAAGGGGGTTTCCCAGTCTCGAGCTCCAGAAAGCGTCCTTTTTTTTGCGAAGCGTTGTGTCGTTGAGGGTTGTAGGAGGTAAAAAAATGAAAGATTATGTTTTCAAAGTACGAAACTCAAGTTTCATTTTGAAAAAAAAAGGTTTAAAATATCATCAAATTTACGAGGCTATGGCCGTTGAAGTCATGGCTGCAAAAAGCAGCGTGGAAAACGGTAAACAAGATTGTAGCTCCAGACTGGGAACCCCCTTAACTTAATTTATGAATTGAATCTCGAACTTAAATGTCAAACGCTTTATACCGGATACCGGCTCAAAATGTAAATAAGGCATTCCACGACAACTTTAACCATTTTCCACCATCATTTTTAACGTGTTCCGTAATTTTTTATACAGTTCCGATTGTCCGCCCTCTGAAAAGCAACTTATTACTGCAAATGAATTATTGTGTTATTATGGTAGAAAGCGCTAGTAATAACTGGACGCATATGATTGAATCTCTGCTTAAGTATGCAATTTTTAATATTCAAAGTAGTAATTACATACCTTCTAATTGAAAATACAACCACCTCATTCCTTAGCTGAATAATATTGTACACGTGAAAGTTTATTTGTATCATACAATTAGAAAACTAATCACACGAAAGCAGAGTGATAATGAAGTTCTTATTAAAATGACTCGACCGTAGAATCAATTGTGCCTCCAATTATTATACGACCCGTTTATATAAAAAATATACGTATTGAGCAATTTTTTTGATTCGTTGAATAAAAATCATTATGTTCTAATATATGTATTACGTGGTAAATTGAAATATTGAATTTAATTCAAATAAAATATTATTCACTACATCAACGTTCAATACAAAACAAAACAGATTATTTTATAATTAATTATATACAATTATTTCTCCGCGAAATGTTTTTTGATTAGTTCAAACATGGCTTCCTCATTACGTCGAGCTGCCGCTTGTTCGTTGAGGCTTCGCTCCATTTGCTCGGTGCTTTTAACTATTTGGGAATTTATCTTTGCGATCATGTCTAAAGTAGCTGCTTCTACAGCCGAAGTGAGCCAATGAAAATGCTGAATTTAATTTCATACAATACATGCATAAAAACTGTGGGCTTAAGGAGGTTCATCCGGTCAACGAATTAACAAACAGATATCGTTAAAAAAAATTGTATCTGGTCTGGTGGAATTTTGTAAGGAAGCACCTTAATAATAGTTTTCGAAAATACGCTTTTTAATGCTTATATGTTACGTAGAAAATATCGGGAAGGCATTTTTTGTTTCGCGTGACCTTTGCGAATTCGTTTCAGGTCGAGCGCTCGACCTACGACTCGTTCGGCGAATAGTAAGATAGTTGTTATCAATTGAAATGATTATCACTTACCTTGTAACGTTTCGGGATATTCCGAGTAATTAAATTACATAGGAATACACCGACGTTATGTGAGTTCTTTGCTCTTAGATGATTATATCTGAAATTTCGCGAATTTGGGCACTTCACAACTAGATTGGAGAGGAAAAGTTGGTTCTGCCACAAAAAGCCTCCTGATCTAGATTTTGTTTCCTGGCTATCTACGGACTCGGAATTAACAGAGCCGTTCTTTTATTTGTGGACTCAGAATTAACAAAGCCACCGTCTATTCAGAACCAATGCTCTCGCATAAGCCTGACTCCTACTCTTTCCTAGGTTTAACTAATTCCTACACTCAGATCCGGGGTTTGCACCCAAGACTGTATACCAGACTCGGAAGATTGCTCTTCAAAGCTGTTCCCTGATATTAACCTGTCTCGGCTGTTGTAGCGTGCTTTAGTTTCAACGATTTGAGTTTAGGAAATGTCGCACGAAGAAACGAGTCGGAATTTGATTTTAACAATGAGTTTTACTAAATTTTGTAATTTTTCTTGATTTATAAACGAGTTATACAAAAGTGTATACAATTATATCTACTTACTACTAAATTAACCTATTGGCTCTTTTCTGTGTGTTTTCTTATATAATCTTTTCCGGTTTATTTGAATATTCAAGTGCTAACGCAATTATAGTCGTTGCCTCTAAGTTTTAGATTGGTGCTATTCTCGGATATCCGCAGCAATAGACTTTTAAATTTATTTGTTTGAACAGATTTCAATTTTAGTAAATCTCTCTAATTTTTAAATATCTAGACTCTACTTGACTCTACTGATTCAACAACAAATGAGACATCTACGAGCTCTTTGCACCGTATCGCTGATGAGGCCTCTCCTCACCAGCTTATATATCCTTACAGTAGTCAACCGACGTTGCCAATTCGATTATTCAAACGATGATGCGGTGGTGGGGATGATCCGGTTATGACTAGATCATACGCCTGTCCTTTTCTCTATAACTATAGCTAGCCGAACCGTTACAACCTATACACCAGTTTTCGCACCTGCAGCTTCTTCTTCGCTGATCTGAACTATTCTTAATAGCGATCGTCCAGCTCGATTGTCGTCGTCAAGCACACAAACAAACAATCGGTCAGTGTAATTTGAATTACCAGCCCATAGCCGCCTATTTTTTTATAAAGCTGTCGAAAGAGATGCATTCATACTTACCGTCTTTTGGTAGTACAGCGAAATACCGCAAGAATACGACGAAGCAGGAGCCGCGAGACCGCGGTGCGCATGCGCGTAAGAACTAGAACTAGAACTAGAACGAGAACGACGAATTGAGACACAACCTGTGATTCAATTACTTCCGACGGTAATTACACATGTTTTTTTTTTTAGAAATGGGGCGATCGTTCAAACGTAAAAATTCAAAGCGAGATCCGGCAATTCTGCGGCGAGCAGTTGCCGCGATGGCATTAGGATCTTCGCTTCGTGCAGTTGCACGTGAATTTGCGATTCCTCGTTCGACATTACTGCTTCATCGGAGAAATAATGAGTCAACTCCGAATGGAGATGGAACTACTCGACCGACCGAAGTAAATGTCGGCGATTTAAAGATTGCGGAGAAAGGCTTTAGGGCGGTGTGTATTTTTGTAAATTCCCGCCGCCGGAAAGATGAATTTCATTATTCAACATTGCTTATATTTAGGTACCTATTGGTAAACACGTTTTGATTTGTTTTTTTGTAGGTATTCACCAAAGAACAAGAGGACTCTCTTGAAACCCATCTTCTTCGTCTATCCGATATTTATTTCGGACTAAACCCAATTGACGCGAGAGCATTGGCATACAAATATGGAATAACGTTGAACGTTTCCTATCCGTCTTCTTGGGCTCGGGAAGAAATGGCCGGCTTGGAATGGTTTCGTAGTTTCATGTCCCGACACCCACGATTATCTCTCCGAAAACCCGAGGCGACAAGCTTGGCCAGAGCCACCGCATTCAATGCTACGAATGTTGCCGCATTTTTTGATAATTACTTCAAGATAATGGACGACATCAAAGTTGGACCCAGCGATATTTGGAACGTTGACGAAACAGGCGTAACAACGGTGCATAAAGCAGTCCGCGTAATTTCACGTCGTGGTCAGAAACGAGTTGGACATATCACCTCAGGTGAGCGCGGAAATTTAGTGACACTCGTCCAGGCTGTATCGGCAACTGGAATGCGCGCCCCGCCATTTTTTGTATTTCCCCGTGCCCGGTTCCAATCGCACTTTTTGAATGGTGGGCCCGTAGGCGCAAAAGGAGGAGCAAATCCCAGCGGATGGATAACTGCGGAATTGTTCGTCGAGTTTTTGAAAACTTTTCAGGCCTTTACTCGCTGCGACCGTGATCATCCTGTTCTTCTTCTCTTGGACAATCACGAATCCCATTGTTCTTTGGCAGCATTGCAGTTTTGTCGCGACAACGGAATTCATGTTGTTTCGTTTCCGCCCCATTGCTCCCATCGCCTTCAGCCACTAGACGTGGGCGTCTTTAAACCCTTTAAAACTGCAATAAACAAGCAATTCGATTCATTCATGCGAATGAATCCAGGGCGCGTCATTCAAGTATTTGACATTCCGGCGATGGTCTCGCGTGCATTGGAGATTGGTGTCACTGAAGTGAACATCAAATCCGGCTTCCGAGCCACAGGAATATGGCCAATGGACGCAGACATCTTCCAAGAAATAGATTTCATGCCCAGCGCTACAACGGATCGAGCAAATCAGAATGATGCTCCCAATGATGCTCCGAATGAAATAGGTGTTGATGAGGAAAGAGGAAGAGATGACGAAGAAAATCAACTTCAAGAAGAAATCATTCCATCGGATACATCAACTCCGCGCGCATCAACGTCGTTTTTGGATTCAACTGTAGAGTCGCTTATGCCTCTCCCGAAAGCTCCACCGCGCACCCAGAAAAAGAGAGGTCGACCGCCGGGCCGAACATCAATTTTGACATCCGATGCTGAGGTACAAAGAATTGCCGAAAAAGAAATGGCAAAAGAAGAAAAAAAAAGAATTGCAGAGGAAAAAGCCAAACAAAAAGAAGAAAATCGCAAACGGAAACTAAAGGACAAAGAAGAGAAGAAAGAGCAGCAAGAAAAGAAACAGCGACAAAAACAAAAGAAGAAAAACGGGGAATTTCATCCTCGAAAAACGACTCGTCCGTCGGCTGTTCGCACTTATTGTGAGCCAGAAAACAGCTCAGACAGCGATTGAAATTGTAATAAATGCATTAATTTAATTGTTAATCATAAAAAAAGGCCTTCAAATGTTTTAAAATGAATAAAAAAATTAGTCCAAAATGATATTGTTTTGCTAACATGTTGCAAAATAACTAAAAAATATTGCCTCTTCCCTTGATTCGCTGCAAAAAAATAGGGGGTCGGGTTCGGACCATGGGGAGGTCGGTTTCGGACCACGATTCTTGAGACCAACCAATATGCCGACTTTCACTGTAGCCTCGGTATCTTGAACAATCGGTACCCAAATACCTCGTAAAGGTGCTCAAAACTGAGAATAAAGTTCCCTCTAAAGAATCAACACGTGGTTGGAACAAAAAAATTAATTTCATGCACTTTTATTGCCTTTGCTGCTTAGGCGGTCGGTTTGGGACCACTCTACCCTAACTTCATAAAAATATAAATGAATATAAAATACAAATAAATATAAATATAACTTCATAAAAATATAAATGAATATAAAATACAAATAAATATAAATATAACTTCATAAAAATATAAATGAATATAAAATACAAATAAATATAAATATAACTTCATAAATTTTGCAGATAAAAAAAAATAAATATACTATGAATGCAATTATTTATTTGGTTATTATTCTTTATCTATGTCATAATTATAATTATTTTCAACTAATTAGTTCGTCTAAAATATATTAATTACTTTGTTGTAGATTAGTCTTGGCAGTTATACTTGGGCCAGTCTTGGCAGTTATGCTTGGCCCAGCCTTGGCAACCATGCTTGGGACGACGTTATCATTCCAGACTTCCACCAAGGCTGGGCCAATACTGGCTTACAAGCCTGGGCCAGAGTTTTTTAGAGTTGGGCCAAGCCTGGGCCAAGTCTGGGCCCATCGTTACTTCCTGTATGGGATGTTGTGTGGGAGGCATGTTGAGGCTGTAGGCCTTTTTTTTTTATATGCGATTTAATTGTTTTTAGAACAGAAATTATTTGAAAAATAATTTGTACAAATAATTGATACAAATAATTTTTACAAATAATTCCCTTCGTCAACGTGAAGTCATTAATAAATTTGTTGTTCTGACAATCGAATGCTAGCTCAAAATTGGCTTTAACTTTTTGTTCCAGAAGAAATGTTCTATTGTAGATTCTGCACATTCACCACCGCAAAACTCAAAAATCATATTGATCATGCCACGTTTCACGCAAACTTGAGCTCTAACTTTTTTTGCGGCTTCAAGCGATGCAAAAAGTTCTTCAGGCTAGAAATATCTCTGAGAACTCATTTGGTGCGTACGCATGATTTTCGATTCAAGCATGTAGATTTGACTGCAGGACAAAAAATAATTCACAGACTTGCTAATGCAGATGCAAAATATATTTGTTCTTCGAAATTATGCAAGAAAGAGTTCGACAGTTACCACAAATTCGTGAAACATTTAAAGTACCACATAAGAGATGGTGTCAAGATCAGATGTCCTTTTCACAACTGTGAAAAAATATATGATAAATTGAATTCGTTCACTTCACATCTGTCTAAAAATCATAAGTATCATCCAAAGACTGCTACAGCTTCACAAAAACCTAACAACGCTAGTTCACCGAAAGAACGGAATGTGATCAGTCATGTCGATGAAGTAGATGAACAGAGTTATGAAGAATATGAAAACCATGAACTAGGAACGGAAAGCTCAAGTGTTCCTAAAAGTGTTGGAAGAGAACGATCCTTGTCCGCCTTGTTTCTGCTAAATGTGGCACAATTTTTTCTTAAGTTAGAGAGTATCTTCTTAATTCCCGTATCAACAATTTAATATATCGTATCGCAAACATTTACCATACACGAAAAAGGGCAAGAAGTTGTAAAAAAAAATATATTGACACGTTTATATCAAGAAAACATTTCGTTGGAACAAGCATATGACGCGATTGACCAGGCTTTCCGCTGCGATCCATTTTTACAAATTGAAGGTACACTAGGTACACCATATAAACGAAGGAATTTTTACGTCAAAAGTTTTCATTACGTCAGACCAGTCAGAGTTTGGCTTGGAAATAAAAAGAACAAGGCACATTTTTTCCACTACATACCATTGGCAAAAACATTGATAAATCTTTTTAGCAACGAGTCTCTAAAAAATGAGTTACGTAGATCTACCACACAAAGTGAAGATGATGTCTTAAAAGACTTCACCGACGGTTCAATCTTTAAACAAAATCAATATTTTCAAAAAAATCCTAAGGCATTGAAACTCATATTGTATCAAGACAGTTTTGAGGTAGTGAATCCTCTTGGAGCTGCAAAAACGAAATATAAAATCCTCGCAGTATATTTGAATATTGGCAACTTCCCTGATCACATTCGCTCACACGTGAATTCGATGCAGCTTGTGGCACTTTGCAGAGAAAAACTTTTTGACCACCAAAAAGTTTATGGCAGAATCGTGAAGGATTTGAAGAAAATTGAAACCGAAGGCATTACCTTCCCTTCGGGTGAGATTATAACTGGGGCTGTTGTGTTTATTGCGGGAGATAATCTGGGCAGCCACTCACTTGGTGGATTTGTCGAAAATTTTAGCTCATCGAAATACTTTTGCAGATATTGTTTGATGCGTAGGAATCAATTTTATAGCGAAGACGGTCCGTTGAGAATCTATGAAAAACGAACTGTAAAGTCGTATGAAGAAGTCATTAAACGTATTGAAAATTCGCGAATTCAACAACATGAAACAAGCGACGAGGAATTATTGTCAAGTGAAACAGAAATTCACCAGGATGTCGACAATAAAGGAATTAAATTCAACTCTGTCTTCAATCAGCTAGCAAATTATCACGTTTGTGCTCCCGGATTACCACCCTGCCTTGGGCACGATGTACTTGAAGGACTTATTGCTTATGATGTAAAGCTATGCATCGACAATTTGATTAAGAGGAAATGGTTCTCCTACGAAACTCTAAACAAGAGGATTGATTCGTTCAAGTATTCGAATGTGGATAACAGAGATAGGCCTTGCACTATATCAGCAAAGGCAAAAAAAATTACTGGGGGTGCGTGGCAGCTCTGGACGTTTCTGAGATTACTTCCCCTGTTGATCGAAGATAAAATTCTTGATATTCACGATGATGTTTGGAGGTCGATAATTTTGCTGACTGAAATAGTCGAAATCATATGCGCACCGGCAATACACAAATCTTGCATATCTTATCTGAGACTAATTATCGATGAATATATCCATTTGCGACTAACACTCGTAAAACCACTTCGTCCGAAGCACCATTTTCTACTTCACTACCCTGAACTGATTCTCCAATTTGGACCACTGATGAAAGTGTGGACTCTTCGATTCGAAAGTAAACACACCTTTTTTAAAAGAGTGATCCGGTCTGTGAAAAACCATATCAATGTCACTAAAACTTTGAGCGTCAAACATGAACTTTGCCAGAGTTTTATTCGTTCAGGCGGCGATATAAGAGGCGACATCGAAATGATTATGAACATAAACTTCGAAGCACGACATTACAACGAAAAAATTATGGAAGCAGTAAATAGTGTCAACTTGCCTGACAACATCCAGGAATGCAAAAAACTAATCATTAAAGGAGTTTGTTATCAAAAAGGGGATGCACTTTTCGTAACTCAGGAGAGATATCAATATAATATTGAAGTTGGCCGGATTCTTATTCCACTATGTGATGAAGAAAATGTCTTCATGGTGGTTGAAGTATTAGAAACAATTTTTCGACCGCATCTTCGGGCTTATGAGTTAGGAAAATTTGTGAGATATCAATGTATACCATTTCAGCTGTTAGCCAGCACCGAGAGCCTTCATATTTACAATACGGGAATTTTTCTATGCGTGAAACCAAATTATGGATTGGTCAGAGAACATGTTTAATTATTATATATCTAGGTAAAGTGAGTTTTTGCTCAAATTTAATTATCATTGAAATGGCATGCAAACGAAAATTTTATATATATTATATATATTTAGTTACTTCATTAATTGAATGAACTATGTACTTAGATACGACAGATAGACTGAACTCCAAGTAGTTGTATAAGCCCAACGCTTTTCGATTGGAGGAAACCAAAATGTCTTACTTGTTGATGAACAGAGAATATATGAAGATATTTTATGATTTCCCAATGGAAAAAATGTCAAACTCGATTGGAGGCAGTCCATTACTACTAAGTCTGTTTTTGAACAATCATTGCAAATTTTGGAAAACACACCATCTTATTTTCAGGTTCCTAACAAAAAATATCTGCATCATGTCACTATTCAAAGTTACCGTGCATGACCGATCTAAAAGAATCATAGTAAAAGCTTCGACGGTGCAAGAGATCAGTGACAGAGCTATTATTAAACTCAATCTTCCAGAAGGAGTACATAAGGTTACTACAAATTTTTTAGATTTTACATTTCATTTCCTAGTTCTTTCAATTTACCGTGTTCACTAAAAGAATGGTGAATTATCGATTACTCAAATTTTCTCTTACCTAATTCTATACATCTTGTTGATAATTATTGCGACACCTAATTTTGACTTGAGATCGATATTCAATCGGCATGTTATTTTAAACGTAGGTTGTATTGGAAGAAGATGGAACAGAGGTGGACGAGGACGAGATACTTTTGGATATTGCAAAAATTTCTCAGACGCCTGTAATGTTAATGTTACTATCACAAGGGCAGTCTTGGAATGATGGATCTAATGTTCAAATCACTGACAGAGCAGAAAAAAGTAATTTTTATTAGTTTTTATATTAATTTGGTTTTATTTATTTTCACTACGCCTACAATATCCCTTCTGCGTCAGTTTTAGCCACCCAAAATGATGAGCCAAGAGATAAAGCAGTTGATGAGCCAGTAGCTGGTACGTCTTCCACACATCAACAGTTTGATTACGGATCAAGTTTGTGGCAACGATTTCCTCATAGGCTGTTACAGGATTGCGAAAGAACAGAGCTCGTCAGAAATGACGATAGACGATCCATGGTAGCAGTGATTGCGGAATACATGCTCCAGGATTTAAACGATACATCGAGAAGAACTGCCGGAAGGATCGCTAATATGATTTTCCAAAAATATCCAAAAAGTTTCACTGATACAATTAACAATGAGGTAATTGGCGCTGGCATGGAATCGCTTCACTCGCAAATTTATAACGCAGTACATTATAGAAAAGAGTCTAAAAAAAAAATGAGATGCCTTGAGCTGGCTGGATCAGATGAAAGCGATAGCGAAACTTCATCTATGTCATCAGTTTCCCGTAAACAGGATGAGTATGGGTGTGTTGAATATCAACCACTTCTGGCTCCGACTGAAAGTAAATCATCTCAAGAAGAAAAACGATTGTTATTGCTACAGTATCGCGACTCACTTGAAACGAGTGACGAGAAAGTGCTTCAGTTAATGGACGAAACCTACGCGTCTCAAAGGATGGCAATTAATAAGGTACAACGGACTACGCCGGCAGTTTTACAGTACTGGCCTTTTCTACTAGATACTAAAGTTCTGATACAACATGCTTCACGCCTGCTTGGCAAATCTGTATCTGACATTTGGACGGATTCCATAACAGAAAAAGCTGGGACCATTCGAAAATATTTCAAGTCTGCGGAGATAGCCAAGACACATAAGAACAGAAAAGCTGCAAAAAATATAACTGGAGGTGATGAAAATATTACACAAGAAAATTATATTCTAAACATGCTCAAGGAAGCCAAAGAACATGCCCGTCTTACATCAAGGTCTGACGTTCCAATGTTTGAAGTTATCTTTCCGTTGTTAGTCCACTACATGAAGGAAGAACAAAGTCTCCTTTATATAGTTGTCGATGTAAGTTGTCATTTAACGTATTCACTGTCTGTGATTTTCACATCACTGGCAAATTTTATTGAGGGATTGGTATTCTTTTGCAGAACTCTGTTTACAACTAACTGATTCATAGAAAGACGGAATTGTATTGATTAGATCACACGTGCTCTTTATTAACAAATACCTATATTGGTTGGATTGATTATACGTTAATCGCATGCATTTTCTGTAGACGTAATTTTTAATTCATTTTTATGATCTATAGGAAGACTCTACCACCGAGGCAGTAGAGGCAAAGATTTTGAGCCAAACTCCAGTTCTAATAATTCGAGGTATATTAGGGTGTGCGAAAAAAAAAAATCAAACGCGCATCAACATTCTGGTAGATCATCTCATATAGAATATCTCAGCCAAATATGAGCTCTTAATATTGATATTTAGAACTGCCTATTTCAGTGACTAATTTTTGTTACTGATTTTAGTTACTGAAATAGGTAGTTCTGAACATCAATATTAAGATCTCTTATTTGGCTGAGATATTCTACTTAAAATGCTCTACCGTCGCTCTACCGGAATCTTCATGCGCGTTTGAATTATTTCTTTTTTCTAGTTTAAGGGGGTACATTAGGGTGTCCCTTATTTTCATCATTTTTCGAAATTTTGGAGCACGCCCCCTAGATCGATTCTTCATTTGAAAAAATGAATTTTGGCGCAAAAAAATGTTCTATCTTATCATTAACACGTGCGTGCAAGCACGAGATTTTTTAAATGCAAATAACACGGGATATCGCTGAATTTTCAGTGATAAGTTTTTTCAAACTTACATGTTGAATATTTCCAAGTATAAACTATGGGATGTTGTTGAAGGACGATGCATTTACATGGAAAAATATTTATATCTGACATATGATAGGGTATTTCAGTACAGTAGGGGGCCATGTGAAATAATCCAAGAAAATCCGGGATTTTTATTACAAATTCTTAACATTAAATTATTTTTATTATTATTAATTTTTTTTCTTATTATTTTTTTTTTAATTATTTTTATCGATATATACGAATATGTAGAAAACTTAAGAAATTAAAGCGTTTTCGTTAGTAGGTTCATATTGCCCCCTACTGCACCGACATACCCTATCATATGTCAGATATAAATATTTTTCCATGTAAATGCATCGTCCTTCAACAACATCCCATAGTTTATACTCGGAAATATTCAACATGTAAGGTTGAAAAAACTTATAACTGAAAATCCAGCGATATCCCATGTTATTTGCATTTAAAAAATCTCGTACTTGCACGCACGTGTTAATGATAAGATAGAACATTTTTTGCGCCAAAATTCATTTTTTCAAATGAAGAATCGATCTAGGGGGCGTGCTCCAAAATTTCGAAAAATGATGAAAATAAGGGACACCCTAGGGTACATACACCTTTAAAATAATTTTTTTCAAATTGCTGCTACGCTCTGAGAAAACATTCCAGTGACTCAGTTTTCCTACAGTTGATCAGTACTATTTTGATACATAGTTCATGATTTTTCCAGATTTTATGTCGTCCGCTGAACATAAATTCAGTCCATCGAAGAAAAACCAGTTGTCGTAGGGTACAGGTTGCTGCGTTGGATGAAATTTCTTCAACTTTTAAGGAAATATTCTGTATGAATGTAATTACGGACCAAACCAATAATATTTCATGAATTTAAGTTTTAGACATAGAAAATTTTTGATTGTAAGAATTTTTTTCCATCGTTCTGGAAAAAATGTTTTGAAACCAAAAATTTCTACGTCTAAAAATTAAATTTATCAAATATTATTGGTTTGGTCCGAAATTACATTCATACAGAATATTTCCTTAAAAGTTGAAGAAATTTCATCCAACGCAGCAACCTGTACCCTACGACAACTGGTTTTTCTTCGATGGACTGAATTTATGTTCAGCGGAGGACATAAAATCTGGAAAAATCATGAACTATGTATCAAAATAGCACTAATCAACTGTAGAAAAGCTGAGTCACTCGAATGTTTTCTCAGAGCGTAGCAGCAATTTGGAAAAAATTATTTTAAAGGTGTATGTACCCCCTTAAGGGGAGAGATACACCTAGGAGCCGAAAAAAAGGTTATTCTTGTGAATTTTTTCAAGGAAAACTATTTAAAATTTCGGATTGGGGTTTTAATTATCTAAAAGTATATACATTCAAAAATATGTTTAATTTTCTTTATTCAAAAATATCAAAAATATACAAGGATATTGTATAATCCTTGGAGTGTCGTAAAAACATCTGCGTATACGGTACCCACTGGCGTTTCTTCAAAAATCATCTGAAAACAAAAAAACCAAAAAGATTATTAAATTAGATACTATAATCTAGTACTTGTGATAGCCGATTTTAAAAATATCGATTTATGACAAAATCGCGGACGTTTGAACATAAATAGTGATTTTTGGGCCAAAAATTAGTTATTATTTTGCCTATAAAACAAAAACTAAGTGACGAAAAAAAAAAAAAATCCTATTACAAGTACTAGATAATGGTGTATAGAATAACCACAAAGAACCTCAAGGCAATCGATTCATTGGTTTTCTAGAAATTTTGGGTACCGATTCGAAAAACGTGGTTTTGAGAAAAACGCGTTTGAACATTTAAGAATGAATAAATCATAAAATTTGCCAACTTACATGGAATCATCGATACCAGGCCCATAGTGTAGGTCATCTACGGTCGACGGAATGTTCATAGCTTCTAAATTTTGTTGTCGGTGCCGAAGACACGAAGGGTCTTCAAAGGGTCGCTCGCCGCTACCTGCCTGTCGGTTCGGCGCCGCAAAACCCGTTTCACTTTCTCGGCTGTAACTGGCTTATTTATCGAAATATTAACTTGTCGTTTTCACCAGATATTCTGGAGACCTCAAACTTTAAGAAAATGCAAAAAAAAATCGATTTTTTTAACCATCTAGGTCTATATCTCCCCTTAATACTAACGACATATCCTACGCCGCACGCATTTATGTTTTTTGGGAATAGACACACAACAATAATTCTCACGAAATATTCATCCTCACAGGAAAGTCCATTCACGATGAAAATTCAAAATACAATGTGGTCATCGAACAAGACATTTCGATTACCACCAATGGCTTCTTGGAGGGTCTGTTGGTAACATTCCTCACCTATTATGTCTTTGGATACACATACCCGAAAAACCTCTACAGCACTCTGGAGTTCATCCAAAGGTAGAGTTCACATTACGGATTAACTAGTTAATTTCATATTTTCATCTACAAATCCGGAATTGAAATAATTTCGCGTGTCTAATGGCAAAAGGGCATAAGCGCCATTTTAGTCATTTTCGGTTTTGTTAAAACCAAAAGGACCTATAATTTTCCAAAATTTGTAATTCGCTTCCGACATGCCGAAAACACGTAGATCCGTCGAAAACGACACGTCAGGCACGTAAAACCATAAGGTCCTATCTGCCAGTCAGATTGGCCCTTATGGCGTCGGTTTGCTGAAATTTAGAAAAAAGTTAAAGCCAAAAGGACCTAAGCGACTGTCGCTTTGGCCCTTTTGCTTTTAACTTTATGAAATATTTCTTAATGTTTTTTGTTATTCTAAATAAAGTAAAGCCAAAAGGGCGTAAGCGACTGTCGGTTAGGCCCTTTTGCTTTTAACTTTATTAAATATTTTCCAATTTCTCATTAATTAAATATGCGGGTATATATGGGTTCTTCCGAGTATATGCAGGTATATATGGGTTCTTCAAGTATTTGCGGGTATATATGGGTTCTTCCGAGTATATGCAGATATATATGGGTTCTTCCGAGTATATGCAGATATATATGGGTTCTTCAAGTATTTGCGGGTATATATGGGTTCTTCCAAGTATATGCAGGTATATATGGGTTCTTCGAGTATTTGCGGGTATATATGGGTTCTTCCGAGTATATGCAGATATATATGGGTTCTTCAAGTATTTGCGGGTATATATGGGTTCTTCCAAGTATATGCAGGTATATATGGGTTCTTCGAGTATTTGCGGGTATATATGGATTCTTCCGAGTATATGCAGGTATATATGAGTTCTTCAAGTATTTGCGGGTATATATGGGTTCTTCCGAGTATATGCAGGTATATATGGGTTCTTCGAGTATTTGCGGGTATATATGGGTTCTTCCGAGTATATGCAGATATATATGGGTTCTTCAAGTATTTGCGGGTATATATGGGTTCTTCCAAGTATATGCAGGTATATATGGGTTCTTCGAGTATATCTACTTACTCACGACTAATATATTATGTATTTCAGATATTTCTTAATATTTATGAACGTCATGAGGAAGTTTGATTTTGATTTAGTATATTCCAGAACTTTGAACATGTCAAAAACTTGGGCTCCGCAGAAAATCATGAATACTATTTAATTAAATTATTCGTAGACATAATTATGTGAAGTGAAAATTAGGTTATTATGGAAAGGAATTTACACGTCAAGAAAAAGCCTAATTCAAGGCAGGTTATTTCTTAAGAATATATGACTTGAAATCTATGTGTTATAGAAAAAATATTGGTAATAGACTATGAATCCGTGTGCCTAGCAAGTCTTGATAAGGCACTCTTCATCTTTTGTGAAGTGCGAGTGTCGCTTCTTATACACTCTAGCTCCGATCTACGCGCGAGCAAACCAGGCGGTACTTCTTTAAAACATTAACAATTTTTTAACCATTCATTCGATTGAAGTGAACCTCTCCAGAAAACTTATTTTGACCTTAATGAATAACTTTCTCACTGGAAGTTTTTAGTTGTTCGGAATTCGTTCGACTTCCGAAGCGCTTGAAGATATCCATAACTGATTTTTGCAGTGTCTCGGAAAAAAATTAATAACTTTGTTGCTCACAACAATATTAATCTTTTTATTTTTTCATCAATCCTGAAACACTATAATATAATATGATCCCTGCGGATTTCGTTCAAAAATTCAAATTGGATAAGCTAGAGCAAGTTGAAGTAAAAAAAGACGGGAATTTTTCACCTTGGGAAAAATACGTTTTTTGTCATTATTCCGAAAATGACAAAAACTACAACTTTTTTTTGGAGGAAAAAAGGGGGCGGAATCAAATTTCCTATAGGAATGCATGTTTGAAAATTCGAAATTCGTGATCTCTTTTCGAACTGCTCAGGGGCCAGTCTGCGGAGCGAGAAAAAGTTATATCCCCTTATTGCATCTGCCCCCTCAATTGTGTGTGAGAAGGTAGGTACTGGCTGCATACTATTCAGGTGGTTTATAAATATTAAATCAGATTGACTTGTAAAAAATTAAACATATATATTTTTATTTATAATATTCGTTGATTGTGATGTCTGATTTTAAATTCGAGCAATGAATAGCTATAGAAACCAAATACAAGTCTTTATTTGTTTTTTTGAATATTGCTATCGGGTACTGGGGCGGCCGCTCATATTCGCCGAGGGAACAAAATTTAGAATTACGTCCCTGGGCCGCACACGCCTGAAGTTGGCTCCTGGTATGGTTGGTCCGTAGGTATGATAGTCAAAGATCGTTGACGCATGCGCAGTCGTGAGTCGATATTCGATTATTATAAAACTACTGCTTTGTTAGGTTAACCATTGTTTCAGAAATTAGTTGTATATAAACAATGAATTCAAACAATAATCGGGCAATAATAATACCGGAGACCGACAGTGAATCGTGCTCGGATGAACTGGCGATTGATGAATGTAATCGGAAACGAAAATTGGTGTTGGGCACTTCGGAGCAGAACGAGCCGTCAAATCGGAAACAGCCGCGTCTGAGTTCAAACAGCTTGTACGATGATCTCGACGACGAATTTATTCAAAAAACCTCAAATCTTAGCATAACGCTAGAAAAATTCACTACCATTTTGAATTGTCAGCCGTCAACGTCAAAACATGAAGCCTCATATGGCTCAAATATTATTTATGACAGCTCGTTGCCCGCCTCAAGTGATTACGAAGTTTGCAATAGCTCAACTTCGACGGATCAATTATCTTTCAACAAAATGCTACAGGAATCTTTTACGCAATCTCTCATCGAAGAGCCACCGCTCAAAAAAGTGCGCCACAAAATTGCTCAGCCAGATAACTGGAAGAAGAACAAGCGACGCATAGCGCGTAATCGTGGTTTGCCATACTATGATACAAAAACTGGCATAATTAAACCAGCGCGGCAAATGCTCCCACCATGCAATTGTCGCATGGAATGTGCGAATAAAATTACGAGAGACCAGCGCCAAGAAATTTTTGATGGATTTTGGAAGTTGGGAGATATCGATAGGCAGCGTGAGCTGATTGGAAAATTAGTCGTCTTCAACAGGGTGAAAAGGCATCGCGTAAGACAAGAAGCGTCGAGGCGAAGGTAGGTTTTTTTTTTGTTTTTTTTTTTTTTAATTTCCGGTCACGTGTAAACTTTAAAGAGTACAACATACTATTCGTTATTAATGTAAGGGACGCTATAGGGCATCTAATTGTAAGAAAATGTCTCTCGATGCTACGCAGGAAAACAATCGGGAAATATCCGATAATTTTGAAGGTCTTGTGATATTAGTATATTACTACTGATAACTATCCCTCAATTCTATTCGAAACTCACGTTCTTTTTATTTTTCGCACACTCTCATACTCAATCATCAATGCGGTAGATTTTATTCACGAAATAAACACCTGCGGAATAACTTTTCTAACTGCGACATCGAATTTTCTCCGTTTTCATTGACACTTGTCACAGGGTGTCTATTTAAAATCTGGATACAATATTCCCTGAGAATTCAAGGATCTCCAGGCTTTTCCGGGTAGTAGACACCCTGTGGTGTCAGACAATCGGTGGTGTGCGACTTGAGCAATGTGAAGGGCGCATTACGAGGACACTTCGAAAAAGCGAGTTTTAAGCTCGAAATTCGAGTTCCGATCGGTCATGAACTTTTTAAAACAGGATATAGAGAAAAATTCCTTGACATCTATTGTTATCTTTATTTTCATACAGACATACGCTGACTTACCGATTCAAAATCGAGAATGGATACATCCCGACGTGTCGAGTATTTTTCCTCAATACGTTGGGAATAGGGGGCAAAATACTCCGTATCGTTCTGAATAAAAGTGATCGAAGTAATACGGGAGCATTGTCGCCAGACAAACGAGGTCGCCATGTACCGAAAAATAAATTATCGGATGACGATATTGCCGGTATCCGGCAACATATCTCTCTGCTCCCGAAAGTTCCTGCTCATTGGTGTCGTCGAGATTCAACAAAAACCTATCTCGAAGGCACGCTGGATAAGCAGACAATTTACAAATTATATCGGTCGTATGCAGTCGAACATGGACTGCGAATGGTGTCTAAGCCAGTTTACACAAAACAATTGGAATTATTGAATATCGGTTTCCATCAGCCACGTAAGGACCAATGTTGGTGTGCCATGTTCCACCAGTATTCGGCGGAAGAAAAAGCCGAAAAACAAGACGAATATGATTTACACGTGCGGAGAAAGGAAGCGGCTCGGACAGCGAAAATAAATGATACCGATGCTGCAACTAATCCGAAGATCATGACAGCTGCTTTCGATTTGGAAGCAGTTCTTTATGCACCATTTATTCCGACAAAACAATTATTTTACAAGAGGAAATTGGCCTCATTCAATTTTACTGTGTTTGTCGTTAAAAAAAAGAAAGGTGAAGCTAATAATATGGTATTTTTTTTAAATTTAAATAGAGATATAAATAACGTACTCTTCATGGTATTAAAAACCTATTGTTGCGATGCATCTTTTATAATATGAGCTCGAAAAAGTCTGTACCAGCCTACATTATTTTACTATCATAATATTTTGCTATTGCAGAGGGTGGGGCAAAATGGACCAGTGAAAAAAAAAATTATTGATCAAAAAACTTGAGTATGAATATGAACTTTATTGATACAGTTGAGGTGCAATTGAATAAAAAACTAGAACATAAAATATAAAAATTATGACAGAAAACATTCAAACAATGAAAAATAGCCCCGGCCCATTTTGCCCCATCCTCCGCGACCTATCATGCCGTGAGTAGCCATTTTTATGCCTCCTTATAATTATTGATAGACACTCGCGCTAATAACTTACCTAAAGCTGATTGATTTAAAAATAATAATAATCCGACAGGATACTGTTACATGTGGCCAGAACACTTCGGAAAAAGAGGTTCCGAGGAAATTGCCACATGCCTGGCGAAATTCATAGACGAAGAAGTACCGAGTGGCGTTAAAACGTTGAATTTATTTGCCGACAATTGCGCAGGTTTATCAAACATCTAATTGCTATTGGTTCATTTTACGTAATTTAAAGTATAGGTAATAATGAAATTTCGTCTGTTTGTTTGTATAGGGCAGAATAAAAATTCAGTAATTGTTGCGATGTTGGGCGACTCGCTTCAAGCCCATCCATCACTCAAAAAAATCAATTTAAAATTTTTGGAAGCTGGGCATACGTACATGGAATGCGACACCATGCACTCGACCATCGAACGCGCGTCACGCCAACAGAACGTGTATGTACCAAATGACTGGGTGAAAATCGCCCGGCACGCCAAAAAAACGGGATGTCAATATGGTGTGCATTCAATGCGATATGACAACTTTCTAAATTACAAAAAAATTAGAGAGATTTTTCCGGCAACCCTCCGATATACCAATGGAGAAAAAGTCAAATGGAGAGCGTGCAAGTGGATCCAGCTGCGACGCAAACGGGCGAGGTATTGATATTAGTAATGCCTAGAGACATACTCTCTCTCTCTCTCTCTCTTTTCTTTTACGACTTATGGCCTGCCTAGAGACATACTGATGTAAATTTATGAATGATGATACATGAGTACGGAGTATGAGACAGGAGAACAAACTTTGCCGAGGATTCAGTCGAAAAGCGGTCCCCGAAAATTCTAACGTTTGGAAAAACTAATTTCGCATACAAAAATTGATCGCATGATCTCAAGAATCGAGCCCCATATCCGTAACCATGGTTTGTTCTTCTGTCTAATACTCCGTGTACATGAGTTAAGAGGCGTAAATCAAAAAGAAAAGTCATCCTCATAATATTGTTTCGTGGTAGGGTTCTACAGATCATCGGGAAAATCATAGATAATTTTACTACGTTCACAATTAGATATGAAATTCGTGTGCAATTATTCGATTTGTTCGGGAAGTGCAGAAATGTTATCTATTGCACGTTTGTTTGTTCAGATCTATATTCATTAAAACTGAATACTGGGAACCATTCCAAGAGGTGATCCTAGAACGTCGGTTTAAAAATGACCGAACGCTGGACCAACTATACGAGGCGCCTCTTTCCATTCCTCGAGCGAAATTCAACGACCTGAAAAGTCTCTGTGAGTCACGCGTTATTCCGAAACGCTATCACAGATTTTACACGGATCTGTCAGTTGGTAATACTGCGCTCCTTAACAATTCTTTGAGTGAAAATTCAACAAGAAATTCTCGTATAAGTAATTCAATGGAATATCTGTCCTGATATTAGAATTTTCATTCCGTAGTCGATGAAGACGACAATAACAGAGAGTATGCACCTGCTGGGAGAGCGTGCGTTCCGAAAAGACGTCAACGATAAGCCTGAGCGATAAACGAGACGTTACGGGAAATACTCAACATGTGAACGAAGTAGTCAAAATGAGAAAAAAAAAAATTAGAAAATGACTTTATTTTACTTTATTATTTAAGGGAGGGGGGAGGGGGGGTTTACTCCAATCTTATCGACTCCATCTATTTTCTCGAATATCTCCGGAATTGGGCAATCAATCGACTTTTCCTTTTGGCAGCCGATTTTTGACGGTCTATGAGTTCGAACTAGTACGTTTGATTGAATGAAATCGACTGCCAAAAGGACAAATCAATCGATAGCCCCGTTACGGAGATATTCGAGAGAATAGACGGAGTCGGTAAGATTCGAGTATACCCCCCCCCCCCCCCCCCCCCTCCCCTCCGAAAGAATTCGAAATAGTTTTATTTTTTACCATTAGTATGTAACATATTGATAATTAAATGAATATATATCTTATAGTATACTCGAATGTACTCGAAGACCCGTATGTACCCGCATCTACTCGAAGGACCCATATATACCTGCATATACTCGGAAGAACCCATATATACCCGCAAATACTCGAAAACCCCATATATACCCGCATATACTCGAAAGAACCCGTATATACCTGCAAATACTCGAAAACCCATACATACCCGCAGATACTCGGAAGAACCCGTATATAGCCGCGTATACTCGGAAAAGCTCATATAAACCCACATATATTCGGAAGAACCCATATCTACCCCATATACTTGGAAAACCCCGTATGTACCCGTATGTAGCCGTATCTACTCGGAAGAATCCATATATACCCGCAAATACTCGAAGAACCCATATATACCTGCATATACTTGGAAGAACCCATGTATACCCGCAAATACTTGAAGAACCCATATATACCTGCATATACTCGGAAGAATCCATATATACCCGCAAATACTCGAAGAACCCATATATACCTGCATATACTTGGAAGAACCCATGTATACCCGCAAATACTTGAAGAACCCATATATACCTGCATATACTCGGAAGAATCCATATATACCCGCAAATACTCGAAGAACCCATATATACCTGCATATACTTGGAAGAACCCATATATACCCGCAAATACTTGAAGAACCCATATATACCTGCATATACTCGGAAGAATCCATATATACCCGCAAATACTCGAAGAACCCATATATACCTGCATATACTGGGAAGAACCCATATATACCCGCAAATACTTGAAGAACCCATATATATCTGCATATACTCGGAAGAACCCATATATACCCGCAAATACTCGAAGAACCCATATATACCTGCATATACTGGGAAGAACCCATATATACCCGCAAATACTTGAAGAACCCATATATATCTGCATATACTCGGAAGAACCCATATATACCCGCAAATACTCGAAGAACCCATATATACCTGCATATACTCGGAAGAACCCATATATACCCGCATATTTAATTAAAGAGAAATTAAAAAATATTTAATAAAGTTAAAAGCAAAAGGGCCTAACCGACAGTCGCTTACGCCCTTTTGGCTTTACTTTATTTAGAATAATAAAAAATATTAAGAAATATTTCATAAAGTTAAAAGCAAAAGGGCCAAAGCGACAGTCGCTTAGATCCTTCTGGCTTTAACTTTTCATAGATTTAGAGAAAAATTAAAAAATATTTCAGAAAGTTAAAGGCAAAAGGGCCTAAGCGACAGTCGCTTAGGCCCTTTTGGCTTTAACTTTTTTCTAAATTCCAGCAAACCAACGCCATAAGGGCCAATCTGACTGGCACATAGGACCTTATGGTTTTACGTGCCTGACGTGTCGTTTTCGACGGATCTATGTGTTTCCGTCATGTCGGAACCGAATGACGAATTTTGAAAATTTATAGGTCCTTTTGGCACGAAAATCGCATTTCGGGCGCTTAGGACCTTCTGGCATTAGACACGCGATTTATCCTACATGAAATACATCTGTTTCTGTTTAGAGTGTTCCTCAAAATTAATCCTCCCAAAGGAGATAAGAGAGACTGCAAGAGACGAAGAGCATTATCGTACGATCCAAAGGTTTTGCGGCTGACAAACGAACTCAATCGCTATACGAGTCAGTTCTAAGAACGATAAATAAAACTGAGTCAAGTGTGTTCCGGAGATGTGAATATTTCAACTGAGGTACATCCTATAATACATGACACGAGACAAAAAAAAATGTATAGTCACCAATATTCTGGATTTGACATGAAAATTCTGATTTTTACGCCAGAAATGTTTGAGCTTGACACATCCTCGACATAACAAGAATTAGCATTTTTATTCTACAGATTTTGAGTTGCCTTATTTTGATTACTACCCATCTTCAGTGCCTACCACTGAAAATGGGTAATAATCAAAATTTTGTGGCTATAAATTGTGAGCTACTCATATCCTTGGAAAAACATACAGATCTAACTTTAGGTAACTCAAAATCTGTAGAATAAAAATGCCAATTCTTGTCATGTCTAGGATGTGTCAAGCTCAAACATTTCTGGCGTAAAAATCAGAATTTTCATGTCAAATCCAGAATATTGGTGACTATGCATTTTTTTTTTTGTCTCGTGTCATGTATTATAGGATGTACCTCAGTTGAAATATTCACATCTCCGGAACACACTCGACTCAGTTGTATTTATCGTCGCCTGGGGCGATTAGAAAAAAATCACCCTGTATATTATAATTTCCTTTAAGATGCCTGCTGGAGGTAAAAATCAAACTTCTGATATAAAATCTTATATCTGTCCAACCTTTGTTAAAATAACGTACTAAACGAACTTTCTACGTGACATAGTATAATATACTATAAATATTATTTGCCTAGATTTTGTTAAGATACCGTACAAATTAAAGTTACCTAATATCTAATATTATAATTAGTAGTAATAAGTTATAGTAGTAATAACAAGTGCAATGATGTCTTATAGGCAGTGATTTATAGCGTTTTCGGCTGGGGCTACACCGAGCTACACTGGTGTAGTGAAGCCATCTTTGTCTCTCTCTTCTTCATATAAAAAAAAGAAGATTAAGATAGCTACACTACACCAGTGTAGCTCAGTGTAGCCCCAGCCGAAAACGCTATTAAAATTTTTATGAGTCTGATTTGACAATATTCGCTAAAGAATAGAAACGTATTTACGCAGCCTTTCGTAAATCCTTATAGTTAATTCTGGGACACCCTGTATGTTAAATTTAATATACCGTTTCCTGAATTTACTGTAGAACAGTAATGTTTATTATACGTAATTTTGAAAATAAAAATAAATATATACATGAAATTTGCAAATCATTATTTGAACAACAAAACCCGTGTCCATTGAAATTACTACACTAATGTTAAGTGATTTCGCTACAATAACACAGCAAATATGCGAATTCAAATTCCAACAATTACTGAACAAATGTGTTATAAATTTACAATACAGTACAGTAAATGTGCGAATTTAGTTTCTCAAAATTACTACATTATTATTCATTAAATACAGTACAAGCACAATGAACTTGCAAATATAGTTTTGTGAAATTACGAAGCAAATGTTTCGCAAATTTGAAAAAATATTTATAATTTTCTATAATTAATTTTTTAAAATAACTGTACTAATGTTTTGTAAATTTACTACAGTAGCTCAGTAAATGGGCAAATTCGGTTTTCCAGAATTACTGCTCTTTTGTTAAGTAAATTTACTATGCTGTATGTGAATAAAACTTTCAATACAATTTTAGTAAATTTACAACAAACACTTCTAACAGTGCAGGACGGCCGCGATCTACGTGAACGTTACGGTTCGAAGAGTCTGTGCTGGATGCTGTCCATGAAGATCCAACGCGTAGTACACGATCAATTGGGTTAGAATTGGGGAGACGTCATTCGACGGTACACGTGCAGGAGCTAAAACACAAGGACTATGCACTGAGGCTGGAGTTTTGCCATTGGCTCCTAGCCGAAAATCGTCTGAACAGCAACCTGAGAAGAAAAATTCTATTCACGGACGAATCAATATTCAGACGCGAAGGGGTTTTTAGGCAGCATAATATGAACTACTGGGCATATGAAAACCCTCATCTTAAGCGCGTAAGGAAGTTTCAGTCCGGATGGAGCTTTAATGTATGGGCCGGAGTGATAGATAAATATTTGGTGAGTTAATGTCATCTGTGTTCGGGGCATTTTAGGCCGAATTGTAATAATTCTTCATACACAAACTTTCTCTATCCGTGTGAAAGTTTTTCACAGAATAGTTGAAAAAATAAAAAATTATCGATGAGTGTTGTTAAGGGGGTACAATGTACATTGTACATCATTTACAGCTGGAAAGTGGTCTCGACCTGGGAAAAGAATCCACTAAGTCTTCCGAAGCCTTCGATAAACCGGTGGTTGACAAAATGATCAAAACAAAGCAGTCCAATTTGTCGGTAAATATAAAGTCACCCATACACACTTTATGCTGATGAATTAGATGCTCATTTTCGCATTGACAATATACAGGCTGATATATAGTAAAGAAGAATCGAAGCAGTACGATAACAAAGGACAGTAATAAAGCGACATGAAAGAAAACGGATGATGCACTGTACAGCAAAAACTTGAATTTGGTAAGTGGTTCAACCGTACTTCAATATAAATCATATTAGGTACACGACATATTCTCGATAGGCAGTTTGTGGGCTCCGTTGTAGACTTAATATATGAAAGAAAAATAATAATTCCATCCTTACTCAGAAAAAAGAGCTCTTTGAGAATTCTTCAAGAAGTCCTAAATTGCTCCTGTGGTGGCGCATTCGACGTCCTCAAGACGTCCTTAAGACTTCATTTTGAAAAAAATTAAGACGTCCAAATCTTAAATAAGAGCCCTTCAAGAACTCGTAAAAACGTCATATTGCTGTCTGGGCTGCAGTCACGTGAATATTGTAAAGATCTGTATTCTGATGATAAAAACAATGAAAAAAATTGATCTCTGCGATGTATGGATTACTATGTATATAATATACAGGATGATCCAGAATGCGGTACTTTCCTTACACCGGTAGATTACTTATAAAAATCTTAGACCAAAATTGTTCATCCTAAAATGTCGAAAGCCATTTCAGGTAGGCGCCCTTTAAAGTAAGCCACTACGAGAGCAGATACGAGAATGGCTCGCCACCGCTATTGTTGGCCTACTGGATCTCGCGACGCCTCACCCGCCGCAATCTCGCTAACCGACAAAACGAATATAATATTACAGTTTTATGCATGAATATGGAATCAGCATTCTTCTGTTTCCATTGCCTGATCGTCGTTTTCTCAGTTGGCGAGATCGCGGCGGCGGGTGAGGCGTCGCGAGATCCAGTAGGCCAACAATACCAACGGCGAGCCATTCTCGTATCTGCTCTCGGATTGGCTTACTTCAAATGACTCCTACCTGAAAACGGCTTGGCTTTCGACATTTTAGGATGAATAATTTTAGTCTTAGATTTCTACAAGGCATCTACCGTTGTAAGAAAAGTACCGCATTCTGGATCACCCTGTATATATAGTATATTAGACTGTCAGAAAAAATCGATATTTGTTTTTTGGTCTGGGCCATATCGGAAATAGTTATTCTTTGATATTACACAAATTGTCCACAAAACTCAGCTATGTAGCTTAAACACAGAATTGACGCATATGAAAGGCAGTGCTATCGCTTAAACATGTACGTTAGCATGTAAAAACATCCGAATACAGGTACATTAAAAGAAAATGTCGGAATATACTAGTTTATTAGCTGCGTACAGATACAGATGGCTTTCTTATCTGGATTTGCTCATTATTCCGGATGGACAACGCCTACGTATAGAACAGCAGATAAATGCGGATAGAAATTCTGTCCGTTTGATACCAAAATGCGTATAGAATCAGACACGCGCGGACAGAGTTTCTGTCCGCAATTGCACGAAGATGCGCATAGGAACGGGTATTTCCAACTGCTGCTATCCGGAATTGCAGTGACAAAAACACATACGATACGGATAGGATTCATATTCTGTCTATTTCTGATGGAATTTTAACCAGGGATGCGGGTATGAGGGTATGAGGGTGCACCCTTACCAGTTGGAACACGGCCTCAAGGTGCAATTTCATGGTTCACTCAATCAGGGCTGCCAGGTCTGCCGCTTTAACGGTAGATCTCCCGTTTTGGGACTCTATCTACCGCTCTACCGTTTAAATACAACTTCTACCGCTGTTTTTGATTAAACCTACCGAGTAACTTTTCAACCGCTTTCCACTATTATCATCTAATTTTATTGAACATAAAAATATTGCAATCGTACTTTCATAGTCAATAGTAGTTGAAATTAGTTTGTGAGAAAATGAAAGTACAAAAAGTGCAATTATAAGACACATAAAAGTATAGTATGTAGTACATACCGTGACAATTTGAGGATGCGGAACGCCGCGGATACCAACCCAAAACTCGTGAGCAGCAGTTTAGTAACTCACTAAATGTTTCTAGTGAAATCACTAGATTTTTACTGGACGTCACTAGATTTTCAGTGATCTCACTAGGAAAATCTAGTAAGTTACTAAACTGCTGCTAACGAGTTTTGGGTTGGTGTCCGTGGCGTTCCGCATCCTCAAATTGTCACAGTACATACACTGGTATAGTAAGTTAATGTGTGGGATGAATCTTGGAAATGTAGGTCATACAACGTCATTTTTTACGCCAATGTTTCGGCCCTGGGTGTGGGCCCTCCTCAGGACAATTTTATTCCGTATATCAAACAGGAGTGCAAACAAATATAATACAGCCAACTGACATTTTTAAATAAAGTCGTTGAGACTAACCTTAATTAAATTAAACAAAAGGAAACAGGGGAACAATCAGGTAGCCTATGGTCATTGTTAAAGTCGCCGGGATAATCTTCCTTTTAAATTTTCTCCTCTTCCATCTTTCCATCACACAGGTAAGTATTATCTCACAAATTACAAATCACTTTTATAATCTTAATCCTAACTGGCGAAGCAAGTGTTCTCAGTGACGTAAGAAGGACACGAATGATACAGTAATCAAGACAACAATAACACATGGTAGATTCTATTATAGACTGCGTAGGAGTATTAATAGATTGGCAAGTCAGTAACATGTATCTCGGACTAACTACGAGTCAGCAAACAATGTGACGTGGGTGTCACTGAGCTTCTCTACGTCTTGTCTTAAATTAATCGAATCCGAATGACTGACAATGTTGCACATCTCCAGGATAAGACGCTTGTAATAATTCGATTCTTCATGTAGGATTTTGGTGTTATCATAATCAAACCGATGGTCAGCATCAACAATGTGTTTCGTTAAAGCCGTGTAGTGGTCAACACTGTCCTTGATGTTATTTCTGTGCTCATTTATCCTTACAGATAAATGCCTACTCGTTTGACAGAGGGATCAAGCTGGCTAATGAATGTTTTCACGCGAAAAATCTAACTGTCATTCGGGATGTCCTACAGAAAAACGATTACCCAAAGAACCTGGTAACCAGAACTATTAACGCCAGGTTGCGTAAGATCTGCAACGGCAATGGTAATAACGACAACTTGCAAGTGGATCGTGGGTCCCGATTTATCTCCATCCCTTACGTCGCCGGACTGTTTGAGTCCTTAAACCGTACGTTTAGAAAATATGATGTGCAATTCGTGGTTAAGAGCGTGAATGATCTGCGCGGGATGTTTGACTCGGGTAAAGACATGCTACCTAGAGGAAAGCACTCCAATGTAGTTTATAAGATACCTTGTAAAGATTGTAATAAACCGTATATTGGTCAAACGAGTAGGCATTTATCTGTAAAGATAAATGAGCACAGAAATAACATCAAGGACAGTGTTGACCACTACACGGCTTTAACGAAACACATTGTTGATGCTGACCATCGGTTTGATTATGATAACACCAAAATCCTACATGAAGAATCGAATTATTACAAGCGTCTTATCCTGGAGATGTGCAACATTGTCAGTCATTCGGATTCGATTAATTTAAGACAAGACGTAGAGAAGCTCAGTGACACCCACGTCACATTGTTTGCTGACTCGTAGTTAGTCCGAGATACATGTTACTGACTTGCCAATCTATTAATACTCCTACACAGTCTATAATAGAATCTACCATGTGTTATTGTTGTCTTGATTACTGTATCATTCGTGTCCTTCTTACGTCACTGAGAACACTTGCTTCGCCAGTTAGGATTAAGATTATAAAAGTGATTTGTAATTTGTGAGATAATACTTACCTGTGTGATGGAAAGATGGAAGAGAAGGAAATTTAAAAGGAAGATTATCCCGGCGACTTTAACAATGACCATAGGCTACCTGATTGTTCCCCTGTTTCCTTTTGTTTAATTTAATTAAGGTTAGTCTCAACGACTTTATTTAAAAATGTCAGTTGGCTGTATTATATTTGTTTGCACTCCTGTTTGATATACGGAATAAAATTGTCCTGAGGAGGGCCCACACCCAGGGCCGAAACGTTTGCGTAAAAAATGACGTTGTATGACCTACATTTCCAAGATTCATCCCACATAAGAAACTAGAGGTCAAGAATCCCTTTTTCAAATGGTAAGTTAATGATATTCTCCTCGGAGATTTGATGTTTTCGCGACGTTAATTTGGATATGAAAAAAAATCGGTTCATATATCTTCATGTAAAATACATCATGTATTATTAATATGATTCATCACGTGATATGAATGTGATTTAATAACGATTAAAAGTTATTCTGTTAGAATTTCTAATACCATGCGAGTATATGGAAATTACAGGTTCCAAGCGCGCAGGCGCTGATTTATTCGACTATTACGAGGGACACCAATTTCGGACTCTGCACGAATATCCCTAGAGTCCGTCTGCTGTTTGTTTCCGATTGTTGTCAAATACAAATGGCGAAATAGGTTATGTTTCTTGTGAATCCAGCAGACGACAGAGCTAGGGATATTGCTGAAAAGTTGGCGGAGTTGCTGGCGTGATTCTGCCGGCCAATGATATTCGAGCAAATCAAAGTTCGCGTGCTTGGAGCCTATATAGTTTCCACAAAATCGCATGGTTATGGAGTCCAGATGTTAGAAGGTGATACAGTAGTGGCATGTCCTATACCGTGCGATTATGTAGAAACTACAGGCTCCAAGCGCGCAAACTTTGATTTGCTTGAATATCATTGGCCGGCAGAATCGCGCCAGCAACTCCACCAACTTTTCAGTAATATCCCTAGCTCTGTCGTCTGCTGGATTCACAAGAAACATAACCTTTTCCTGCCACGGTCTGTCGTCATTTGTATTTGACAACAATCGGAAACAAACAACAGACAGACTCTAGGTATATTCGTGCAGAGTCTGAAATTGGTGTCCCTCGTAATAGTCGAATAAATCAGCGCCTGCGCGCTGGGAACCTGTAATTTCCACATAATCGCATGGTATATATTTTGTGACGTCAGAATCGTGAAATACGAGGGATTTCGTCGACAAATTGAGTCTAAACGAGGAAACGAATTCCATGGGAATTATTTTTTTATAGAAGCCTAAATTAATCTGTAGGGCGCATGCTCAGTGATTTTTAGCGTAGATTACCCAGTAATGTGTATTCCGAATGAATAAAAATGACAGGACGTTTATTATACATATCCAACATGGCTGCATCAAAATCCCTGCAATCACCGACTTGTCGTATTTTGATCGCATCCAGGAAATTAAAACGTCTATCACTCAATACAGGGAGCAAGCGCCCTGTGGAAATACACACTTGTCCCAGAAAAACTTATTTCCCCCATATGCGTCCCGTAAATAAGGCGCAATTTGTCGACGAAATTCCTCGTATTTCACGATTCTGACGTCACAAAATATATATAGGACATGCCACTACCCAACCAACACGAAATGGTGGAGAACACGTTTAATATGCGTTATAGTGGTGGAAATGTAGTGTACGGTGTAAAAAATAAACGTGTATCCACGATGCGGTTTTCCACTCACCATTATAACACGTTGATTGGAAACATTTATTTCAGACAACTGTTTTTTAACACGATTATGTTACGTTGAATTGAGACGTATACTAATTACATTTTTGTCAACATTTAATGCATGTGTTTTATACGTTTATAGACCAATGATTTCAGGGCTGCGGTCGACATTTAATAAATAATGACAAACTGTCGTATAACCTACGTATTCAAAAAAACGTTTAAAATATTCATGCTATTCACATTCTCTAAACGCTTAATTAACGTGGTTCTTACGTTTATTAATGACTTTCTTCAGTGTTCCTCCAAACGTTTAATAAATATTATTGCACTTACGTGTGTCACACGTATCTGCAAGCCATGTAAATACCTCAATCTATAGCAGATAATGTTGACGTTTTATGAATGCGTATTCCACGCTCATAAGCATTTTCGTTAGGGCATTTATCAGCTTTGAATCAATGCTACTAAATGTCGTGTAAGTTACGTTTGGAAATAACCGTTCGAATCATTAATACCTTTCACCTTTTTTAAACGTTCAATCAGTGACAGTTACGTTTATCTGCAATAACTTTATTCAGGGTTTCTTTGAAAGTTGAATAAATGTTTCCGCACTCACATGTGTGACGCACGTATTTGCAAACCACGTGAGCAACTCAAATGCAAAACATATCGATATCAAGGTTTTTATGAATGCTCATTTGACGCTTACAAACGTCTTTGTTATGTCATCAACCCATTGCGGCACCAAGATCACGAAACGTATCGATGTGAGTGTTGAATGTGAGTGATTACATTTGTATTTGTATTTTGAATAAGAGCGCGAGAGATGGCGTACAAGGTGTCATCACTAGTCTTTCCTTATGTTCCCCTACCCGAAGCGTGAGGAAGGTGATTGCCTCATAATTAGTGATATACAAGCCGTAGCAATGTAAACAACTGTATCTTCTCTAAATATTCAAATATATATTACTTATAGTTAAATGGGAGTACGAGTTATTTATCCGTTTTATCTAATCTAACAGTGAGGTAAGTGGGGGGTCCGTTAGCGTATTATCCCAATAAACACCAGCTCGTACATTACGCGTATTATACACGTCTTCTTCGTTGATTTTTGGTATCAATATATCATAATACATTTATGGAACGTATATTATACACGTTTATCAGTGATCCGATGATATTCCTTCAATAATCACGTTTTCTAAACGAAGAAATAACTTTCTTTACCTTTAATATACACTTATAATTCGGACAACGAATACGTTGTAAATTCACGTGATATATACATTTATTAGCCTGGACTAGGATACGTGTATTCAACTGCACGTACGAAACGCTCCAAAGTACGTATATTGCTGCACATATTATATACGTATTGCATACGTTTCCTCAAAACGTCTTTGAAAATCAAAAAATCAATGTATACCTCGCGGATTTTGAGTTACACTTTAATAACGTTCAATTCCTTTCGATGATTATACGCTTGAAATGCGTTGTCTTAAGTGTCATATCTACACGTCATTTATACGTTTTCCCGATATAATAATGAATGTGCAATATAATTGAATCGAGTGAGAACGTGTGGAACTCAAGGCAAAAAATTAAATTGAAAACATATTTGCAACTCGGATGTTTAGTTAACATATCTCAGTTGCATTAAAACACTGATATCATTGAGACAGATGCAAAATCCAAGACAATTACGAGAAAGTGACTGACTTTGTCAATAGGTAGTTTGGCGTAGTCGATAGAGCGTGCGAATAGTAATACAAGCTAATGCGAGCGTCCCCGGATCGAATCCCGGCCACAACAATAATGCGAAGTTTTTCTAAACTTAAAATTCTTACTTCGGAAGAAAGTACGATTGTTTGCGATGAGTAGTTGTTAATCAACGCCTCATATATTGTAATTAATTCGTTTTAAGTATCTTGATTTTTTTTTCCGCGCAACAATAATTTGGCCAAATATTCAAGTGGTACGCGTGTATTCAACGTTGTTTATTGCGTAATATTGAACGTATAGGCGTAACGTTTTCAATAAACGCTACTTATGCGTTTAACTGAGAACATTTTTCCTCTGAATGAACGTAGAGTATATGACCTTTTTATACGTTTTTCATACGAACTGGTGTTCATTGGGATTATAGTTGACGTTTCAGTTACGCGAATGCTAGGATATCGATAAACATACGAAATAAATGTGGATAGAACGCTCTGCAAGTAGGTTCTAATCACGTTGATCGAAAACGTCGATTCCATACGTATATAAGTCGTTTAATAAACCGAATATAAACGTTGAATTTCTCGTTTTGGAGGCGGACATTCAGTGGTATGAATAAACGTACTTGATAAACGTATAATATACAATCAATGTAGGCGGTTATTAAATCCAGCTTCCACCAATTTTAAACGTTTATTCCACCATTTCGTGTTGGTTGGGTACTGTGGCACCTTGAACATGGATTTTTATTTTGAACATCGTCTATCCCTAGGTTGAATTACTTGCGAACTGAGTTCTTTCAGGTTGGAAAGAAGTGAGAAAAAGAAATTTCGAAATCGAATTGCAAATTTTATTTGCATTGAAAACATGATTTTCTCATTTTATTCCCTCCACCGTTTTGCCCCATATGACCAAATGGAAAATTTTCGATTCTTCTCACCTCGATCCAATCTCAAAGAGCTCAGATTGCGAGCGATTCACCCTATAGAAGTAATTTCACGTCAAACCGGACAGCTTTCTGACCTCGATGTTACCGATTTCGCTATAATTTTTTTTACGGGTTCTATGGAACACATGAATTCATCAAACAATTTTTTTTTTTTTTTTTCGGTCCGTATTTTCCAAGTTACACGGGGGTGAAATTCAGGAAAAAGAGCCAAAAATCGAAAACATACTCCCCTTCAAACGGTCATATCTTTGGTTGTATTGATTCTAGAGACTTCATTCAGAAACCATTTTAAAGCTATTGAATGACACTATTATTATATATTTATTTAATTCTGCGGTAACAAACAATTTTAATTGTTATAAACAAATACAGGGTGAGTCGTTTCAAAGGTCCAAAATAGTTGAGACTTGCTTACGACGAAGGCACGCATTCAGTCAATCAGGTAAACAATTATCCGGTGGGGATAGGGTAGCAACGCTTAATCACGAATCACGGCGTGCCATTGCCGCAAGTAAGTCCCACCCATTTAGGACCTTTGAAGAGACTCACCCTGTATATTATTCAAAATATGATTTTCGAAGCAAGAGCCACACGATAAAACTCTCAAAAAAATATGAGCGTATTCCTTGATCAATTCTCTACAAAATCGTTAAGTTGAAAGGATGGAGAACCGATGGGAACCATGTCAAAACGATTTATTTATAAGCGACGGCGCGCGCTACCACCTGAAAGCCCCGGCTCGGGTACGGTTTTTCGGTGGCAGCGCGCGCCGTCGCTTATAAATAAATCGTTTGAACATGGTTCCTATCGGTTTACCATCCCGTTGTCTGAACAATTTTGTAGAGAATTGATCAAGGAATACGTTCATATTTTTATTTAATTTTTACGCCTGGTTCTTGCTTTGATAACCACGTTTGAATATTATATTTGTTTATGACACATCGAATTGTTCATCATTATGAAATTCAAAAATATATAATAATAGTGTCATTCAATAGCTTTGAAATGGTTCTCGGAAGAAGTCTTTTGGATGAAGACAACCAAAGATATGACCGTGTACAGTGGAACCTCCCTAAGTGTCCATCTATATAAGTGCTCGGCGCGAAAGGGGAATACAGTCCGCTCTGGTAATAGGGCCACTATCAATAGGGCCGCTTCCCCAGGTTATCGCTCGAGCTCAACCCCCACTACTGGCTCACCTCGGGTACATATTCGTCTCTGTCAATAGGGCCGAATGTTAGCTCAATGAACGCGCGTCAGTAGTGGGGGTACCCAAGTTCCAGGAAAAATACTCTCCTAACCGCCCATAGCCGGCCCTATTATCAGAGCGGACTGTAGTTCCCCCACCATGATGTTTTTCGCTTCGTCGTTTTTTGTCCTATGCGCGATAACCATGTGCGATAACCATGCGCAACGGCGTTTTGTTTACCCGGCAAAATGGAAAAATCAAAACGTAAAGGAATATGTAAATCGTGGGATCTGAATGTTAAATTGAGAGGGATAGATGAAGTGAAACGTGGTACTGATCCCGGCATCGTTACCAAGGAATTAAGTGTGCATGTTAAAACAGTGAAAAGATGGTTAGGAAAAGAAGAGACTGTAACAAAGTGGAAAGACGATCACGAGGATATGTCACTGGCTGGCAAAAAGAGGATTAAACTTCCAATGCATCCGATGGTGGATCATGCTATTTGGATGTGGTTTAAGGAGCATCGTGCTGCTGATTTCCCAATCACTGGACCAATCGTTCAAATTCAAGCATTGAATATCTGGAAATTATCTGGTGATACTACGGAATTTCAGGCGAGTGCAGGGTGGTTAGAGAAGTGGAAGATTCGGCATGGAATCAAGCAAGTGACACTTTGTGGTGAGATATTGTCTGCTGACGAGGTTAGTGCAGAAGCTTACACTGAAAAAAAAGTATACGTCCTACAGCGATAAATTTCGGTACTATAACAATACTCGTATAAGTTATACACCAAAACGACGTTTTAGTGTATAGCTTATATTTTTCGGTACCACACCGATACTCGTTAAGAAAAAGAAAAAGGTTATGACAAAAGACATTATAAATGTCATTATAAAGAAAATAATAATATAACCTCTTTCATGTTATTACTATTTATTATTAATAATATTACAATTTACTTCTTACCATTAAATTAAATGCAATCCATTCCCATAAAGAAATTTTCTTCGCATATTTTTATAAATTAAGAATTTAATGTTGAATTTTTTAATACATATAATTTTTTAAAACTATACTAATCTAAATTGTCAATGGTTTTTACTATACTCACTGGTGGCTTGCTATAGTATCGTACGGAAAATATAAGTCCTACAGCGATATTGAGTATTGTGATTATTCAGATATTTATATTAGTACCACACCAGCGCGTTAAAATCGAGTATGCGTATGGGTCTTATACGTTTTTTTCAGTGTATAAGGTTAAATTTGCAAGAATCATCAGAGAGGAAGCATTGATGCCTCAGAAAATTTTTAATTGTGATGAGACAGGTCTCTACTTTTGTCAGGTACAAAGGAGATCATTGAATTCCACCAAGCGTCACTGCAGCTGTGGGATTTAAGGTGCAGAAAGAAAGACTGACTGTAATGGCTTGCTGCAACGCTTCTGGTACCCTGAAACTGCTCCTCATGGTGATTGGAAAATATGCAAAACCTCGTGCTCTAAAGAACTTGACAACTCTTCCAGTATTTTACAAAAATCAGAAAATTGCGTGGAACATGTGCCTTCTTGTTCGAGGAGTGGTTTAAGGAACAATTCGTCCCTGAAGTGGGAAAATATTTGAAATCCCAGGGATTGCCACCGAAAGCAGTTTTATTCATGGACAACTGTGCAGCACACTCAGCTAATTTAGCTGTGAATCACATCCGAGTTGAATTTTTACCACCCAATACAACTCCTCTAATTCAACCAATGGACCAGGGGTGCCTTCAAAATATCAAAACCTTATATAAGGTAGAGTAAACGTAATGGATTCTGAGCCGGATGTGTTTGACAATTCTAGAAACAGCCAATCGGCGCTCTGGATTACAAAAATGCAGAGCGCCGATTGGTTGTTTCTTCAATTGTCGAACACATCCGGCTCAGAATCCATTTCATTAAGCTTACAGTTGATGACATTTATCATGGATCAATTCAATAATGGAGCCAGCATTCCTCAAGCTCTGAGAAATGTGACAATACGAGAGGTAATATTTTGGCTCCATGAGGCTTGGTCTAAAGTTGCTCCTACCACAATCAGTAAAACATGGAAAAAGGTAAAGAAATCATATTTACCATCGTGGTATTATCTTGAAACTCATTCAGTGATTTTTGTTCATCGTTACGTATCAATTTTTTCATGATATTTACTCGATATTTTTCAGCTGTGGCCCGATATTTCGGAGACCGTTGCCTCTGTATGCCCCAGCGAAGCCGATACCAACGTATCTGACAACCAAGAACACCATTTAATTACCGAATTTCATCAGCATCTCCAAAGTCACGAGGATTATGGCATCTCAGCTTTTGATGCCGAATCTCCAGTGTACTAGTTCTACATTAAAGTAGTTGATACGAAATAATGACACTATTTATCTGTGATTTAATCTTGTCATTTAACCTAAGTTCATATCAATAAAAAGAAAAAACTTGCGTTTGTTTTCGCTTGAATGTTATTTGTGATTTCAAAAAATATTTGATTGTCTCCCTGAAATTTTTTATTACGATTGAATTGATTTTTTTATTGTAAATTCTCACTAATTATTTATTTCTGTCGTATCTCGTATTTAAATTCCGCAGGCGCGCGAGCCTGTGATTGGCTCTTTTTCCCACCATTACTCGTATACCCATCTCTCTTCGATTCTCGGCGCTCTCGCTCTCTCACTGACCGAGTGGGGAGCTTTATAAGTGCTCCGTTCCGAGAATCTAAACCCCCGAGCGTGGACACTTAGGGAGGTTCCACTGCAACATGCCCACCGACGCTTTCTTACGCCAGCCACACGCACCCGAGCCGGGTCTCTCGGTGGCAGCGCGCGCCGTCGCTTATAAATAAATCGTTTTGAATATTTCCAGGACACAAGAAAAATTCAAGGATATTTCCAGGAATTTCCAGGGACAAGCGAAATTCAAGAACATTTCCAGGACCTTTAAGGGCTTTTGAGCGAGCCCTGACAACTTCTCGATCGGATGAGCGCCTCTAGCGCCCAGCTCAAGAACCCTATTGAAATGACTACATCTATAGGGCAGTCTCTAAAAAAAAATAATATCAAAAGATTGCTAACGAGAGCCTGTACAGTAATGTTCATTAATGGCTTCGCGGTGGCTAACTGTTTTTTTCGGACTTTTTCGGATACAATCGAATAAAATAAAATTATATTATTTTTATAAGGGGTCATAATTATTATTATTATAATTTCGGCCATCGGCGCATGAAATACGACTAGAATGGAGTCTTGTTTCCGAAAAAGTCAGAAAAAATAGTTAGCCACCGCGAAGCCATTAATGAACATTACTGTACGGCGTGCTGGTATCCCCAGCACCGGTTTTCCAGATGAAGTGCAGAAAAATAATGTTATTACTACCCTGTGTCTGTGTATCGGCAATGTATTAGTGTCAGCTGATTTCACAGCTTCGTATACTGGGAATTTCTCTAACGATGGAACGATTCGTGCCCCTGGGGGTAGGCAATTGGAGACACACCGCATTGTAATAACATAGGATGTATCTTCAATTGTCTGCCTGAAATCGCACGGATCGTTCCATCGTTAGAGAAATTCATGGTATAAATAAATCAATGATTAATTGGAATTTCATTCGATTACTTTTCAGAAAGCAGCGGGCACTAGCTGATAATCTGAGGATCACCCCTCCGAAATCTGAGAGTGATTAGTGGAGCAATAGAGACGTGATCCGTCGACTAAATAGCGGTTGTGACAACTGGCCGAAAATGCGCGCTCCGTCGGTTGCAGAAGCCCTTAAGACTTCCAGGACCACTAGACACTATGGAAGAGTTTGAAAACCGTGGCTTTCAACGGCAGATTCTGTGACATCATATCGAGCACCAGGTGTAAGATTTCAGTTCTACTGATTATTGAATTGATTTGTGATGACAATAACTCAGCATGTTGTTCGAAATGATCGAATATTAATTGTTTTCAATACAATATTTTCAATTCTATGAAAATTGATCTCTAAATATGTTAAATGTTCAATTAAAATAACATACTTTGAAATTTGTTTTCTAATAATAACTTTGTAAATTAATAGGGGATACTAATTGCTGTGTAACAGATTACTCCTATTTCTCAAGAAGATCTTTGGCTTCGTTAATTTTAGCTGCTAAATAAGGTGAACCGCCTCTATCAGGATGATTAGCGGACATGACTCTCATGAAGTGTTCTTTCACTTTTGCTTTGCTGGCGGTCGGCGATACTCCCAAAATGAGACTGGCTTCCCTCTTGTTCATTTTCGACTCGAAGCCACCTTTGTAATATCGATTATTGGCCAGTGACTGAAACACAGACATGGTTATACCTACATATCAGTTTTGGCACAACTTTAATCTCTAATCTGCATTCATAGAATTGAAACAATTGTCTTTACCAAAGTTTCGTACAACTCATTACCTGTGAATCTAGCTTAGGCATGTTCTTAACCGCTTCGGCCATCTTTTGGGAAAGTGTTGGCATTGCTCTGAGCACATACCGGCCAGCAAAACCGACCACAGCTAAACCAAGACCCGCAACTATAGCTGAGCTAGCCTGAACAAATATTTATGTTATTTCACTCTAATGCTATGATATTAAAACCGTATTTTCACATCTGAATTTTCATCTTTCATCATTACAGGGCTCATAGCGGACAACTGGGCGAATAAAAGTGAGAAAAGTGACTTCCAATATTTGAAAAATTACTATTTAGTGACTAAAGAGTGACTAAAACTTGAACTATGTGTTAAGAATGTCCTAATACGTGCACAGTTAAAATTTTTATGAACTTCTGACATACAGAAAATAAGATATTCGCGTCGGAAGTGGGAAGTTTTAACACGGAAAGCATATGACCAAGGCTATTAGAACCAACATTTTGATTGATAGCATCATTTTGCTTCTGTAGTTTCATGAAAAAAACTAACATGTAGTAGTTTAGTATGTTCCGAATGTTATACCAAAAGATGAAAGCGATCTGACGTAGAGTTTCGGTGAAATTAGCTGTGACAATGTACTCGGCGAGGGAAAAACTAGAGAGAGGAAGGCACAACAACGCTTTGTAGCGGCGTAGTCGTACACTCATATATGACACACGGAACGAGGAGGACAGTTACCCACTGAAATTGTTCTCTAGAGAGCGGTTACCGAAGCATGCTCGGCATATGTTCAGGGCGCTCAAACTTTTGGCTTGGATTGTGGCTGAACTACCTTAATTGGTTAGAGTTAGAGAAATTCTATCTTCGTACTTTTTTATAGAGCATAAAATTCCCTTTAGAAGTCTGTATTTAGATAGTTTATAAATCGAGCTCTTTACGAGAAAACACCTGATGACAAGAATATGTATTTACAAAAAAGTAACTGCTATTGAACTGTATAAATCAAGTGCTATTCAGCAACGAAACAAAATATTTTTTAGCCTATACAAAACTTTGATTCAATAACCCAGCATAACTTGATGCATAAGAAACATTTTCATGTACACATGGCGAGGTTGATTCTGGCCCAGAAGTGATTGTTTGGTATATGATTTAACATGCTATCCCGATCACTTCCGGGCCAGAATCAACCTTGCCATGTGTAGAAAAACTATTAACAAAACAAGACTCTAGAAAATATTGAAATCTGAGATTGGTTAGTAAATTATCGCTCTGTAGATTTACAATCTACCCACATAAGACTGAAAGCGAAAAAAATTTCTAAAAAAATGTCCGGATTATTGAAAAATATTTGAAAAAAGTGACATTGGCAGGAAAAGTGACAAAAAATTGAGTTCGTTAAAAGAAATGACTAAAAGTGAGAAAAGTGAGGCACTATGAACCCTGTCATTATGAAGATTATGCATTGTTGACAATAATAGAAAGATTCACCGTATTCATTATTTATTCTTACGTACACACATGATATCGGTATCTGTCCGTATGAAGTTGGCCCCACAGTCTTCTTTCTCTTTTTTTCTCTATGTAACCATGAAGGATAGAAAGAGACGAAAGACTTTGGTGCCAACTTCATACAGACAGATACCGATATCATGTGTGTACTTCGTGTGTACTATATACTCTTGGAATTTGAATAAGTTCCAAGTTATTCAATTCTCCTAAGTTAGGTTAGGTTCGACAGAACGAGCAATTTATATTGTCGCATGAAATATGCGGAGGAGATTATGTCAGAATACTTATCAAAGCGATTAAAGAATTGGTTCATTTTCTTTTCACCATTTGTCAGATCTTTCTATTCAACGCTGCAACGCTACGATACGATGAGAAGACACCTTCGAAGAGCACGTCAACACCTTGAACCCTCGTTGTTCGTTTTATTCGATGTTGACAGACTAAATTTTTACTACATAACGTGTTATGAGGCTGTCGTCCCATGCAGGGTACGGGGTGATGGGGTGAAACGTCCTTGTGACAGTGTTGCCAGATGGTCCGTGGTCGTACCCCTAGCATGTAGAAATACCGTGACCATATTCCATCGAGGGTCAGAATCGGGTCAAAGTCGTGTTTAGAATTGGTTTTGTCCGTGCGCTCTAGCGGTGGAAACGGGCGGGATGAGATAAACGTGCTCCTTTGTTTCCATCGAGGGTCAAAATCGAGTCAGGGTCGAGTTTAAGGCTGGATTCCCATGGGGCCGGAATTCACGGATCCGGAACGGAAATCTAGTGACCTTTTCCATGTGTGGTATATACATACACGCAATACATGGAAAAGGTCACTAGATTTCCGTTCCGGATCCGTGAATTCCAGCCCCATGGGAATCCAGCCTAAGGCCCTGCCACGATCAAACGCGAACGCAGACGCAGCGCAGGAGCAGCGCTCCTTATTGGTAGTTGACCCGATTTGTCCAACTTCAGACCAATGAAATTTCATTGTCCGATAAAGTTGCACATGACCTTGGACAAATACCTAGGGATACTGCCAACGCGAATTCATAACTGTTTCTAAAATGGCGTGCGCCTGTATCCCTAGGTATTCTTCCATCATATGCAACTTTATTGGACAATAAAATTTCATTGGTCTAAAGTTGGACAAATCAGATCAATGAGGAGCGCTGCTCCTGCGTCTGCGTTCACGTTTGATCGTGCAGGCAAGGCCTTTAGTTAGTTTTGTCCGCGCGCTCCAGCGGTGGAAACACTCCGTAAGTAGAGTTTGGGTCGACACGAGATGTTTGTTTCTACCGCTAGAGCGCGCGGACAAAACTAACTCTGACCCGATTTTGACCCTCGATGGAATAGCACTCACTCTGACCCTCTCTCTGGATGCGCAACGCCGTGGATATCAACCCAAAACTCGTTCGCAGCAGTTTAGTAACTTACTAGATTTTCCGAGTAAAATCACTAAAAATCTAGTGATTCCTAGTGATTTTACTAGAAGCATCCAGTGAGTTACTAAACTGCTGCTAACGAGGTTTGTGTTTTTATTCCTGGCGTTCCGCATTCAGAGATTGTCACGGTATAATCGAAAAATTATATCATTTATACAGGGAAGATACGGGTATGGTTTCCACTGAGTCACAGCCAACTCGGCACACTCCAGGTTTTTCGTCTGTTTATTGCAGGCCGGCCATCCGCATTTTTTCTCTGGTTGAATAGATTTGCTTTCGGAAGACATCGATTTGAAAAAAAAAAGAAGAGTAGATGGTCAGCCTGCAATAAACAGACGAAAAACCTGGAGTGTGCCGAGTTGGCTGTGACTCAGTGGAAACCATACCCGTATCTTCCCTGTATAGTTCCATCTACAGTACAACGTAACGATAATTACTTATATATTAAAAACAGGATAGTAATTTAATTAAACAATCAGGGGAGAGATTTCAGCATATTATGATAGATAGGCATCGGTCATATAACTTGCTGAATTTCACCAGCTACATAAAATAATAAAGAAATGATTGATGTACAAAAAAACTAGTTGTTACATCTGGTGCATGGTGATAGCGGGATTAGAAAGTCCATGCTCTGGTACCATTCTGACTAGAATGAAAGCTGTGTTACGATTTGCCGAGTTGATACTACCGCACTGATTTGGTTTGGTTTTCTTCTGCCCGCTGCTGTACTGCCTTTGCTCGTAATTTCGCTATAGTGCTCGCAGACAGCGATCCAGGGACTTTGAATACACTCTGCAAAGTTCAAATTGTCACATAAATGCGACCAACTGATGCTTGAGAGTGAAAACTCGTCGCTCGAGAAGTGAAATTGATAATCGGTAGAACGATAATAATAATAAAGGAAATACCTGCATGAAATCATGACATTGAACAACGATGCTGTCTTTTGTAATTTCCTTAAAGCACTCGGCTAATGCTGTAAAATCTTGACAAGATAGCAAATTTTCTCTATTTCTTTTGATGAGCGTTAATGCTACCCGAAATATAATCTTGCTACCTTCATAAAAGAGGCAATCCCATATTCTCAAGGTTGTCTGAAAAATTGATCAAAAACAAACAATATACTTGCAATTCGAAAGAACTCTAATGGGATTGTACATAAGGTTGATTTGTACGTAGAATTTTTTTTTTCAGCACAGACTTTTGTCAAGCGTAAGTTGGGAACCTCTGACTGTAATAGCAATCATGCTAATGCAACAGAAATAAATTCAATTTCCTGACCTCAATAGGAAGAACCTCTGCGAACAAACAGATAAACCACTTTGTTGTTATCACTGCCCAAGGCAAGCCCAAGTTTGTCACGTGTTGATGCACGTCTGGCATTTTTAGCCTATAATAGTAATAATAATCAATGGCTAGGAGGTGTGAACAAGGGTAACTCGATAGTTTCATGATAACGATTGGCAATGGAAAGAGTCATCGTCTGGGAGCAGGAGAAGGATTCTCAGCATTCTGGGAATTTATTTAAAATCAAAATTATTTTTCATACCTCACTAGTTCTGACAGAACATCAATGTCTGTGAGCAGACCATCCATGGTAGGTGTATAATACTCTGGTAATAATTTCTCTATCAACATTTTGAGCAACCAAAATGCAGTTTCTTCACTTTTGGTTACCAATAAAAGTAATCCAGCTATGTAATTCAAACCCTAACAAAAATTCGATCTTTATAATATATGTTGCTAATGACGATGGTAAAATTATTCCATAGCTCTTATCGCTGGTTCTGGTTGAATAAGTGAATCAACCTAATGTCCATCGTTCCTATTATGTTCCGAACGTTTCAATAGAAAATTGAATTTTAATCAAAGAAAAAGATTACTCTTGTTGTAGTTGAACGATAATTCGTCTACTAACTTGGCAGTATCCAACTGTTTTGTTCTGATGCGCAAAAGCTAGTAAAACATTATAGAGCTGATGCTGTTGGTTTTCAGTATTGTTGTAGAAAATGTTGTCAGGAAACGTACGGGGAAGATCAGTCTTTATAATCTCAATTACATCACGACTGTGATGTCCGTCCAACAGTCTGTGATACAAATCAGGGGATGCATTTTTCAACTCCTCAGCTCCGCTCACCGTTAACCATACCTATATTAAAAGAAATCGTTAATCAATGAGTTGAGAGGGATCATTACTTTCTGACCACGTAATGTAATATCAAAGGAAACATTTGATAAATTGAGATGTAATATTGTTGTACAACTTGTTATATCTTATTTATATTGCATATGACTTGTTGAATTTTTGCCACTGTGACTCTAAATATTAAACATCAATTACTCGAAGAACTTTAATCGTTTCATCTTCAGACAAAGACATAAGTAAATAGTTTACCAAGTTAACCACAATGAAGTAATACATATTATGATTCATAGAGTGTAGTAGATTCACATCATAGAGTTTTTTTTCCATTTGCAGTTAGAATTGTTACCTTGAAAATTGACCCATGAAAAGAATATAAAATCAAATTTCTAGTCCTACTAGGTGAAGGATTCTTTTCGTTTGGTTTTTTTTTTTTCTTTTTCCCTCATGAAAACCATCGAATGTCCGACTCAGAAGATCAATGGTAGATCTAGATCAAAATTCTTTCTCGTTTCGATTTGGGTGTGTCAATACTCACGGTTCCCCGATGAACCCCTGGAATGCCCTTTCGAACATATCGTTTTATAGTGTTACTACGTTGAAGAGATTTCCCTTCGCCGATTATATCTGCCCATTTTTTCGCCCTTTTAGCCAAAACTTTCAAATATTCAGACATAAACTCTTCATAGGTTTGGTAGTCGAAATTTTGTGGCCTTTCGAATCCATATTCGTCGACATTGCTGACGACGAGAAATGAATAAATAATTATTAAAAACTATTCGTTACGTGATTTTGACGTTTTCGACAGTGCCGCGCAACAAAGTAGTGGGGCGTGGAGACACATAACCCTCAAAGTCGTCGCAGAATTGGAATTTGACAATGTTAATCAATCAAGTTTTTATCATTATACGCGGGAGGACGTAGAAAAGTTTTATTAGAATAATAGGTGGTAAATAGTTACATACAACAGTGCCTTGGGTAAATACCATTTACCTAAAATACGAGCTGGCCATTCCAGGATGGGGCGGACGGTGCCATTTACAAATTCCTACTTGCCTATAACAATAATAGTAACATTATAGTTCTTCTTCTTCTGTTCCTTGAGGCTTATTGTAACACTATTGTCTCTCTCTCTCTCTCCTCCTTTTATGACTTATCGCTCTTGCGAGCATGTAGTCGAACCAAGTAACACTATAGCACGGAGTTGTAGTAAGGAAACCGATCTTAGCCGAGACCGTCTCCCAAAAGTGGAATAGTGATTTCAGGGTAATAATGGCGCATTCCGCCGAAAGAAATAACACTCAACAAGTAACGCATGCGTAGTATGCATAAGCTGTATCCTTGTCTCTCTCACAGAAGGTGCGAGTGAGAGGGTTTAACGGGGTAGGGATTTATTATGACAGCAAGTTAGTGAGGTTATGGTGACTTGTGAAATTCGTGTTCCGTGTCCAGTCCACACTACGGAGTGAAAAATCATAGGTAAGTATCCTGTAATAGTTATTGAATGAACTGTTGGCCATAAATTGTGGTAATACCTGATTAATTCTACATGAACTTGCAGCCATGGAGCAAGAACACGATGAATTCAATTTCACGTACTTTAGGAGTAAGCTGACTGCTGAGTGAAAGTGTTTTACCTTCACCGACTTGGGGCTATACAAAAAGGAAATGATACATTTTTCGGTCTACAGAAGATGGAACCGGATTTCACTGTGAGAAAAAGAGTTGCTGTTTTAGCGAATATGCACATTGAAATATACGTCGACAACGAAATCATGCCGTTTACACAATTTATTATTCTTCTTAATATGGATCAGTTTATTAGTCTTTTGAAAAGTGTAGATGAATTATCATTGCCGAATCATTGAGGTACAACAATTTTTACAATCATTTTCAAAACGAAAACTGAATAGTTTGTTTATAAAATCTTCATATTTATTTAATATTGACCACGAATTGTACCATATTGTGTATATTAGGGTGTGCCAGAATTTTTTTTTTTTTTTCGATCTTCCACATCAAAAATCAAAGTGGTTTTATGAACTAAGAAGCCTCGATGAAAGAGGGCACTGAGAAAAAATGCGAAGTGGTGTGTCACTCGACCAGAAGTGAGACACCTTTTAAACTTGATTATCAGCATCCCCCTTTCGGCAGTTGAAATATTACATGACATTCAGCTGTCTCAGCATGTGGTATAATAAGTAGAAAATGAACAAGAATTGTTCGAAATTAATCTATAAACATGTACTTTTTTTTTTTTTCAATTTTGTTCTCGAAACATAATTTTTTATCAGTCTATTTCTCATACCACCTTGTGATTTTATTCAACTTGCTGTGAGACTTCACCTCGCGAAAGGGAGTTTTGGTCAATTGAGTCTAGCAGGTGCCTCAATCACTATGACTTCTGATCGACTGATACACATCAGGTGTCTTAAAAAAAATTAAAAATCAAAAAATATATTTTACATCAAGATTAAAACAGACCACATTGTTTTAAAATGTGAATGATAATGTTCGTACCCAAATTCCAATACTTTTATCTCGGCCCTTGTGTGTAAAGAAATTGCGCAAGCACTTCACCAAGTGCGGGAAATCAGATATGAACCATAGACGGCGTGTAGGATCAACCACATGTTGTATACTAACACACTTCTTCGACACTCCAAAAATTTTCCACATGTTACGATTCAAAAAGGCACCATCCGTTGCTACAGCATCAATCCTCAGTCCTGATTTTTCCGCCAAGGCTATGCATTCAATTATCAATTGATGCAAAATAGTGTCAGTTGCGCTTCCTTTGCTCAGAAAGCAACCGAGGCTTTGAACCTATTTTCTCTTCCAAGGCTGGAACATGAAAACTAATGCTTCCTTCTCCCTCTGATGTTTCGGTGTGTACTTCCCTAAGTCCGTGAATCCCTCTACTCTTAAGTTTTGGCGATTGAATGACAAGGTTTTCGTCAACTTCATTTCGTCAATTAACAAAGTACCTGAAGTGGTTACATATACATTTATTTTATGCCCAGTAAGGTTTACATCTTGAGTTAGAGGTATGGAAGCAGTTATGATACTTACCACGTACTTCGTCACGCTGCATGCTTATGGTTTTTACTGCGGAGACCTCGAAAACACTTGATTGGAACCCATAACATCCACTGATACGTCTCATATACTTGTTCAATGTAGATACATCTGGAAGAACGAGTATCCTTCGCTTACGCAGATGTTCGTAAGCCTTCTTGCTTTTGATCCGAAGAAGCAGGCACTCGTATACCCACTGAGTGGTATATCGCATCCCTTTCATATCCTGAACCCGCGACACTGCAAAACAAGCTTGTACACCGGCTTGTTCCCAAGGTGTTAGATTTCCAATCGATTTATCAAATGCTGTTACATCTGCTTGATTGCATTGGTTTTTTGATGATACAACTTTTTTTTTTAGTGTCTGTACCTGAAAAATAAGACAACATATATTTTAGAACTTATTGAAACTGAACTTTTTTTAGAGTACATAATATTATATAATGTTTGCTGCTGATAGCTGTAGCACCTTTGATTTCAGGAGCTTGCGGTTACGGCGAAGTTTATTGCATCGCATATGTAAGCTTTGTCTTGCATTTTTTAAATGAAAGACTTTTACCTGTGTAGTTATTCGCTTTGTAGAATTTTTTGGAATTTACTGCACGGATCACACCACAATTGTGGGCGGCCAATATTTCCAATATTTCTTCGTACAAAGCCGTTGCAAGCATTTTCACTAGAATGAATCAGTTAGTAGAGAACATATTCTTCGAATATTTTTGCTGAAATAATGAATAACTAGTCATTCTGTTATGCTTACGCTTCCTTCGACTTATAATTTGCTTGCTTGCAGGGAGATAATCTTGAAACTTCAAGAAATAGATTTTGCAAATCGCACATTTCTGTTATGTTATCCGCCTAAGTCATTATAATTTTCATTTGATGCATGAATACCTTAACAATGCATAATAGCAATTAGTAATGGGTAGATTTCACTAAGAAAAATTTTCTATGTGCACATTACGCAGATGCACTGATCAAAATTTAAGTACATACCTCGACTTTCAAGTCCGCATACATATTTATGCTTTGCAATTCAGCTGAACGATCTGCCGTCCATACAGACCATTTTATAAATTTATCAGCGACAATATTTACTATCCAAAGTTTGTTTAGATGAGAGGATACTGTTTTGTGACTATGTACCATATCTGCGACCATTTGAAACAGGATGCTTGTTTTGATCTGCTTTGCCGTCTTAACGTCATCACAAGCATAATTCATGTGGTCAGTCGATATCTTTCGTTTCAGGTCTTCTCCTTGTTTTGCAGAAGTATCTGGGTCAAGTCTTACCGTGTGTTCGAAACACGTTTTGAGTTTTCGTTTTTTTGTCACAGTCGTAGGTATTTCTGACGGAAAAATTATTGGGATCGCAGTACAAGTCAATAGCGGTACTTTCCTTGGCTTTATTGAGACTATCCCACCAGATTGATATATTATGCGGTCTCTCTCAATATCACTTTCCTTGAAATGTAAGATACAGATTCGATGCTTTGAATTGAAATCATTTACACCTTTATCCCTTAATATTTTTCGCCATTCCAATAACTGTTGCTCCTGCATAAATACAAATAATATTTCGATAATTATGGTGAAATAAATAATACAGTTTTACAGATGTTAAATATTTATGTTATTTACAGAGGAAGCTTTGAACATCGAGTGTTTGTTTGCTTTATCTAAGGTTTTATCCCAGTATTTTGTGCGGCAGTACGGTACACGACAGGCAAACATCTTCTTGAATTTGATTATAAAATTATACCTGATAATGATTCAAGAAATATTATTAATTACACACATAATTGACTGTAATACTCAACACGATCTACCAGGTTATTTTAAACAGTCATTTTCAATATAATTATAATTATATTACACTTTTACAATAATTACAATTTCGTATTTTCGTACTCACCATTTCTAAACACTCGTCCAATTTCGCGGCCTTGCTAATAACAACAAGTCATCACAACCTCACTAGCTTGCTATCATTTTTTTTTTTTTTTCCTTGGGCTTATCTCCTAAATAAGGAATGTAGCCTAAGCTTGCTATCATAAATAAATTATAAATGTTTGTAGGATAATTATGGGCTTTACATTTCTAATACGGCGATATATCGTGATTATCTCGATAAACGAAATACACTATGAAGGGTGGGGGTCGATATTTCGAAAGATCAGTATTCAGAACGGCCAAAAATTCGAATATTAAAAAGTTGAACACAAAAATAACGAGAGACAAATTAATTCGAAATTCTTATTTTCGAAAGATCATTTCTTCGAATGACTTATTCAGCAGGCGGTCACCTGTCAGAACGCTGGTTTATTCGAAAATGTATTTTCTGATAATTTTTACTCTGAATAAGTATAATGAAGAAAATATAAATGTATAAAGTCAATATTTCTAAATTTTTAATCTTTAGAGACCAGAAGTTCGAAAGACCAAAATCTCGAAAGATTTAAACTTCGAAAAATAATATTTCGAACGTATTTTCTCTGCGTAGATGAATTTGGATCAAAATTTTTATTGTTTATTGAAACATCATCCAAAAAACCGTATGAAAGATTCGAGATTCTGACCTTTCGAATTTTCGGTCTGTCGCTAAAATATATTCGAATACGTGAAGATTCGAAGTCTCGACAATTCGAAATATTGATATTCGAATTGTCAGACGTTTCGTTATATTTTCAATTAGATATTTCGTCTTTCGCAATTCTGACCGTTCCAATTTTTTATTTTAGTACAAATATCTTTCTACATTTCGATATACGTAATTTTTTAGTTACTACTTGATAGGCCTTCTCTAAACTGGCCTTTTTGAATTTCGTACCATCGCTATTTTAAAATTCGAAATATTGGTCATTCGAAATATTGGTCTTTCGAAATTTTGGCCCCCACCCAATATCATCAATAGGGAAAACGATTAAGGCATGATATGTACGCACGACAAGCCGACAAAAACGGTATACACGTATGAACTCGAGATGTATAGCAATTCATAAATTAGTGATTATCGTATTTCTTTAACTAGAGTATAATCGAATTTGTATGGCACTTTAGAGAAAATTACTATTGTCACATATTTATAATTTCGTTTATTCGTTATATTATTATATTTATATAGAAATTGTTCCTCCCGTACATGTATACATGAAAATTATGAATTCTGCAAATAAATCGATGTGTGCTTGATTTGAATTATTCAATCCCTTTTTTCATCAAGTGGAACATTATAATTTCAAAAATGCTGTATAAATTGATATTTGAAATAAAAATACAGTTTACTCAATCTTATTGGAAAATGTATATTTGTAATATTTTGCTAATGTACTTTTAGTAAATTTATTTAGACAGATCCGTTGGCACATTTAGGTATATAAACAACACTCACGAACAACTTGTTAGTTTAAACCGTAATTTTGCTGGATGCACGTCAGTTATTTTCCGATTGTTTTTTACATGTTATTCAAATGGAAAATGGAAAAACTAAATTATGCAGTTCTAAATATAAATATTAAGAGCTCATATTTGGCTGAGATATTGTATTTCAGATGCTCTACGGGAATGTTGATGCGCGTTTGAATCTTTATTTTTGGCCTACCCTAATCTACATGTTACTGTTCTCACAGGGTACGGTATCAAACTGTATCAGAATTTCGGGGCTGCAGTGTGAGTGCACCCGCTCCACTATCTAATACCTGTACATGAATTCTGTTTCTGGATATACGGGAGGCTGGGGCACAACAGAGGCCTCAAGAAAATTTTCAAATTCCAACGACTTGTGATGTTTACGTGCAGTAAAGATTTGTGATTATTATTATTTATATTATTTCTAGATTTTTTAATGTGGGTCCGTTCTGCTCCACCCTACCCTATTACCGTATTGTTCCGAGTATAAAAAAACGAAAATTGTGCTATTGTAATCCACAAAGAGTAGCCAAATTTGTGACAGCGGCTCGTATTCATGTGTGTGCTCACGCGTAGCGTGCCCCAATAATTCTGTTTCGCTCGACTATTCCGGCTTGATAGCCCATATCGTTGACATTATTGTTTAGTTCGGGTATATTTGATCATCCTCAGGCTGCACATCTGGCAAATGTCTAAACTCTAAACGAAAGAAAATTTAAGTAAATGGTCATTACAAAATAAATTGTTCAAAAATGGCTGCACTTACCCAGGCAAGATGCGAAAATTATACAAAACTGCAGCCGCTGTCACAAATTTCGCTACTTTTTGTGGATCACGATAGCACAATTTTCGTTCGCGTTTAATGCATCGCCACACTGCCGTGAGGTGTCCGAACGTTTGTTCGATTCGGCAGCGTGTAGTGACGTGATATGCGGTATATCTTTCAGCAGGGCCGGAGCCTTCTGGTGCATTACGGACAGGTGTGAGTAACACCGGTGAAGGAGTGTACCCACTGTCGCCTACGAAAATATACTCAACATCTAAAGCAATTCTTTTCATTTGACAGGGCGATGGACCAACTCAGAAGAGATAATCACTTCAGTCAAGTTTGTACTACTTTTCAATTCGTGATCATAAATTTGTTCTCAACAGAGAATTTAATTATGACCATTTGTTTCCATTATGAGAAATGGTGATTGATCCCGATTTGTGATTTGTGGCTGCGTTGATTGAACAGTACTTCGGCAACACTTTCGATTTTCGGCTAACTTCGCTTTTAGATTTAGAATCAAGATAATTTGTTATCATTTTTATTCCGCCGCTCAAGTGCCTTCATAAAATAACCGAACGTTGCATTCGAAAGAGAAGAATTATAAACAACTATAACGGGAGCTATGATAATTCCCGTATTATTATCAACGGATAAAACATGGATAACAAAAATGTGGAACAAGGCATTATAGTCAAAATATCCGTCCACAATTTCGTGTAAGTTTATCAACAAATTATCAACTACCGTATTTATACGTAAATAAACCGCACCTTTTCCGCTCTTCAATGTCAGAAATATATTGTAAAATTGGGTTTCGAGAGGTTTAAGAGCATGTCCTAGTCCTACCTTTACCGCCTTTAAAAAAAAGTAAAACATCGAAAAAACTCCGAAACGATGGTTAAAAATGATATATAATGGATTTATTCGATGATTAGGGACGAATAGGTTCGATCCAGTACCCGAGATCCGTTGAAATCGAGAAAAATTAATTTTTTATGTTCGTCAAGTGCGTCCGTGTCACCTATTTTGGTTGATATCAAAGTCTACGCGTCAAAAACGCAAAAACCGGCAACGTACCCCTAGTATACATGCAATAACGAACATTTGTGTCTAAAAATTTTGTTGCTTCACGTAACAATGGGGCGATCAAACCGAAAGTAGAGCGGTAGTCAAGATGTAAATAGTGTAAAATTGTCGATTTCTGACAGCTTGATCGTGAGACACGAGACGGTCCTCGGCTAACGAAACGCCCGACAGATGGCTCTGCGCGTAAATCATCGTGCGTAATAATTGAATTACAATTATAATATAACTATTATATTGAAAAAATAATATTTCTATTATTTTTTGCCAAGTATCAATGATAATACTTGGCAAAAAATAATAAAAATATTATATTTTCAATATAATAATTATATTATAATCTCATGTCTTACGATCAGCTGTCAGAAATTGACAATTTTACACTATTTACATCTTGACTACCGCTCTACTTTCGGTTTGATCGCCCCATTGTTGCATGAAGCAACAAAATTTTTAGACACAAATGTTCGTCATTGCATGTAGACTAGGGGTACGTTGCCGGTTTTTGCGTTTTTGACGCGTAGACTTTGATATCAACCAAAATAGGTGACACGGACGTACTTGACGAACATAAAAAATTAATTTTTCTCGATTTCAACGGATCTCGGGTACTGGATCGAACCTATTCGTCCCTAATCATCGAATAAATCCATTATATATCATTTTTAACCATCGTTTCGGAGTTTTTTCGATGTTTCACTTTTTTTTAAAGCCGGTAAAGGTAGGACTAGGACATGCTCTTAAAGAGTGAAGAGATACGTTAATTAGCAATCTGCAACATTGTCACACATCTAGATATACTAGTATGTATCGTAATTTCCTACCCTACTGAAAATGATTATGTGATAAATCACATGATGTTATGAACGAAATTGGCATGTATTTTGTCATGTAATACGCAATTCCACCAGACCTGAAAACATTGGGGAAAAAGGTGTTATTAAACGAAATATCTCTGCCTGGGCACCGAAATCAATGAAACAAACTTCGTCGCGCAATTCTATGCACGATTTCGAACACGTACGACCAAAAAAATGTTTTTTTTACGCGAAAATAGAGAAGTTATCCATGTAAAACGTTTTCAAAGCCGTTTTACATGGATAACTTCTCTATTTTCGCGTAAAAAAAACATTTTTTTGGTCGTACGTGTTCGAAATCGTGCATAGAATTGCGCGACGAAGTTTGTTTCATTGATTTCGGTGCCCAGGCAGAGATATTCCGTTTAATAACACCTTTCTTCCCAAATTTTTAGGTCTGGTGGAATTGGGTAGGGAAGCACCTATCACAAATCACATGATAAATCATAAAATACGAGTTATAAGGTAAAATACATAACAAATCACATACCGAAACCTATGATTTGTCATATGATTTGTTACATATTTTATCTTAAAATCTGTACTTTATGATTTATCATGTGACTTATGTTATGTATGAAGTCGTAGTCACATGTTAAATTACATGATATAGGCCAAGCAATAGAGATTTTTTCGTGACAAAAATAGTAACAGGATGCCGATGGTGCCATCACACGGAGGACAGTCCGTGGTTGTATTCTGTCATAAATCCCACTCGCAACTACCATTGCAAACTTTGTTATAAACATTTAAAATCAAAGAATCGTTTTTTTTTTTTAGTTTTTTGTCTATAAAATCCAAACTAATGAAGTAATCTTGATGCGCCCACGAGATAAATTGTAGAGAATCAGAATGCAAAAAAAATGAGCTATGGAACGACCAGATCGGGTTATTAGTAACGGAGAAAAATCGGAAAAACCCGGAAAAATCAGCCTTTTTTCGAAAATTCATAACTCCGCCATTTTTTGACTCGTAGGACAGGCCTTTCGCGACATGAAAGCGATTGATACGTACTTTATGCGTGCAGAAAACAGACGCTGTAGGTTCATTAGTTTTTTCTCAATTACAATTTGAATTTTTTTTTGCACTATCTTGCAGCGTGCCTGGATGCTCTGGAGATCGTCCGATTTCAATTTTCAAGAAAGATTTCGGAAGTAAAAGTATAGTACTACAAAATGTCTATTCTCATTTTGCGTTAAAATGCTGCTAAATAGGTGAGAAGTACGTGCAAACATGACCGAAAACGGCAGAGCGCGTGAAAGCGGTGGAGTGGTGGGGGTAGAACGCCAGTCGAGGAGAGGCGTATATGTAGTAATAGAAGCGTGCTGCGCGCAAGTCCTGAATCTTTACATTCGATTACCTCAGCAACTATTGAAGCTATTTGACATTTTTTTTTTGATTCTGGGGTACCTGAACCCGCGAAAACTGATTCTTCACCCGGATTTCAGTCATAATTAACGGATAAGCTTCTATCGGATGTTTCTTGCTACACATCTTTATATCCTCGCTGGCGTTCTACCCCCACCACTCGACCGGTTTCACGCGCTCTGCCGTTTTCGGTCATGTTTGCACGTATTTTTCACCTATTTAACAGCATTTTAACGCAAAATGGGAATATACATTTTGTAGTACCATACTTCTTCTTTCGAAATCTTTTTTTAAAATTGAAATCGGACGATCTCCAGAGCATCCAGGCCCGCTGCAAGATAGTGCAAAAAAAAATTCAAATTGCAATTGTGCAAAAACTAATGAACCTACAGCGCCTGTTTTTTGCACGCATAAAGTACGTATCAATCGCTTTCATGTCGCGAAAGTCCTGTGCTACGACTTAAAAAATGGCGGAGTTATGAATTTTCGAAAAAAGGCTGATTTTTCCGGGTTTTTCCGATTTTTCTCCGTTACTAATAACCCGATCTGGTCGTTCCATAGCTCATTTTTTTTGCATTCTGATTCTCTACAATTTATCTCATGAGAGCATCAAGATTACTTCATTAGTTTGGATTTTATAGGCAAAAAACTAAAAAGAAACGATTTTTTAATTTTAAATGTTTATAACAAAGTTTGCAATGGTAGTTGCGAGTGGGATTTATGACAGAATACAACCACGGACTGTCCTCCGTGTGATGGCACCATCGGCATCCTGTTACTATTTTTGTCACAGAATCACTCATTTTCTGCTCTATTGCTTGGCCTAATAAAACACGTACCAATTTCGTCCATAACATCATGCGATTTATCACATAATCATTTTCAGTAGGGTAGAAATATCTTAATTATTATTATCAATTCAACAAGACCCGTGAAACACCTCCAGTCTTATCTAATCTAATATCGCTTACATTGATTATTAAAAAAAAAAAAAAATTGTACAATTTGAAAACGTTACCCCTTTCAGAACATACGACAATGCTGTGATAAAACCTGGTCGTAATCTTAACGTTATTATTGGTCCAAATGGAACTGGTAAATCTACAATCCACTGCGCCATAGTTTTGGGTTTGGGAGGTAAGCCCAAAGTTATCGGTCGCGCTCTGCACGTAGGAGAGTACGTGAAATCTGGTCGTCAGAAGGCAAAAATAGAAATCGAATTGCTTAATCCGGATAAAAAGAACTATCTGATAACTAGGATATTCACCACTGAGGGTCAAACGACGTGGATGTTAAATAGGAAAGGAGCGACATTGAAAGAGGTCGAGGCTTTGACAAAAAGCTTAAATATTCAAGTCGATAACTTGTGCCAGTTTTTGCCTCAAGATAAGGTCCAGGATTTTTCTAAAATGAATTCACAAGAGTTGCTTGAAAATACCGAAAAATCGGTCGGGGATCCTTTGCTACTTGAATATCATATTAAATTAAAAGAACATCGTAAACGACACGTTTTTTTGCAAGAAGAGATTGTTAAAAAAAGTAATCTACTGGAAAAACAAACCCAGAAACACGATAGACTCAAGGAAATTGTCGGCGGTATTAAGGAAAAGACAGCCATAAAGGAGAAAATCATGCGCCTTAAACAGAAAAAAGCTTGGCGCTTGTACGACGAGAGTCGACAATTTTTTATCGATGTAAGTTGCCATTTTTCACATGCAGATCTTCTCCTTTTTTTTAATAATACATTTGTAATCTTCGAATCTTTGCCAATGTAGAAAAAGAAGGTACGGGATGAAGCGGTCAAAGAGATGAACCAGCTGCTGGAAACTATGAGACCAGTTGAAAAAGATATTGCTAAAATAAAAGCGACGGTCGAAGCAGCTGAACGATCTGTTAATACCCAAGTAAGTATTTAATCTGTTTCATAAGCTGACTTTGAATGATTCGATTGAATGAATATCCGTGATGAAAAATAAATGATCCAGTTTTTTGTGGCTTGGGGAGATATTTGAAAATTTTATACGATTTTCAGCTGATAATGAGTTTCTGATTTTCAGATTAAACAAACTTTGTTAAAAGCTCGGATCTTGAGCAATACAGTAGAGAATCTTAGCACACACGAAGAGAACATTCAAGAACTGGAGAGGTCACTTGCACGTAAGATACAGGCAGAAGCAACGCGTGATCAGGAAATTGCCACAGCTCAACAGCAGAAAAGCAAGCTTGATAACGACCTGGAACGTTTAATTAAAGAGTTTGGAGATGGTAAGAAGTCGAAATGTATAATGAACAGTTTTGCGATAGAGAATATGATTTTATTCCTACCATTTAAAACTTCATCTTACAATAATTTGTCACTTTTATTTCAGAGGAATCTTTGGCAGAAAAACAGCGGAATATATTACCTCTCATTGAAGAACACAGAAACTTTATTAACCATGTCCCAAGCAAGTTGCAGAAACTTAAACAAGAAGAAGAGCGTATTCGAAGAGATATAAGAGGTACGTATCACAACGGGATTGATATTGTTAGCGAAAATAGAACTAATGATCAATTGATACTTTCGTCATTGATTCGTATCCCGCTTCTTCACCAGTAGTTTAGAAAAATTGAAATCTGCTTGATATTTTGATAAATAATGAAATATTGTTGCTTACTTTCAGCCCAAGAAGCAGAACAGCAGTCAGTCAAGGATGTGGAGCAACAGCGTCTAATGGTATTGAGGCAAAGGAGCGGGGATGCATACAAGGGCGTTATTTGGCTGAGGCAGAATACTGATAAATTTTCTACAATTATCCACGAACCAATGTTGCTCAAAATCAACGTCAAAAGTGCCAAATATTCGAAGTATTTTGAGAATTGCCTCCCGCACCGTGATTTATGTGCATTCGTTTGCGAGAACAAACAAGATATGAATTTGCTAATGAAATATCTGCGAGATCAACAGAGACTACAAGTTAATTGCGTTCACTCAGATCCTGACAAAAATATTAACATGAATCCCAGAATTCCAATTGAGAATATCGCCCAATTTGGTTTCGAGAACTATTTAAGCTCTCTTGTCAACGCTCCGCAGACCATACTCAAGTATTTGGTTTCCATATACCGAATAAATAACATACCAATTGGAAATGACAATGTCGAAAACAACGTCGAAAAAATTCCAAATGTATTGAATTGTTTTTACAGTCGTAAGTATTATTCGCTACATGATTTAGATTACCACATCTATGTGTGAAATATATTGCTGAATTCATGGATTAAATTTCGTTACTTGATTTACAGGAAACAATTACTACTCTGTTTCCACTTCGAAATATAGTGGAGAAAAATCTACTAGAATGTCACGAGTAGTAGGCGACGGCTCTCTCTCTATCATCTTGGATACCACTAAGCTAGAAACGATTCAAGCAAGGTTTGTACTACATTAGTTTAATATTCGAATTTCAATTGCTACGTTGATTATTGTTCTAAAAAATAATTCATGTCTTGTGAATCCTTGTTCTGACAGATTAGCGCAGTTGAATGATCAAAAAATAACAGTGGCAAATCATACGGTAGAAGTTGAAAGGAGACTTGCGGATGCTGAGGAAAAAATGAAAGAATTAAGGGGAAAAAGGGGAGAATGTCAACGACATATTGACCAGATAAAAACTGTAAGAACCAGGATTACGATGGCAACACGAAAAATAAATGACCTGCAGACTCAGAGAACTAGCATAGAAGAAATCAAGGAAACTAATAAGAGAAATATGAATGTATGTTTGTAACTCATTCTTTCATCATTACAATTATTTCAGTCTTGTATTAATTTCAATTGTTGTTTTTCTATTTAAGAATAATTACACAGGTCAACAAATTTTTTTTTTTTTTTTTGGTTTCTGTTCTAATGCTTAAATTTTGATTCTAGACATCGAAAAACACTTAAATTTTCATTTTTAGCTTTCAAAGTTTGCTTTTTTTTTTTCGTTTTTGAACTTGAATTTTTGTTATTTTATATTTATTTGCTATTGTTTATCACAAATCCTGAATAATAAAGACTCGAGTGTTCAGAAAAAACTTTAATTGTAATTTAAAATAAAATTATGGAAAAAAATATATAAATCTATCATTTTTCACAAAAATACAAAAAATTGTTCTAGTTTCTTCAAAAGCAAACTTTGATCAAAAAAATTATTTTTTCCCTTCTTTTTAAAGTAGGAGAAACCAAAATTTCATATGCAGAAGACAGACCCAAAAATCGTGTTGACCAGTGTTATGAACGTACAACACGCCTAGATTTATCTACTTGAAATTATAGAGTGTTTACTTTCAGGACATTATAATGGAGCAGATGAAAGACTATAAGATATACAACAAGGCTTTGGAGGAATACATAGAAACTAGCAATAAAAGTGCATCTGCTAAATTGGAGATACAACTGTCGCAACGAACACTTGCATTTAAGCAAAACGAATATCGTGAGATGAAGGACAGATGTACTACAGCTGAACGAACTGTTCGTAAATTCGATAACGAATTGCAGCCTCTTAAGGCTGAGGCAAGAAGAATGTACGATGATGCGTTAGCCATTACAAACGGCGTGGGACCACAGGATAGAGGTTTTCAAAAATTGGCGAAGGCGTTTTCTCACTTACCAGCTACAGTCGAAGAAATAAACGAGGAATTGAAAGTAGCTCAAGCCAAAGTTTTTTGTCTTGGTGACACTCCAGACGGAGACAACGTGAGTGTGAAAGTATTGTTTAAGTTCTTAACGTGTTTCCGTATTAGCTTAGGCGATTGTTGATCTGAATTCAAGTAGTTCATTTTTTAACGTTGTTACATATTGTCCGATAGATACTGCAAGATTATGAAAAAGTTAAAGTTGATGTCGAGAACTTGAAGCAAGATATAGAAGCAAAGTCAACTGAGCTGCAGACGATCATAGGAGAAATGGAAGACATTCGTGGTAAATGGATACCGCCACTTCAACGACTGGTTGACAATATAAATCAGAACTTCAGCTCTTATTTGGCCGACATGAATTGTGCTGGAGAAGTGACCATTGATCACGGCGAAAATATTGTACGTTCATTCGAGTGTATCCCAATGATTACTGTTTCTCACATTTTAAGATTCAAATAGAAAAGAAAGCGACAAAAAAGTCTTCAATAAATTCAAACTTATATTTGTCAAAGCACGTATATATTATGGATACCTGACTTATTTTTTCTATATTGTTTTTATAGATGGACTTTGAGCAATATGGACTCAAGATTAAAGTTGAATTTCGCGATACCGATGAACTCCAAGAGCTAACTCGCACTCATCAAAGTGGTGGAGAGCGGGCCGTTACTACCGCAATATACATGATTGCCTTACAAGAATTATCGACAGTGCCTTTTCGATGTGTTGATGAAATTAATCAGGTAAGAACAATGTCCAGATTATTTTCAGTACAATAAAGCCTCCATGTATGACAATGTGATTAAATCTAAGTACTGCATTGATAATCCAATTTCTTCACTGTTTTGTAATCACTTTTTTTTTTATCATCAACGAAGCGTATCCAGCAGTTTATTAGATATTTTTCTTAATTGGTGGAATATTTGGGACACATTTGATGCTTTTTTAAATGAAAACAATTCATGTTTGCAGGGCATGGACGCAATTAATGAGCGTCGAGTCTTTGAACTGATTGTGAGAATCACTGGCAAAGCCAATGGATCTCAGTATTTCTTACTTACGCCAAAGGTAAGATAATGAAATAAAGATAATAACTATTGGTCGTTTATCAATGAACGAATCTTACAAGTTTTATTTATTATTAATGTTCCAGCTGCTGCCTGCTCTTTTATATACGGATACTGCAACTGTTCACTGTGCATTTAACGGTCCATTTGTAATATCCCACAGTGAGTTTGATATGAATGAATATTGCCAATGTCTACCTTCGTCCCGCAAGAAGAGACGGAATTAACCACCTAAGAAGAAGATTAAATGTACAAGCAAGTGTATTTTTAAATGTTTTTTTACTTTTTGACATGTTGTGAAACTAAATGTTTATTCGTTTCTAGTAGCAACAGATGCCTACCTATAAGATTACCTATTTTCAATATTCATTCTTACTGAATAGTAATAAATATACATTGGAAAATCAATTTTTGCAACACCTACATCGAAAGTCCTGTTTTATGCACCGTCTATAGGCACTTAAAATGTCTTTTAAACACTAGTGCGAGAAAGTTTTCTCGCACTGTGTTTAAAAGCGTACCAGTGTGCGAAAGACTTTTTCGATGCCTATAGACGGCATAAACCAGAACTCTCGATGTAGGTGTTGCAAAAAATAGTGTTCGACACACGTGCTAAAGACGGCAATGCCACTCGTGTGGAGGCCCATAGCACGAGCCCGAAGTCTCGTCCTACGCCTTCACACTCGGTGTGCGGCATTGCCGCCTTTATGCACTTGTATCGAAAAGTACTATTTTCAATTGAAATTCACACAGTAGGTACAGAAGGGATGAATAGCTTGTCATCGGGTAAACTGCAGACTCTATGACTCTTCGATATCTTACTTTTTTCATTAAATATACTAGCCAGTTGCAAAGAGGTATTTACACCCTAAAAGGAGGTATTTTCAAAAGGCCTGTATAACCCATTGAAGAATTTTTCAAGAACACAGTTATACCAAAGTGATTGATTAGTCTTTCAAAAGTATAATATCGAAATCAGGATTGATGTGTCGTGTCGTATAAAACTACATTGCTTGAAAATCTTTTCGGGAAACATCGGTACTTGAAAAAAAATATCACTTCTACACCGAGAGTCGAATAGTTTTTGTTTATTTATTCATTTTTCTTTACTGAATACATTATGTCATAATAATGCAGATACTCAAGTTCTAGCTATGTGAGATCGTAGATGGAACCATATTTATTCGATGACATCATCTGAAATGAAAAATTCATGATTGATATCAAATTTTAGAATTTGTTACTTACCAATTGAAGAGTCTATTTTATTTCTACTATGACGAGAGTTTGGCCTATCAGTCGAATCGTCGTCTTCTTTCATTAGCGGTAGTTCTGTGTCAGAATTAGTTATTGGTCTGCAACATGTCGCGCCCTGTAAATATGAAGTTATAAAATTAAACAGTAAAAAAAAAAGAATATTATTAAATGATATATTGGAAAAAAAATTGTTGAAAATAACTCGTTCGGCGGAAAAAAAAAATTTCTCATAATGCCTGAGGAACTTTTGATCCCAATTTGGACACAAATTAACTCCTCAAGAGATTCATCACGAATTCTGAATCACCTTGTATAACTGTTTTTATTTATAAATACTAACTTTTATTTATAATAAGAAATAAATCAAATTTGTGTACATCAATACTGAATTTTTTTATTTGCTAATTATATTTTGTTAAATTTATTATATTTTATGAAATTTCCCTGCATGCTAACGAGAAAAAAACATGAACGAGCTGAATTTATTTATGAAGCAATGCTATAGCCGAGGCAAAGCCTACAAATTTTATAATGTTAGAGAAGTCGAAAAAAATCTAACTGGGACCCTTCCTGCTAGCGCCCACATAATACGTCCCTACGCGAGCGCTCTGCATTGGTAACTCGATGTTATTAGAATAGTTAATAGTTTTGGCTCTATTCGTGCCCAAAGTTCCCTTGTCGCCACTATCCACTCGTGTCGCTTGACGCTTCGTGTCGCTCCGTATCGTGTATCCCCTATCTCACACGATAAACGCGATACATTTCTAGAATTTCCTGGACCCAGGACTCTGATTCTAGAAATGTATCTCGTCTATCGTGTAACATAGGAGATAGACGATACGGTGCGATACGGACAGGCGATAAGTCATTAAAGGAGAGAGAGAGAGGGGCGCGATCTTAGACCATATAGGATGGACTGAGCATTGGAGTAGTTGGGGTGCTGCCGAGTAACCCATAAGCGCTACTCTATTGATAGACTATTTGTTAGGATTATGTTTGAGGATGTAAATAAACGTAGACCTATTATATTAAGAGCATGTCCTAGTCCTACCTTTACCGGCTTTAAAAAAAAGTGAAACATCGAAAAAACTCCGAAACGATGGTTAAAAATGATATACAGTGAGTTTTCGTATCTCCGGGTCGATCCCAAGCGCCCGCGGGTAGGCAACTGGAGGTACACCTCCTGTTTCGATTGAGCACCGTTTTCCGGCCATCTGATTATTCATATGATCTAGGCTCGATAGTCATCCCACTGACAGGCCATACCTAACCTCACAGATCTTTTATAAGAATAACCTAAATACTTTGAAGTGGTGAAAAATTGATTTCGGTTCATTATCTACGGTGATAATAAGGCAAATGAGAGTAGGACTGTCAATAAATTCAGTCTTTTATTGTGAGCGACTACATGTCGTAAGGCGATAAGTCATTAAAGGATTAACTAACTAATCTTTTATTGTGATAAACATTAGATGACAAAGTTTTCTGTTTAAGATTTTAATAATGAAAGGGTGTAGGTACACTAAACGTAATGGATTCTGAGCCGGATGTGTTCGACAATTGAAGAAACAGCCAATCGGCGCTTTGCATTTTTGTAATCCAGAGCGCCGATTGGCTGTTTCTAGAATTGTCAAACACATCCGGCTCAGAATCCATTACGTTTAGTGTACAGCGGCATTCGCATCGTCGTACCGCCACGAAAGACAACCATGCCCCTAAGGGTGACATGCAGATTGGTGAAGGCATCCAAAAAATTAATTTACCTAGGCTACCTTCTGTATAAGATATAAGCCAAAAAAAAAAGGAAGAAGAAGAAGTAGTGCGAACTAACTTATCCTCGGTCTGATGGAACATCCATCCCATGGGTCCCCTATTAGTAACGTTTCGCTAACGAAACGCTTTGATCGACTAGTTTTCTATTGTGTAGATTTGTCTTTCTTGAAACCTTATTAATTGCTGATGTTGTATTCTTGCGGAAGGTCATCGGACAGTTCTGATGAAAAGTTAGAGAATAGGGGTTCCGTAGGCACCGACAAGTGCAAAGACTGCTTGATCATATGAATATTTAGATGGCCGGAAAACGGTGCTCAATCGAAACAGGAGGTGTACCTCCAGTTGCCTACCCGCGGGCGCTCGGGATCGACCCGGAGATACGAAAACTCACTGTATAATGGATTTATTCGATGATTAGGGACGAATAGGTTCGATCCAGTACCCGAGATCCGTTGAAATCGAGAAAAATTAATTTTTTATGTTCGTCAAGTACGTCCGTGTCACCTATTTTGGTTGATATCAAAGTCTACGCGTCAAAAACGCAAAAACCGGCAACGTACCCCTAGTCTACATGCAATGACGAACATTTGTGTCTAAAAATTTTGTTGCTTCATGCAACAATGGGGCGATCAAACCGAAAGTAGAGCGGTAGTCAAGATGTAAATAGTGTAAAATTGTCAATTTCTGACAGCTGATCGTAAAACATGAGATTATAATATAATTATTATATTGAAAATATAATATTTTAATTATTTTTTCAATATAATAGTTATATTATAATTGTAATTCAATTATTACGCACGATGATTTACGCGCAGAGCCATCTGTCGGGCGTTTCGTTAGCCGAGGACCGTCTCGTGTCTCACGATCAAGCTGTCAGAAATCGACAATTTTACACTATTTACATCTTGACTACCGCTCTACTTTCGGTTTGATCGCCCCATTGTTACGTGAAGCAACAAAATTTTTAGACACAAATGTTCGTTATTGCATGTATACTAGGGGTACGTTGCCGGTTTTTGCGTTTTTGACGCGTAGACTTTGATATCAACCAAAATAGGTGACACGGACGCACTTGACGAACATAAAAAATTAATTTTTCTCGATTTCAACGGATCTCGGGTACTGGATCGAACCTATTCGTCCCTAATCATCGAATAAATCCATTATATATCATTTTTAACCATCGTTTCGGAGTTTTTTCGATGTTTTACTTTTTTTTAAAGGCGGTAAAGGTAGGACTAGGACATGCTCTTAAGTATTCGTGCTTTATTATTTGGGTGATATATCGTTACTCGTCGTTACACGTCCGTCTTATAGACACAGGTCTTAAGAGCATGTCCTAGTCCTACCTTTACCGCCTTTAAAAAAAAGTAAAACATCGAAAAAACTCCGAAACGATGGTTAAAAATGATATATAATGGATTTATTCGATGATTAGGGACGAATAGGTTCGATCCAGTACCCGAGATCCGTTGAAATCGAGAAAAATTAATTTTTTATGTTCGTCAAGTGCGTCCGTGTCACCTATTTTGGTTGATATCAAAGTCTACGCGTCAAAAACGCAAAAACCGGCAACGTACCCCTAGTATACATGCAATAACGAACATTTGTGTCTAAAAATTTTGTTGCTTCACGTAACAATGGGGCGATCAAACCGAAAGTAGAGCGGTAGTCAAGATGTAAATAGTGTAAAATTGTCGATTTCTGACAGCTTGATCGTGAGACACGAGACGGTCCTCGGCTAACGAAACGCCCGACAGATGGCTCTGCGCGTAAATCATCGTGCGTAATAATTGAATTACAATTATAATATAACTATTATATTGAAAAAATAATATTTCTATTATTTTTTGCCAAGTATCAATGATAATACTTGGCAAAAAATAATAAAAATATTATATTTTCAATATAATAATTATATTATAATCTCATGTCTTACGATCAGCTGTCAGAAATTGACAATTTTACACTATTTACATCTTGACTACCGCTCTACTTTCGGTTTGATCGCCCCATTGTTGCATGAAGCAACAAAATTTTTAGACACAAATGTTCGTCATTGCATGTAGACTAGGGGTACGTTGCCGGTTTTTGCGTTTTTGACGCGTAGACTTTGATATCAACCAAAATAGGTGACACGGACGTACTTGACGAACATAAAAAATTAATTTTTCTCGATTTCAACGGATCTCGGGTACTGGATCGAACCTATTCGTCCCTAATCATCGAATAAATCCATTATATATCATTTTTAACCATCGTTTCGGAGTTTTTTCGATGTTTCACTTTTTTTTAAAGCCGGTAAAGGTAGGACTAGGACATGCTCTTAAGAGAGAGAGCCCGCTCGTCGCTTCCGGCGGAGAAGACTGATGCAAGGCCGATATAGCAGAAGTCAACAGACCAACTATATTAATCTATATATATTACCGACAGAGGGTAATGTGTGGGTGCCTTATTTTTAACACTATTGCTTCCTTGTCCGACGAACGTTTCAGTATCTTGCATTCACGTCTGTCCTTTTCTCATTACCCAGCAGCAATCTTACAATGCTTCAGCATAGGCAATGCTCAGTCCATCCTGTATGGTCTAAGGGCGCGATACGAATGCAAAGCCACCTCTCAACATGCATATAGAGCAGAAATTACTAACCATTCTGATAAAATCGAAATATTGAGGCAGTCTGCTCACTGAGGGGCGTATTCCCCGTGCGCTTCAGGAGGGCACCCAGTTTATTAATTTTTTTTGAACAGATAAATATAGTATAACTATTAGAGTGGTCCAAAAAAAAAAAAATTTTTTTCCTATGATCTCAAAACCTTTTTTTAGGTATAAAAAAAATTCCCTCCAAAGCGCAGCTTGATATCTCAACTCTACGAGACGCTCAACGATTTTCCGTTTTCCCATAAGAATAACACGTGAAAATTTTATTTTTTCGTTTTCTCTGCATAAAACTCAGAAAAAAAATTTATTTCAATTTTGATGCACATATTCTTGTAGAAAATTGAATTCTCTACAAAAAAGTCCTGAAGTAGTTTTTTCGTAATCCTAACGGGTGAAAAGTTATTAAGCTTCAAATACTTGCTACTTAGTTAATTTGAAGGAAGATCGTTTCAAAGCAACTTTTTGAAGATATTGACATTATATAGATGATTTATTTAATTTTTATGAATTTGAAATAATTTTCAACTTTTTGGAAACTTTTTTGGTGACTGCATGTATTTATTTCAAAATTTATCAAACTCTAGACTGTTTACAATATTTGAATAATTTAATATTTGGTTATATAATTAAAGAAGGATGGGGCAAAATGAACCAGCGGGGCAGAATGGACTGCTGGGTAAAAAAGTTCAAATTCATACTCCAGTTCTTTATCATAGTCAATCGTTTTTTTTTTTTTTCTTTTTTCAGTGGTCCATTTTGCCCCGCTGGTTCATTTTGCCCCATCCTTCTTTAATTATATAACCAAATATTAAATTATTCAAATATTGTAAACAGTCTAGAGTTTGATAAATTTTGAAATAAATACATGCAGTCACCAAAAAAGTTTCCAAAAAGTTGAAAATTATTTCAAATTCATAAAAATTAAATAAATCATCTATATAATGTCAATATCTTCAAAAAGTTGCTTTGAAACGATCTTCCTTCAAATTAACTAAGTAGCAAGTATTTGAAGCTTAATAACTTTTCACCCGTTAGGATTACGAAATAACTACTTCAGGACTTTTTTGTAGAGAATTCAATTTCCTACAAGAATATGTGCATCAAAATTGAAATAAATTTTTTTTCTGAGTGTTATGCAGAGAAAACGAAAAAATAAAATTTTCACGTGTTATTCTTATGGGAAAACGGAAAATCGTTGAGCGTCTCGTAGAGTTGAGATATCAAGCTGCACTTTGAAAGGAATTTTTTTTATACCTAACCAAAGGTTTTGAGATCATAGGACTTGAGAAAAAAAGAAAAAATGTTTTTTTTGGACCACTCTAATAACTATACAATCTAGCTGATAATATTGTATTAACAACCTCATGAATGCAGGAGCTTTAGTATGGAAATAACGAAGTAAATATTCTTTATTTGTTATCATTATAATTTATAATAATAAGAATATATTCGTAAGTCTGTCTGAAAATGATGTAGCCACTTAAAATTTAAAAAAAAAAATGGTAATGAAAGATTTCACAAGTTTGTATTTTTACTTTTGCTTAATTACAACGTAATTTTCATTTGTAGTATTATCGTGTAAGCAGCAACCGTTTCTCGAATCCGTTACCTGCAAATTGAGGATCTTTATTAGTAAATTTTCCAAAATTACATTCGCCACTTATAAATTTTCGAAAGAAGACTGTAGTGAAACATTTAGGACAAACTTCGTTTTATTTTTTGTAAATCAGTCAGAGCGGACGACTACAGAAATGACTGGGACAGCACTGCGCGTCTCAACTTCGATTGCAGAAGATGTACATTTTTTCAAAGACATTGACCACCATAATGTAAGATTGTAGGTATCGTATTTACACGCAAATAAGCCGCACCCCATTTTTGGAAGAGTCATTTGCGGAAAAACGTTTTTATACTCGTATAAGCCGGAATACCGAAACGTTGTGCCAGGTAATGAAATGACCCAGCGAGCGAAGAAATTATTGCAAAATGTTTCCAACAATCCACATCCGCGTATAAGTCGCACCCGGGTCTTGGGAGATTGAAAAAGCAAAAAAAGTGCGGCCTATTTGCTTGTAAATACGGTATCTATTATTTCGATTAATAATTCAACCTCTTTTCCTCATTTAAGTAATCAAAAATAGATATTTTTGTACACCTTAGCGAGCTCATAATTCTGAGACACCTTACTCTATAGATATTCCGCTGGCCACTTGTCTTCGTTGTCGTCGGCAAAGGGATGATCTGGCTTCATGTTGTAGGAAATAGGAATCTGCATCCGTATGATCAGGAGTTTCACACTTAGAATCAGTCTCCTGCATCCAATTGCTGACAACTTTGTTGGCCGTCTCTTCCAATGTTTCCCCCAATGCCAGCAAACCATCCTGCAAAATTCTGTTTTAATTTTCCAAACATTTGACGACTTGCTCTGCGAAGGCAGTCATTTTTGTCACGTAAGCGTCCATTGATTCGACGACGGCGGAGGTAGTCACTTTACCACCTGCAAGTTAATAATCTTCGTTAGTCAAAAATTAACCGACCAAATTAATGAATATCTTTAAACTTTCACTGTCTGAAGGCCAGCCTCCACATGAGAGTGATACTGTCGAGAGTCGCTCTCGAGAGCAGCGGCGTGTGTAATGTGACTGCCTGCGAGTTACTCTCAGGAGCGTGTCCACTGGCGAGCTCGGCAGCTACCAGTTTTTATTGAACAAAATATATACGAGATGTTCTGTGGAAAGTGGTCAGTCTAATGGCGGCACAATTATTTCTTTTCGCGAATGACAACGCTGCCGCTCGATCACAGACAATCGATCTACTGATATTTTATATGTCTGTGACTGATAATAGACGACGTAGCGGTAGCTGTCACATCGTAGGTTAAAATGAACTGTCATATTACAATATTGTGTAATTAAATTGTAATATCGTTCATAATACGACGGTATACGATACTATTTCATAAATAAGTAGTACTGAATTGTTAAATTAATTACAGATGTCAATTTCTATTTATTTATAACATTAGGTTATAAATAACTATCTTGGTGAAATTTACGCATCTCGGAGTGATAAAGTTAATTAGGCAATAGCATACGAAATTGATTCTTTATGAATTCATTTCAGGTGTGAATTTCTGTTTATTTGCTACACTATTTACATCCGTGAATTTCTTCGATGACTGACTGACCCGTTGCATCTCTTCGACAAGTAGGGTTACGAACAAAGCGATGTGAATATCATTCAACGAGCAATATTCGCCTTGATTCAGTGAAAGTGTTCCATCCTACGAGGCATCTTTGCTGAATAAAACAATACTATCTACATGTCTTCTCAGCCTAATAAGTACGAAAATAGTCCTGCGTGAGTGATGTGTTAGTCCATCAATGCGTGTTGAAGTTTCATCGAGTAATAAATTAATTGAAATTATTGTTCTTATTGTAAATCTATTTAATTGTGTATTTGATTGCTGTGTAGAATAAAGCAAAAATTCATGACTACTTATTTATGAAATAGATAACTGTTGTATTAGGAACGATATCACAATTCAATTACACAATATTGTATATTATATTGCTCGATGAATGATTTTCACATCGCTATGTTCGTAACCCTCCTTGTCCAAGGGATGCAGCGGATCAGTCAGTCACCGACGAAATGCACGGTTGTAAATAATGTAGCAAATAAACAGAAATCCACACCTGCAATGAATTCATAAAGAATCAATTTCGTATGCTATTGCCCAATTAACTTTATCACTCCGAGATGCGTAAATTTCACCAAGATAATTATTTATAACCTAATGTTATAAATAAATAGAAATTGACATCTGTAATTAATTTAACAATTCAGTACTACTTATTTATGAAATAGTATCGTATACCGTCGTATTATGAACGATATTACAATTTAATTACAGAATATTGTAATATGACAGTTCATTTTAACCTACGATGTGACAGCTACCGCTACGTCGTCTATTATCAGTCACAGACATATAAAATATCAGTAGATCGATTGTCTGTGATCGAGCGGCAGCGTTGTCATTCGCGAAAAAAAATAATTGTGCCGCCATTAGACTGACCACTTTCCACAGAACATCTCTGTATATATATACAAATCGCTATTCGTTATTCATTTAATGTATCTCCCACGGCAGTGTCAAATATTGTAGCTGAAGTATGTGAAGCGATCTGGAAAGGTTAGGAACCAATAGTCTTGAAGTAATGTTCCGTACAAGATTTGCGGGACATTTCCTCAAGTTTTGAGACAAAATGTCATTTTCCTCATGTGGTTGGCGCAGTAGATGGAAAACATGTAACAATGGAAGTAAGAATTCCATAAATGATTAAATTATTATCCACATATTTCAACTTCATTTTTTGTTAACTCAACATTTATAATTTATTGTAACGGATGCATGATTTTCCGCAGGCTCCAACAAACCCGGGATCTGAGTATTTTAATTATAAGGGCCATCACAGCATAATATACTAGCCGTAAGCGATGCTGACTACATTTTTCGTTACGTCGATATTGGAGCAAGTGGTCGGCAAAGTGACGGAGGAGTTTTTACAAAATCGAATATCTGGAAAATATTTGAGTCTGATAGAGCCAATATACCGCCTAAAGAACGTTTGGGTGAATTTGAATTGCCGTACGTAATGGTAGGAGATGCTGCATTTCCACTGACGGATAACTTATTGGTAGCTCATCCAATGACAAATAATATTACACTAGAACAACGAGTGTATAATTTTCGGCATCGCTATGCTAAGAGAGTGGTCGAAAATGCTTTCGGCATTTTAGCATCGCACTGGCGGATTTATAGATGACCAATCAATTGTTGTGTTGACACAACAATTCGGATTGTGAAAGCTACCGTGTGTCTACACAATTGGTTGAGAATGGCCGATGTGACAACTCGAACATCAAGTTACACGTTGAAAAGTCATACAACAGAAAGCAATTGTACATACCAAGCATACAGTTGAGAAAGGATTTTTGTGACTACTTTATAATGGTGAAGGTTCTCGATCTTGGCAATATGAATACATCTAGGTGATGGCTCATGCATCTAAATATGTACATCCGTTACCTGTAAGTACCCGTTTTACTATCACAATTCGAAGCATTGCTGCTGTTTCGAGAATAAGGATAAGTCATAAAATTTGTCAGTAATATATAAGTAAAAATACATACAAGAATAAGTAATTAATTGTACCAATAAGTGGATAAGTACAATGCAAATGCAACTCGTTTTCTTTCACAGTTCTCACAAAACTAGATTAAATATCCTGGGCTTATAAAGTTAATGTATTACGATGTGCGATCGACTGCTCTACATTATGTAATACTGTCATAATCTCGAACATCGCATTGTTTGTAAGACTATCGTCAGGAATCTTTTTAAGTTTTTCGACCACCAATATACCAAACCCATCAATCTCAGACAAGTTGTGGTATATTGGTTGTGGCTGCGTCATTACATCTACTATTCTATCCAAAGCCGAACTAACAACTTGACCGATAGAGATCGATTTCTTGATCCTGAAAAATTTCGTAGAAGCATGGTTATACAAAAACCATTATGAAGATAGAATGGGACATAATCAGCCAATTATATGATCCATCAGGATCATTCATGATGCTATATTTCGAAATAATTGACATGGTCATAGGAGGATTATAGTCAAATGATGCACATATTAAAACTTGATACACAATACAAAACCAATAGCGATCAAATAAACAAAAAATGGTGAGACCAACAGACGCATCGATGATAAAATAATCAGCACGTACTAAGCTCTTGACTGGGATCTAAAGGCTTTTAATTGGAAAGGAACGAATTTGTGAGAAAGGATTATTTTGGCTCATTAAATAATATGATCTTCGTTGAGTTCTTTGGAAGGTGATGTTTTAATAATTGCTCGATTAGTTTCAAAGTTATAATTCTGATTTATTGGTTTATTATGAAGTTTGAAGTAAGTTTAAAATAACTTTCACTGAATTTAAGAAGATTGGATATGTTTGAATTCATAAAAGATTCCTGCTAGTAAGTTGCTTTTGAAAATAAGTATGAACAATGAGAATTTTGAGCGATTAAGTAAAGTCGAAGCGTCGTGAAAATTGAAGATTATGTGTGGAGATGATTTAGCGATAAGCAGAGATTCGGCAACGTAGTAGCGCAGGGCTGAAGGCAGATTTTAGAAGACTCCCTGGTGGTTTGCGGACGTTTTTATACCGCGCGTCAAGGGGTGGGGGCCCTATTCAGAACATACCTATGTGACCGCTCGTTGATTGGGCCTTTTCCGTCAGGTGGAGGTTTCTTCATCTGTGATTGGCTTGAGGCCCAAGGGGGCTGTATGTTGTCTAGGTTTATTTAGATGAGCTTGGCCGTCGGTAGGGGTGTATCCATGAGTTCTCGGAATCCCACGGACTTGGTATGTATAGGTGATCGTAGTCGGCTAGCCCCTACTTGTGTTGGAGTCTAGGTGGACTTAGGTCTTCCTTCGTTCATCACTTGTTGCTTCATATGGCTGGCGCATGGAAGAGGAAGGGTCTTCGTTTTTAACATTTGGCTTATTGCCTGTCTTTTGTTGTCTTCCCCGACTTTCCTATGTAATTCCGTCCTTCGTAGTTACAAGGGTTATTTGGTTCGGTCATGAGTTCCTCTATCTGAAGGTTTTATATTTACTTTGCTCTTTTTAGATTCCCATTTGTTCATACAAATCATATTTTACGACTTTGAGAATTTTTCAGTGAAACTTATTTTTAGGTGTATACAATTGATGTTTACAATTCTGTCCTTAAATTTAATTCCTTAATATTAATTCATCATATAACAAGAGAAGTTAAGTCTTTTATTTCTCGTATATAACCGACAAAATGGCTCTATATACTTTATCCCCGGTTAATAGTTATGGGTTTCTTTGTTGACTCAATTTTTTAGCCTCTTTTCAGCTCGAGGAGTGGTTGTTTCTCTTTTTACCTTTTGGTCTCTCTTTCCATGGTGGGCGGCATCAGATGCACGCGCACTCAAGAGAGGGAAAAAGGGAACGAGACATGACGTGGCAGAGCTTTAATTTTAATACTTTGCTTTGTAAACTGATAATGTGGAATAATTTTGATGTTATTATACGAGAAATAGAGACAAATACAAATACTTTAGTTATAATGCGTAAAGCAGTATGATGAAAATTGTAAAATGTTTAGTAACTTTGATCGATTAATAATTTAAGTAGATGATAAATTGATTAAGCATTATGTATGTTAATTAATAATCCGAGTAATAGTAATTGGTATAATAATAAGTTGATTAGATACTAAATATGTTGTTTGAATAATAGTTTGGGTAAATGATAAATTGGTTAAACGCTAAACATGTCGATTAATTAATAATTCAAGTGAATAAGATAGTTGATCAAGAATTTCAAAATTATAAAGTAATTGATAATTAGAAATATAATTTGATAAAATAATAAGATTGTAATAATGTATCGTTTAAGGTGTTTAAGTTGATAACTAATTGATTACATGATTAGGGCTCAATGGTATCGTTACTTTTCTAAAACTAACATGAGTTTTGAATATGATCTTGGGTGTTTAGTGTGGTTGACTGTAAGGTGTTCAAGTTGCTCGGCACGAGCCGCTCGTGACCTTCGTCTCTGGTATTTCGTGCACCAGTTGACGGGAAGTTGGGTCCGCGGTCGAGCTCTTATAGGTGTGTATGTGTTCGAGTTGCATATAAGTGTATGTGCCGTTGAGAGATATAGGTATGCTAGCCCCTAAGCTCTTAACTAACCCTGAGATACAGTGTTACACTTGATCATCCCAAATATTATTTAGGATGCGTGATTGAATGTAGTGTGCTTATGAATAATTCAAGTATACCTATGTTGTTATACAGTAACATATGCTTAAATGGTTTCTAAAAATAGGATGACACGTTGAATGTTGTTTTAATAGTAAAATAATTATTTATGTTACGAGTAATAAAGAATTTGTAGGTTTGAGTAATACTAATAGGAATAGAAAAAGAACTAATAATTGATTATAGTAATAAAGAGAATATGAATGTTCGAAGTAATACCAATAAGTATATAAAAAGATTAATGATTGATTATAATAAAGAGAATATGTATGTTTAAGTATAATACCAGTGGAAATATAAAGGAACTAATAATTGATTATAATGATTTATCGTAAGATGTGTGTACAAGGGTGTTTCAAAAACATAAACGAAATTCCAATTTATTTTTTTGACCCCTGAATGTGTGTATTCTAATCTCGAAATACACCTTGCGAACAGAATCCACCGAGAAAAATTCTCACGGTGTTCTAATAGATATTTATCGATAAAACTAGACATTGATTGAGCCACCCTTAGGATGGCTTGTCCGCGCTCTCCTTTTGCATGGTGCATTGTGATGGGTAAGTCTAAGGTTTAAGCCTCGACGAGGGGTGAAGAAACACAATATTTCTGGAAAATGATAGGAAAAAAAATCTTTTTTTTTTTTCATTTTTTTTTGAACATTTGAAAAATAAACTCGGGAAGATAGAAGAAAAAAAAATTCATTTTTCAGTTTTTTTCAACATTTGAAAAAAAAAACTTAAAAAAAAAAAACTTTTTCCAGAAATATTGTATTTCTTCGCCTCGTCAGTGGAGAACGTGAATAGGGTATACCGTCCGCTCGGACGTTACACCTCCCCCCTTAATTGAGAATGGCGAGCCATGCTCGATCATTCGCTTCTTTCGCCACTATTTTTGAAAGTTATGATTCTTGCATTTTCATTAGGTATATATCGGCTGATATGGAAATATCTTTGATAATTGGTGTATTTTATTGCAATCGACGATTTTACTCCCGTGTTAGTTTTTTGTTTGAATAAATACCTGTGCATCATCGTTATTGTTTTTAAATATTACCTGTTGCAAGATAGTTTATTAGATGGTGCTCAAAGTTAGGTTGTTGTGTATTCGTAAGGTTATAGAGATACATAGAGAATTGGATTTAAGTAAAGAAAGTTTTATCATACATGAAGAATTTGAAGTTTTGAGGTAAAAAATTACTGTAACGAGTACAAAAGTTAGCATGAGGAAAAGGTTGTAACACGAATCTAGATCTAAAGATTATTGATCTATATTCCCTGGGTTCCTTTCCCTACACAGTGAAAATTTTTGCGTCATTTTGAACATAAAGTCTTTGTGTTAAAATTTTTGTGTTATATATTTAACACTTTTTAGTGTCAATTTAACACAATACAATTGTGTTATTCGTTCTCATTTTTATTCAACACAAAAAAGTGTTATGTATTTCGCATGAAAGTAACATTCAAAATGTGTTACTATAAAATCAACACAAAGTTGTCAACATAAATTTGTGTAATTTTTAACATAAAAGTGTGTTATTATTTTAACACAAAACGTTTCTGTTGAAATAACACAAAAATTTGTGTTAAATTTTTACTGTGTAAGGACTTTACTGGTAGTCACGTTGTCGTTCATCTGAAAAAGATAGATTGTCTGTTAATCATTATTAATTCTGCTAATTCTCCAGTTCTGGGATACAGTTTCATGTTTGATCTGAAATATAGAAGGTTGTCGTAGTTCATACACGAAGATTTTTAATTCCTCAGAGAAAATTCTCTTTATTAACTTTTTCACGACGTTCCAACGGAGCCTGTCTAGACCACATCCTAATTTCGGAATGGCTATTTTGTTTAGGCCGAGTTTACTGAGTGATTTATACCTATAAGGACTTCAGTGCAAGTGACAAGGCTTCGTAAGTGGGTTTTCCGTCGCTTCGTTCTTTTGTCACGAGGTAAAATATTAGGCGACCTTTTTTCCGCAGTGTTAAGATGCTACCGACCTCCGGGTTTTGCTCCACGAGTTCCCTGACAGAGCCGAACCTATGTCTCAACTGTAATACGATTCCTGCGTTCATTCCAAGGTCTCTGGCTACGCAGTGGGCCAACGGCATGTCAAGTTGTGCATTGAACAGGTCATCTTCTATCTCGCTTATTTCAACTCGGTTGTCGCGTTTCTGTCTTTCTTTTTTTTTCCCGTTTTCGGTAAATGGTATCGTTGCGCTGGGTTTTCTCAAAGTTAATAAATCGTTCCCGAGGTCTATTTTTGCATCTGTTTTGTCTAAAAAGTCTAGTCCTAATATGAGTGGTACCGATAAATCTTTTACTACAAACGTGCCTTGGGTTATGGTTATACCATGCGATTATGTGGAAACTAAAGGCTCCAAGCGCGCAGGCGCTGATTTGTTCGAATATTACGAGGGTCGCCAATTTCAGAATTGCCACGAATATCCCTAGAGTCCGTCTGCTGTTTGTTTCAGATTGTTGTCAAATACAAATGGCGACAGACCGTGGCAGGAATAGGTTATGTTTCTTATGAATCCAGCAGACGACAGAGTTAGGGATATTACTGAAAAGTTGGTGGAGTTGCTGGCGCGATTCTGCTAGCCAATGATCTTCGAGCAAATCAAAGTTCGCGCGCTTGGAGCCTTTAGTTTCCACATAATCGCATGGTATGACCTATTTCCAAACTAGTCATATTTTCTCTCCGTTGAACCGGGTAAATTTTGTAAATGCTGTTCTAATCCCTATCTCTGGTTTCTCTAATCTGGGTGCCGGTTTCTGAGTTTGTTTTTCCATATCTTTTAATGTTTTTTCATCTATTATTGTTATTTGAGTTCCTGTGTCTATCAAAGCGTTTATGGGAATTCCTAGTATTGTCACTTGAATAACTGGATGTGAATTATAATTGTCATGGATTGTCGCTACGTTTATCGCTCGTTCCGACAGATCTTCATAAATTGTTATATCGAATTTTTCCGTGAAGTTACTTTCTATCAGTTTCCTTATACTTTAGCCCAGGCAAGGTTGCCTGGTTCGCAATCTAATCGAGGTATAGCTAGTCGATTTATATCAAAGTCGGTACATCGTTCGTAAATAGTTTTTAAAGATTTATCGAGAATTTCGTAAGTCGATTTAGTATCATGGAATTTCCGGGTTATTAAATAGAAAACACGCCTATATATCGTTGCTTGTGCAAATGATTATTACTGATCCTACGCTGAGCGACGGCTCGAATTTGGGTAGTTCTCCGAATTTTTCCCTGAATACTTTGCGCATGGCTGAATCCATATTTAGATCTGCTGATATACTGATCGCTAAAGCTACTTCGGAAGGTGTGTTAACAAGATTTCCCGTTACCTCGTTTATTTGTGGTCCGAATCTTAACCCTCAAACACCACACTTCCGAAGCCAACCGCAACTACCACACTGGGGTAGCGTAACCCAGCGTTTTGTCTTGAAAATATCGCGTGACTAAAAGCAAAAGGGCGGATGCGCCAAAAAGTCGAGTATCATAACAAAAGGGCGTATAGCAACAGAATCACATATAAAGTTGCGGAAAAGTAAAAGGGCGTATATGCAAGGGCGTATACGTCTTTTTGGTATTGGAAGTGATATGACTAAAATCATAAGGGCGTATGCGCCAAAACATATCGATTCGAACATGAGGATAAATTAAAAAAAAAAGGTTGAAATAATTATACATTTTCCAAATGTCAGTAATTGTTTGTTTTATCGATACGCCTTTTTGGTTTTCAAACTTTTTTTGAGGAAATTTAAAATTTTAGGAACCATAAGGGCGTATTTACATCACATACGCCCTTATGGTTTTACCGTTTATTTTTCCTTACACAGGAAGTGGTATACAGATACGCCCTTTTGTTAGCGATTTGCCAAAAGGGCGTAAAATGGCTTATACGCCCTTTTGCCTTTAGTCACGCGATATCTCGGCATCCAATACACCGATTTGGATGCTTTTTTTTTCAATCGAAGTATCAAACAATCAGGGAAAAAAATTTCTGCAGAAAAAAAGTAATGGCTATTATAGCTTTCAAGATATATGAATAAAACTTGGAGAAAATGTTTTCAAATTTCGAAGTTTGAATGAAGGACTGGGTTACCGTAACCCAGTGTGTTGTTTAAGGGTTAATTGTTTGGTTACTGGTATATTGTGACTTTTCCCTAATTGATCGGATGATCCGCTCGGGTTGTTTTGACCTGGCTCCTGGCTCAATGGTTGGATACCTGAGTTTGTGAATGGTTTACCTGGTAACCTAGCAAGTTTAGTGCGATTTAGGTGTATGACCTTAGTCTTCCCCTTTTCTACCTGTATTTTAATGTTTTCGTTATCGAGTATTTCCAACACCTCGAATAGAATACGGAACAACGCTTATTCCATTCTCTAACGGTCAGGAAAATAATGTTAGGGATATCACAGAATCCGCTAACGATGAAGAAGGTTTATCATTTTTTGACGAAGAACCTAGAATTTGTTTCGGTTGTAATCATTCTGAATTAAATTATAACGAGAATTTTAAAAACATAGAATCAATTCAAGTTCCACCTAGAACGCGAAAGAAAATTTGCATCTATTTTCAAAAAACAGACTTGCGCGAAGGATATTTACCCTTATTATTACCCGGTCCCAAGATTTATTCAGGCGACGCGATAGTAACAAATCGAGATAATAAAGCACTTCTTTATGCGATTAATACCACGAACGAGCAAACAAACTTAACCATACCGCCGCAAAAACTCCAAGAAATAAATGAAATAGCCAGCACCCCAATTTTAGCCGACGGGACCGACGATGACCCAGAAACAATGGGGATTCAGGAAGATTTAACAAACGAGGTTCAAAGCGAGGATGAAGATAGGAATTGAATAGGGAAATCTTTAATAGACAAAATCGGTTCACTCGAAAATTTGAAAGAGCGACGAAAAATGAAATTAAGCAAGAAAAATAGTAAAAATAAATCAAATCAAGATGTTAAGAGAAAGAAACACGGGAATAGTAAAAAGTTAACGACTGATAAAATAAGAGAACTAAATAAATACGAGGTCAAAAACGAAATCCCGGATGACCGAGAGTATATAACCAGTATAACCGTAATAAATGACGCGTGTTACGTCCTAGGCTGGAAGCCGAATATTTAACCTATAGGTACAACAGTTACCGTAGTTATTATCATAGGCATGAAAATACCGACGTGCAATTACCATCAGAGTTATAATAATACTCTATTGATGTAATTCCATTTATAATTTTTTCCTTTCATTCTTTTATATTATTTTACTCATAGATATAAGTCAATACTTTTGAAAGGAACAATCTTAACCATAATGTAGACAAATTCATCTCATTCTCTCACGAAACGAATATGCTTAGAAACACTTGAAACACCGTAAACCTGAAAGCCGAAACTTTAAGTAAACTTTCGAACTCTGGAAAATATCCTTATTGAGGAAACATAAATCTTCTAGATCCTTCAGATTTTTACGACCGGAAGCGGAAAAGTCTAAAGACAAAGACAGCTCTGTTTAAACGAGGATAGATCATAGACGCTCGCAGCATCCCTACTTAGCATCTCGACGATTGGGCCTCTGACCCAATCGCCTCGCACTATTCATCTTTTATCCAACCATATTTTTTCCCGCTTTTGTTTTAATGAGTTTTTTACCAATAGAAGAAACATCGCCTTCCCGCGAGTTTTCCAGGACCTCCCCTTCGCGTACCCGCGAGGAGAGATCCTTTCCGTTCCATATTAGTCAGTTAGTCACAAAATCTCAAACAATACAGATCAAACTCATAGAATCATAGAACTTAGAATTATTCATTCAAAGTGTTTGGTGAAACAGTTAATTAATAAGTGAATTACTAAATAAATAATAGAAACCACAAAACTAAAGTTAATCATCACCTGTGTGAAGGTTAACAACCAAATTGTTAAGCAGATTGTGAAATTAGATTGTTAAAGTGAAATCTTCAAACATTTGTTTCACCCACGCATAGTGGTGGCTGATAAAACCCATTACCTCAACAGATACGAGCAACGACGTCCCGAAGAACGAGTTTTCTAAGACTCGGTAAGAAATATAGAAATCTACCAACTTTAAATCAGAACCTCATAAGAGTAAACTAGTGATTCGTTTCTTCTAAATAACATTTAACTCAAGACGTAACAGCTTTATCTATAATAAATTTGGTGGCAGCGTCGGGATATCAGTCTGAAATAAATTAAAAACTAATCAAAGAAATAAAAACATCTAAATAAAAAATCTGCTAACAAGTGTGAAAATTTTTTTTTTTACATTGGTAATTCACTAACTGTAAAAATCATCAAACTATCGTGACTAAACATCATCGATCTAAACATCAACATCAAGAATTTCATCGTTAAAGAACTTCAAATCGAACATCGATCATCATTGATTTTGCCGTCGGATAACGTCGCAGCGCAGAACTTCAAGATCTACTCCAGCAACCGAAGACCCGCCCTACCGCTCACCCACGAGGACTCCGACACTAACTCATAGATCATTCACTATTGTTATTCCTCTTCATCAAAGTAAGTTAAAAATAATTTTATCAAAATGCCTGATGAAAACATGTCTATTGATAATTCTACTCTCAATAGCACGAACAGTGTAACACATGATTATAAAGAATTTTTCAAAATCATTCCTGAATTTAATGGTACACCTGATGGTTATCCAATAAAATCATTTATTCAACATTGTGAATACGCAAAAGCATATTATATACCAAATTGCGGAGAAAATTTCTTAGTAAAAATACTTTGTTCTAGATGTAAAGGAGAACTCGCAATACGTGTTAGCGACGCAAACCTACAAACGATTGACGAACTAACAAAATTTTTAAATTTACACTTTAGACCGAAAAAACAAGTTAGTACGTGGTTTAACGAATTTAACGATTTTAAACAAAAACCAAAAGAAAGAATAATTGATTTCAACTACAGAATAGGTAGACACTTACAAGCAACGCTTTTAGAGATAGATTTTGTCGGACAAAATACGGAAGCTAGAAAAATATCAGCAAACGAAACTGCTGTTCGATCTTTTATCAGAGGTTTAAATCCTAATATTGCAATGTTTATACCAAACTTAGGCTCATTTACAACACTAGTTGATGTGGTGAGAGAAGCTATAAAAATCGAAGAGCAACAAGAACTAATACAAGCTTTTGATTTCGGAATTCCCGAAGCCTCACCAAAACAATGTCTTCCCATACAGTCGAATCAAAATAATAATTATAAACCAACTAACAAATTTAACTCACAAAATAAATCAAATCACGGAAACGCGAGTAATAAAAGTAATCCAACAAACTCGAGCACACAAGACGCGAAATTCTGTAACTATTGTAAAAAAAATAATCATGTCATTGCAGATTGCCGAACTTTACAAAATAAAAATAAAAAACTCGGTAATAATAGTAATCACACAGAATATAACCCTAATAGATCATTAGAATGCAATTATTGCAAGAAAAAAGGTCACATAATCAGAGATTGTAGAAAACGCAAATATAATAACGCGAAACGCGAAAATAATAACGCGGTATGACACCTAATACCGATACACCTATACGGGAAACGAATTACCGTCGCCTCGACCGGGCGCGTCGACGGGTCAGCAATAAACTCAGCGCTTATTTCACAGACTAACCATAAACTTCTTACGGCAGAATGTAAAATAAGTTCCACACATACAACCTATAATTCTCCTTCAGTAATAATTCATTCGAAAAACCTTAAACGAGCAAATGCTAAATTTTTTTTCTTAACACATGCACCCAAAGTCCTCCTTTGCGCACCGTCTACGCGCACCCAAAGCAGACTTTTGCCGCACCGGTGTGCAAAATATTTTGCGCACCGCTACGCGGTGCGCAAAGGGATTTTGCACACTGGTACGCTAAAACCGGCTTGGGTGCTCGCAGACGGCATACAAACGAGGACCTTGCGTTGCATGTATCGAGAAAAATAGTGTTCGATACGCGAGCCCAAGGCAGCAATATCGCTTACTCGTGTGAAGGCACCTCACTCGCTACCTCCGGCTCGCCTTCGGGCTCGTTCGTGCCTCACACTCGTGCGCGAATTGCTGCTTTTGCGCTCTTGTATCGAAATATACTAAATCGATACCGGATCACAATTAAATTTAATAAAAATCGGTGAATTAAAAGATCCCTCTTCAATAAATAAATCGATAACTTACGAATTGCGAACGGTATTTCAGAAAGAGATAAACCAATGACTTTAGGACAAATACAGTTACAGATAAATAATACACACGGTAAATTTAATGTAATCCCAGACGATTTCCCTATAGAATTTTCAGGTATCATAAGGATCAGAATTCATGCATGTGAACGAAGGTAAGATCGATTATGAAACAAGACATGTAACTCTTAATAACAACAAAATTCCTTTTTGCGATACAGAGAGTATTGTTCTGCTGGCCAGAACGAAATCTCTAATGTTTATTCGTGTTAACAATTCATTAGAAAAGGGTTACGTGCCGCGTTTAGATATGCATGAAGGTATTTTTGCAGGTGAATCTTTGGTTACAAACATCCAGGGAAAAGCGTATTTATATGCTATTAATACAACAGATAAAGACATTAGGGTCGATATTCCCGTAATTTCTCTATATCCTTTCGATATGAGCGAAGACGAGGACAATAGTTTAGTAAGGGACAATACCACAGAGCGTTTAGAAGGTACTCGGAAGCGAGTAAACCGCGCTAATGAGGTCATAAACCTTTTAAGACTAGATCACCTTAATGAGGAAGAATGTAAAGCAGTATTTTCTTTAGTAGAAGAATACTCTGACTTGTTCCATATCCCAGGAGAAGCATTACGTTCTACAAACGTTTTGACACATCGTATCTTAACCACAAACAATATACCCGTAAATACTCGTCAATATAGACACCCTCCACACCAAAAGGCAGGAATAGAAAAACAGATTAACGATCTTTTGCAAATAAATACAATACAGTCGTCAACCTCACCGTATAATTCCCCAGTTTGGATAGTACCTAAGAAAGAAGATTCTAAAGGTAATAAAAGATGGCGTTTAGTAATCGATTATCGTAAATTAAATGAGAAAACTATCGGAGATGCGTATCCGTTACCATTAATAACAGACATTCTTGACCAACTCGGTGGTGCAAAATATTTTTCGATATTTGATTTAGCATCGGGTTTTCATCAAATCGAGATACGTCCGGATGATAAACATAAAACAGCTTTTACAACTCCTCACGGTCATCAAGAATTTAATAGAATGCCATTCGGATTAAAGAACGCTCCCGCGACATTCCAACGTTTAATGGATACAGTTTTAAGAGGTTTACAAGGATCGGAATTATTTGTTTATCTAGATGATATCGTAATTTATTCACGTTCAATCGAGGAACATGCCTCTAAGTTTATAGAAAACTAGCAGAAAGATTAAGAAAAGCTAATCTAACTTTACAAACTAATAAATGCGAATTCCTAATTAGAACAGAAGTAAAATATTTAGGACACATCATATCCGCCGATGGATTAAAACCAGATGCGAAGAAAATAGAAGCAGTTAAACAATTTCCAATCCCGAAAACTCCGAAAAACGTTAAAGAATTCTTAGGACTTGCCGGATATTATCGTCGTTTTATAAAAGATTTTGCAAAAATCGCGAAGCCTTTATCGGATCTCACAAGTAAAAACGCTCAGTTCGAATGGACCTCACAGCATGCACCAGGTAGCTTTCGAAATTTTGCGTGATAAGCTTTGCGAAGCACCAATATTACAATACCCAGATTTTTCAAAACCTTTTGTTGTAACAACTGACGCATCAGCTGTTACGCGGTCGGAGCTATTCTTTCTCAAGGCGAAATTGGGAAAGATACTGCAGTCGCGTATGCTTCACGTGTACTTAATGAACACGAAAAAAATTATTCTACAACAGAGAAAGAAATGGTAGCAACAGTCTTAATTGCATTGAAAACTTTTAGACCGTATCTCTATGGTAGACAGTTCACTCTGATCACAGATCACAGACCGCTTATATGAGCGGATCCACGTCACTTCACTCAAAAAAAAACCGTCAACTCACGGATCTTTGCGCCATTCAAAATATCTTTAGTACTGTGGAAAAAAAAAAATACAAGTTGAAGGATTTCGAAATTTTTTTCAAAATGGCGGAGTTAGAGCTACGTGAATTTTTGTAAACTGCTGTTGCACCGCTATGTTTGAAAATTCATATCTCCGAAAGTATTCATAGGAGCGGGCTGATTCTTAAATCATTTTGTTCGTAAAAGAATGCGCTTTCATAGAAAAAAATTTGTTCACAAAAAAAAAAATTCCTTCAATTTTTTTTTATCGTTTTTATTTGTAATTTCGCTGCCATTTCCGCGGGACTCCCAGAAATTCATGAAGATAAATTTTTTTGGATACCCGAATCCTTCCCCTTCAACCCTAAAAAAAAAAATTCATGGAGAAAATACCTGGGCCGGAGAAAAAAAATGAAACGTCATGTCGCGCGTCGCCGCGCGGCGGATCTATTGCAATATTTTGGTGGTTCTGAGAAGTGCAGATGTTTTCAACGATGATTCGCTCGATGACACTTAGTAGGACACCTCTGTTTGAAGTTAATTCATAATTTTCATGAAATCAAATTTTTCTTTCTTCCATCTTTAATTTTGTTTTGACGAGTTTATGAGATATTGGAATGACCGCATGTAATTTCAGAGTGCCACGAACTGTCAAGGCTTTGTCAAATCGATTTTGTAAAATAGATTCTTCTGCTTGATGTTCTGCAGACGTACAGTACGCAAAAGAGACCTTGACAGTTGGCGAATTTTTGGTAGTATGCGATTTCACTGAGAATTATGTATTCGTTGTACGAGATTCTACGCAAGGGTTTCACTGGAGCAATAATCAGGCGACCATTCATCCAATCGTGGTTTACTATAAAAGTTACGATGACGACCAGTTGAGACATTTTAGTTTTGTGATAATCTCGGGGCATCTGAAACATAATACAGTTGCGGTTCATTCATTTCAAAAAAAGTTAGTCAACTTCATGAAAGAGAAGTTCCAAGATTCAATTCCTATAGAAAAAATAGGTTATTTCTCCGATGGAGCAGCTTCTCAATATAAGAACAAAAAGAATTTCATAAACCTAACACATCACTTTAAAGACTTTCAATGCCAAGCCGAATGGCATTTTTTTGCTACATCACATGGAAAAGGGCCGTGTGATGGGGTAGATGGAACTGTTAAGAGATTAGCCTCACGTGTGAGTTTACAACTGATTGGCAATTCCGATCCTATTCAAACACCGCTGGTTCTATACAGGGTGAGTCTCTTCAAAGGTCCAAAATGGGTGGGACTTATTGACGGCGAAGGCACGCGTTCAGCCAATCAGGTAAACAATTATCCGGGTGGGAATAGGTTGGTAATGCTTAATCACAAATCACGGCGTGCCTTTGCCGCAGGTAAGTCCCACCCATTTTGGACGGTTGAAGAGACTCACCCTGTATAATTGGGCATGTTCTTATTTTCGAAGCATATCTCTTGCGTACTGTACGTCTGCAGAACAACAAGCAGAAGAATCTATTTCACAAAATCGATTTGACAAAGCCTTGACAGTTCGTGGCACTCTGAAATTACATGCGGTCATTCCGATATCTCATAAACTCGTCAAAACAAAATTAAAGATGAAACAAAGAAAAATTTGATTTTATGAAAATTATGAATTAATTTCAAACAGAGGTGTCCTACTAAGTGTCATCGAGCGAATCATCGTTGAAAACATCTGCACTTCTCAAAATCACCAAAATATTGCAATAGATCGACCCGCGGCGACGCGCGACAAGACGTTTTATTTTTTTTCTCCGGCCCAGGTATTTTCTCCATGAATTTTTTTTTTTAGGGTTGAAGGGGAAGGATTCGGGTATCCAAAAAAATTTATCTTCATGAATTTCTGTGAGTCCCGCGGAAATGGCAGCGAAATTAAAAAAAAAAACGACAAAAAAAAATTGAAGGAATTTTTTTTTTTGTGAACAAAATTTTTTCTATGAAAGCGCATTCTTTTACGAACAAAATGATTTAGCAATCAGCCCGCTCCTATGAATACTTTCGGAGATATGAATTTTCAAACATAGCGGTGCAACAGCAGTTTACAAAAATTCACGTAGCTCTAACTCCGCCATTTTGAAAAAAATTTCAAAATCCTTCAACTTGTATTTTTTTTTTCCACAGTACTAAAGATATTTTGAATGGCGCAAAGATCCGTGAGTTGACGGTTTTTTTTTGAGTGAAGTGACGTGGATCCGCTCATATGGGTAAATTCTATGAATGACCCAACATCGCGAGTAATGAGATGGAGAGAACGTCTGAAAGAATTCGATTATTCGATTCAATATAAAGCAGGTAAAGCTAATACTAATGCTGATGCATTATCGCGAAACCCCGTAGTATTACCAATTAAATTCAAATGGCGAACATCGAATACTACAGCAGGTCAACAAGCATTGATAGGACAACCAGTTATAGCTAGACTTAGATCATCTTCCGATACAAGTACTAATTTGCCTATAAAAAAAACTAGATTATGTGAAAATTCAAGTTCGGATAAAGAAGATTTTAGAGGATTTCCAGTAGAAATTATGGAAGCAAAAATTGAAACGATTGAGCCCGTGAAAGCGACAGATCCGAGAGAATCGCGTGCACCCTCAATAGAATCAATTTCAGAAGAATTTACAAGCAGTAGTAACTGTATTGCCCACTTTTGACAAAAGTCGGACCGAGAAACCCGTTACGACACATGTGCAACAGAAAAAATTAGAAACTTCCCCAAAGAACAATAAAACGCTAGGATTAGCAGGGTCGTCCAACCCAATGGTCAGAACCGTACAAAAAATGGACGCTCCTCAGTTACCACAGCTAATAAGAAAATCAACTAGACAACGAAAAGAGAAAATTTGCCCATGTTGCATTGAACCGAATACACATGCTGAAAAGATTAAGAATAAAAACGTAGCTAAAGCCTCAGAAAAATCAAATACACCAATACCTAGTTATACACCCCAAATCGTTACAAACCTAGACGAAATAAATTCACATCATTCACAAGATAAAGTAGATTCACAGGATATAATCAATTCATCAAATTTGCCCGAAGTTCAGGATAGACTATCTTCGGAAGAATCAAATCATTCTCGTAGTAACGTAGACTCAACAAGCGAAATAGTTGTTCTAAATCAAGAAGAAGTAGATTCGAACAATTTAGTAGAGACACGAGATAATTTGGAAATGAAAAAAGATAATTACATTTGTTTTATATCCGCTGACGGAACTGTGTCAGATGACATAGGAAAACGATTAATAGAATTAGGATTATTGAACTTAACTCCTTTAGAAAGATACAATTTAGGTCAGGTAATAATATCGGGAACCTCGAAAAAGAAAGTATTTGCTTTAGTAACTCGTGAAAACGATCAAACCTTGCCCAAAGTAAGTAGTTTTAATAGAGCCTTTGGAAATTTGAAAGCTTTAATGAACAACCTCAATATTAAGACAGCTAGATTATCCCAAGGCAGAAGCAACCTTCACGTCTCAGCTTGGACGACAATAAAAAGGATTATTCGTAAAACTTTTGCTGGTACAGACATTCAAATCACAATTTGTAAGGATAAGATTATTATACCACCCGTAGAGCAAAGACAAGGTATAATCAGGGAAAACCACGAATCGCCAGTAGCAGGTCATGAAGGTGTTACAAAAACTTATAACAGAATTAGACAAAGATATTTTTGGGATAGTATAAAGAAACAGGTAGAAGATTTCGTTAGAAAGTGCATAATTTGCCAGAAAAAGAAATTAGTAAGAGTTAAAACTAAACAACCTATGATAATTACAGATACATCAGCCGATGTATTTGATAAGTTAGCTTTAGATATCGTAGGACCAATCAATAACGCTTCAGATAAAGGTTATAGATTCATTTTAACTATGCAAGACGATCTTTCAAAATTTGGCTTAGCAGTACCGTTAGTAAATGCAACAGCCAACGATATTGCGGACGCACTAGTTACTCAATTCATTTGTAAATATGGATGCCCGAAAGTAATTTTGACAGACCAGGGCGCAGCTTTTATTGGACAAGTAATGAAACGATTAGCCAAAGTTTTTAAAATCAACCAAATCAAAACTACAGCATTTCACCCTCAATCAAATGGTTCGTTAGAAAGAAGTCATCAGGTACTTGCAGATTATTTGAAACATTATACAGATAAGAAAAACTGGGACGAATGGCTCCCACAAGCAACGTTTGCTTACAACACAAGTATACACGAAGGTACAAAATATAGCCCGTATTACTTAGTTTACGGTCGAGACCCTCGTATACCCTCAGAATTCCCATACCTAGATGAAATCCTTACGTATGACGATCATGTAAAAAATCTTACATTACGTTTGAGTGAAAGTAGGAAAAACGCACGAGAAAACTTAGAGAAAGCAAAACAAAGATCTAAAGAGTATTATATGATAGAAAATTAAATCCCGTAAAATTTAGAATATATAGGACAGGAAATCTATCTAGTTAAAAATCAAAGAACTGGAAAATTAGATGATAATTATAAGGGTCCATATAAAATCACAGAAGTATTTCCCGATAAGAACGATATAGAAATTGAATTAGCTAAAAATAAACGAAAGATAATTCATTGTGATAGAGCTAAGATAGCTTACTAAATTGTAATCATAAGCGTAGAATCTCACATTAGTATACATCTTTTCAGGAATATGGACACTCGCAACGTTAGGACAGCCCTCTTAGGACTTCTGATGTTAAGCATTCAAACAACCTATTACCTGATAGCCTACGATTGTGGTGCGCCGTCGATGAATATTACAACTTTATCTTTGCTCAACATCAAGGAATGCGATATTCCTGTCGCTAAACCAGTAAAGCTACTTTTACCAAAATTAAATTATTACAAACAGCAGACTTTGCTTATGTTAAAGTAATTCAATGTAATCCATCGATCAGTTTATTATTGCGGAATGCATTCTCATATTTCGGCAGTATGAAATGGAGATGTAGAATATATAAACGAAATTTCATATGAACAATGTAAACAGATCCATAACACTCAGGCTTACAGTACTTATAATAGCATATTTACTAATCTTATTATGAATGCTACTAATAGCAGACCTTTAAAGCTAGCAGGTAGAGTAGAGAACGATGGAGTATGTGCCGGTGCACAATTCTCAGATCATTACGGTTCATGGGATAACGCAATAGCTTATGGTCAAATCTTTATTACGACACAAGACTATTTAGCGACAGTTAAACTAGATAAAAATGAATTAGTACTTCGCTCAGGAGTTAGATGTACCTATCTTCAAGGGACATGTATGGATATAGAAGGAGGTAATACATATTGGGAATTACTCCCGCCAGATCAATGTAGATTCAACCGATTCTCTGTACTTTATGAAGGTAAAGCCGATAAAATTAAAGATAACACAATGCATAAATATGGAGAAGAAATTTACGCAATAACCTCGGATGAGATTACATATGCATTATCGATGCGAGGTACCCTTTCAGTTTGTGGTTATAAATTAATTAAAACAGAACACCCACGACTTTTTATTCTCGATAGAGATAACGGAGATTTCTTTACTCATAAGACAGATGTCATGGTAGCTAATATGGACATGTTTACATACATGAATTCTAAATTCGTATACTTAGAACGACATTTACGTAATCAAATAGCATCATTGTATAATGACGTAATCTTGCAAGAATGCCAACTAGAGAATAGAGTTTTACATAATTTCCTAGCTATAGCACCTTTAGCACCCGCAGATTTCGCTTTTCATTTTATGAAAGGACCTGGTTACATAGCACACATAGCAGGAGAAGTAGTCAGGATAGCGAAATGTGTTCCAGTCGAAGTTAGATCGCGAAAAACTGATCAATGTTTCCAAGAACTACCAATTTATAAAGGAAATGAAAGTATGTTTATGTTACCAAGAACTCATATTATAACAAAAACAGGAAATCAAATCGATTGCAGCTCTTTTCTGGCACCAATGTATAATATTCATAATGCTTGGTATCAAGCCTTACCACAATTAGCGAATGCAGTCGCTCCGGAACAGATATCGTCTCAAACAATACAATCATGGAGATACGAAACCCCTGCTACACTCGCTTCAGGAGGAATCTATTCACTCGAAGATCTAGATAAATTACGCGATAATATAATGTTTCCGGTTGAAAAACCAGCAGTTTTACATACTATTGCCAGAAGAGCCACGGGACAGGATTCAATTAATCAAGGAATATCTATTAACAGTTTTATAGATGAAAACGCGATTAGAAAGTCTTTTGAATTAGCTTGGGGAAAAGTATACAATTTTTTTTAATACAGTCGGAACTTTTAGCGTTACTTTACTTGGGGCATGGGTTACTTTTAAGGGAATCAAATTCTTAATTGATACTATTGTTCATGGTTATGCTCTTCATTCAATTCACGGTTGGAGCATATGGCTTATAGGAGCTATATGGGATTCAGTTACTAACTTATTACTACACCTTAAAAGACCATCTCCTCAGAAACAACAGACCCACGTAGATAGACAGGAACGAACCAACGATGAATCAGGAACAACACGAATTGATATAGAATTAATGCCAGTGAATCCGTCAATATCAAACCAGAAAGAAATTCAGGGTAACTTATCAAACCAGACCCCAACAACCTCAGCCATATTTAATCAAGAACGCCAATTCATGTAAACGATTGAATAACTTAAAATTAAAATCTTATAAAACTAACTTAAAGATCTAAAGGTAAATAACGACTCAAAAAGCAAAAGAAAAATTGCCATAAAATTGTTTTTTTTATTAAAAGAAAGAGAGAAGTTCTATCCCTAACGAGAAACTAGTCGTCATATGCAGCGAGAATTCTCCTCGCCGCTGACCAGCAAGGGTGGTCCCAGTCACTCGCTGGATGGTTGTTGCCCCAGCGGCACTCCAGTAACCACCGGACTCCGAACATGTCGAAGTCCTCCTCTCCGTAGTCAAGTCTATTTCTCTCTTCATTATACTCATTCTCATTTCGACGTGCCGTCTCTCCCATCTTCTCTCTCCTATTATCTCCTCTATCCGTAGTCGATGCTCAGCATGTCGAAGCAATATCCTCTATAACACACAGATTAAACACGTTAAATAAAAAAAAAACTTCAAGAGAACGAAACAAATAAAAAATCTTTTACACAAATTTCAAGCTAAATAACATTTTAAGTAACAATCTATAATAAATTTGAAAAAAGTACTCACTCTCAACATATCTCCAAATTCCCGGACTCTCACGTATAAGATCTCTAGATCGTTCATTTTTGTAAAATTTTATTTTTCTTTCTCACTTAATTTTTTTGAGATTATCACTTTGACTGAAAGTCGCAGAACGAGTAAACTCAGCTCAAACAGACACTTTTGTATGCAAGTAGAAATTAAAAGTCACACCCTCAAGGAATTAACCCCTCTAAGACTGACCAATAACCAAACGTAAATTTTTTTTTTGCATTTACGGAAAATGGTCAAATACAGGTATGAAATTAACCCCGCCCAACACGGCGTGGAACACCCTTTACTTTACAAAAACTAAAGAGAAATCTAAGAAATATTTCCTCAATCATTTTATATATTTTAAAATATCAGGATTATAGTACCATCGGATGTAACCACGATATACACATTATATCAAAATCTTAGACAGATATTCTTAGATAATCATGTGCTATAGTCCATAGATATAACTAATTCATAATTCATAATCACCCTATTATTTTAAGTATATTTTACTTACTTTTGTATTTTCATAAATTTCATGTTTATCAATAACCTTAGATATACAATCTTATATATTATATCGATAACAGAAAGTAATCATATATCAATGTAATAATTTTGAGTAATTTTAATTATTATATTACTTACCTTTTTTAGTTTTTGAATCATTTGCAAATGTTAATTTTAATACATTACAGATTAATCTTAGACACATAAGACTTTATAATTTTTTTTTATACGTCTCATTAGACTTAACTTTAAGTTTATGGAAATTTCACGTCGACACACTAAAACCCGTTAGGTCGAGCGGGGACGCTCGAATCTTAACAGGGGAGTTGTTACGTCCTAGGCTGGAAGCCGAATATTTAACCTATAGGTACAACAGTTACCGTAGTTATTATCATAAGTATGAAAATACCGACGTGCAATTACCATCAGAGTTATAATAATACTCTATTGATGTAATTCCATTTATAATTTTTTCCTTTAATTCTTTTATATTATTTTACTCATAGATATAAGTCAATACTTTTGAAAGGAACAATCTTAACCATAATGTAGACAAATTCATCTCATTCTCTCACGAAACGAATATGCTTAGAAACACTTGAAACACCATAAACCTGAAAGCCGAAACTTTAAGTAAACTTTCGAACTCTGGAAAATATCCTTATTGAGGAAACATAAATCTTCAGATCCTTCAGATTTTTACGACCGAAAGCGGAAAAGTCTAAAGACAAAGACAGCTCTGTTTAAACGAGGATAGATCATAGACGCTCGCAGCATCCCTACTTAGCATCTCGAAGATTGGGCCTCTGACCCAATCGCCTCGCACTATTCATCTTTTATCCAACCATATTTTTTCCCGCTTTTGTTTTAATGAGCTTTTGACCAGTAGAAAAAACATCGCCTTCCCGCGAGTTTTCCAGGACCTCCCCTTCGCGTACCCGCGAGGAGAGATCCTTTCCATTCCATATTAGTCAGTTAGTCACAAAATCTCAAACAATACAGATCAAACTCATAGAATCATAGAACTTAGAATTATTCATTCAAAGTGTTTGGTGAAACAGTTAATTAATAAGTGAATTACTAAATAAATAATAGAAACCACAAAACTAAAGTTAATCATCACCTGTGTGAAGGTTAACAACCAAATTGTTAAGCAGATTGTGAAATTAGATTGTTAAATAAATATTGTTATAATTTAAAGTGAAATCTTCAAACATTTATTTCACCCACGCATAGTGGTGGCTGATAAAACCCATTACCTCAACAGATACGAGCTCAACGACGTCCCGAAGAACTAGTTTTCTAAGACTCGGTAAGAAATATAGAAATCTACCAATTTTAAATCAGAACCTCATAAGAGTAAACTAGTGATTCGTTTCTTCTAAATAACATTTAACTCAGGACGTAACACTAGTACGCACGAAGCAACTAAGTATACCCCATACGAGTTAGTCTACGGAAGAATAGAATATTATTGTTTGGTATTAATTGGTTGATCATCGGACGTAATGGTTTTATGTTTTATAGCGTTAGTACATCCTAAATAATCTCCGGGTAAGTAAAAAATATCAGAATTGTTGTCAATTAATTCCTTAACGCTCCGTACGTTCTTCTTCCGCGTTCAAATGATCTAATCGCAAAAGTCCTTCTAAGGTTTTTAATCTGTCCTGAGTAGTTTGGGGTGAGACGCTTGGATATTCATACAAAATGCTGTTTCTATTTGGGACTCACTATATCCGAACTGTCACAATCTGTTGTTGGAAGTGGGGAAAACATAGCTAATTCTATCCAATTGTCCCAATCTTGTTTGTCGTTAATGAAATGTTTCAAATATTCTACTAATACATGACAACATCTTTCGAGAGATCCATTTGATTGTGGGTGAAAAGCGGTGGTTTTAAATTGTTGAATTTTAAAACATCTCGCGACTGCTTTCAGTAGTTTTCCTACAAAGGCTTGTCCCTGGTCGGTTAATACAGCACGTGGGGCGCCATATTGGCAGATAAAGTTCTTAACAAATGCTTCGGCTATTTCTTGGGCGTTTGCTCTTTTTGACGATATTGCTAATGAATATCTAGTCAATTAATTGCTTGATTTTATTTTTCGTCGCTCTTTCAAATTTTCGAGTGAACCGATTTTGTTATAAGGTCTTTAAGGTGCTTCCCTACGCAATTCCAACAGACCTGAAAACATTGGGAAAAAAGGTGTTATTAAACGGAATATCTCTGCCTGGGCACCGAAATCAATGAAACAAACTTCGTCGCGCAATTCTATGTACGATTTCGAATACGTATGGCAAAAAAAACGGCTTCGAAAACGTTTTACATGGATATCTTCTCTATTTTCACGTAAACAAAACATTTTTTTGGCCGTACGTATTCGAAATCGTACATAGAATTGCGCGACGAAGTTTGTTTCATTGATTTCGGTGCCCAGGCAGAGATATTCCGTTTAATAACACCTTTTTTCCCAAATTTTCAGGTCTGGTGGAATTGCGTAGGGAAGCACCTTAATTGGATAGAATTAGCTATGTTTTCTTACAATACTTATAGGACGCACGAAGCAACTAAGTATACCCCATACGAGTTAGTCTACGGAAGAATAGCGCGAACACCCTCAAGTAGAGTACCAACTGAAGGAGAACTTAGATCCTACAACGAGTATATTTCCGAACTTTAGGACACTTTCCATAGCATTAGGGCAGATGCCAAAGAAAATTTAGAAAACGCGAAACTCAAATACAAATATTATTATGATAAAAAATTGAACCCACAGGAAATTAAAGTAGGACAACAGGTATACACCATGAAAGAAAAGGAAGGGAAATTCCGGGATCATTATAACGGTCCGTACGAGGTGTTAGAAATACTCGATAAGGAAAACATTAAAATACAGGTAGAAAAGGGGAAGACTAAGGTCATTCACCTAAATCGCACTAAACTTGCTAGGTTACCAGGTAAACCATTCACAAACTCAGGTATCCAACCATTGAGCCAGGAGCCAGGTCAAAACAACCCGAGCGGATCATCCGATCAATTAGGGAAAAGTCACAATATACCAGTAACCAAACAATTAATCCTCAAACAACACACTGGGTTACGGTAACCCAGTCCTTCATTCAAACTTCAAAATTTGAAAACATTTCCTCCAAGTTTTATTCATATATCTTGAAAGCTATAATAGCCATTGTTTTTTTTCTGCAGAAATTTTTTTCCCTGATTGTTTGACACTTCGATTGAAAAAAAAAGCATCCAAATCGGTATATTGGATGTCGAGATATTTTCAAAACAAAACGCTGGGTTATGCTACCCCAGTGTGGTAGTTACGGTTGGCTTCGGAAGTGTGGTGTTTGAGGGTTAAGATTCGGACCACAAATAAACGAGGTACGTAACGGGAAATCTTGTTAACAAACCTTCCGAAGTAGCTTTTAGCGATCAGTATATCAGCAGATCTAAATATGGATTCAGCCATGCGCAAAGTATTCAGAGAAAAATTCGGAGAATTACCAAAATTCGAGCCGTCGCTCGATCTTCGTCAAAAAATGATAAGCCTTCTTCATCGTTAGCGGATTCTGTGATATCCCCAACATTATTTTTCTGACCGTTAGAGAATGGAATAAGCGTTGTTCCGTATTCTAGTCTTTCTTCCTCAAAATTTATTATCGCGTCGTTTTCACGAAAAAATTCTGACCCTTGTATGCCGTGTTGTTCTATCGGTATGTTTTCGGGGATTACTGGGAAATTTCCTCGGGTTCTAGCTATATCTATTGGGACTTCTCTAAGGGTTACAACATCTGCGGCAGAAATTCCTTGAAAGCAATATTTTTTGCTTGCATCTACCCTGACTTCTGGCTTTACGCAGCACTGAAAAAAAAGTATAAGTCCTACAGCGATACATTTGGGTACTATAACAATAACGGATATATTATATCGGTACCACACCGATATTCGTGCAAGAAAAGAAAAATTTTATGACAAAAGACATTGTAACTGTCATTATAAAGAAAATAATAATATAACCTTTTTCATGTTATTACTGTTCGTTATTAAAATGTTTTTAAGTATTAATTTTTATTTATTGACGATAATATAATTTAGATAATTAATTTAATTCATTTTAAGATTAATAATTACAATGTAAGTAATAAAGTTATAATATAAGTCCATAAATCCATGGTAGACATACGCGGGAAATTTTTTACTATACTCACTGGGTGGCTTGGTGTAGTATCGTACGGAAAATATAAGTCCTACAGCGATATCGTGTATGCGTATAGGCCTCTTGGATAACATACAGACAAAGTAAACTAAGCTTGTGTGGCGTATGCATGCAAAACATTGACGTCCACGTTTTGTCAGGCATCCACGTTAGGCGGCGCTGTCGGCCGTATATGTACACAGCTCTCACGCACACTAGTAGCGTGTCTGTATGTTATCCAAGAGGCCTATAGGACTTATACTTTTTTTTCAGTGAGTTGTTCCGGATGAGATTTAAATCAGACCCCGTGTCTAACATAAAGGTACTCGGTTCCTGTAGCTCATCGGCTTCTATCTTTATTGACGGAATCGTTGTGACGTATCCTGAACTTTAGCTAATTGCGTGAATAGGCTCACGTCGTATTTTTCTTTCTCGTCTTCGGGAGGGTAACTAACGGGTTTATAATTTATGACCGTATCGCTTGCCTGTGTTGTTTCAATGCTATCCTGTCCGTATTTGGAAATGGGAAAAATTTTCGTTCGAATATTAGCTATCTGTGATTCTCTGTCTTCGTGATAAATTTTCTCTTGTAATGGACTACGAAGAAATTATACAAGATATTCTTTTAAGGCCCATCCTTAGTCGCCCACCTCCTTTCCATACAATGTAACGAAAACGGGGCCGGGGAGACACATTTCGATGATTATCCGAGCCCAGGCGTCGAAAACGCAAAAAAGGCCAACGTAGCGCGAATTCTATTTCAATTCCAAACACATCGGTCCAAAAAAATTACCGTTTCATGCGAAAATAGAGCCAGCGTTTGGTTATTTCTTTTTTCCATTGTCTAAAGCCAAGAACAATGAAAAACCATTTAGACAATGGAAAAAAGAAATAACCAAACGCTGGCTCTATTTTCGCATGAAACGAAAATTTTTTTGGACGTATGTGTTTGGAATTGAAATAGAATTCGCGCTACGTTGGCCTTTTTTGCGTTTTCGACGCCTGGGCTCGGATAATCATCGAAATGTGTCTCCCCGGCCCCGTTTTCGTTACATTGTATGGAAAGGAGGTGGGCGACTAAGGATGGGCCTTTCTTTATTAAATATAATTGAATATAAGTTCGATGTAGTGAGAAAATTAAGACTTAGTAGTTCGCTGTTCGGAAGTTGGAATCGAAGTGTTTTTGAGTTTGGTGGAGGGAAGAAGGTGGGTTTTGGAACAAGGTGGTAGGAGTTGGTGGGTTTTGTCTTTTTAGCGGAAGGGCACCAATGAATTTAGGGATTAAAAATTGAGGGATGAGGATAGACGAAGTTTTCGGTAAAGGACAGTTTGTTGATTTTATGGATTTTGGGTACGAGGAACGGAAATGGTTTATTGCAGGGTTGGGGAATTGGGAAATACCCAGGTAGGTAGGAAAAGAAAAATAGAGGTAATTGTTTGCAGACTGTGAGTATGGATTAGGCGAATGAGGTATAAGATATTAAACTAAACAGTGATTATATCTAAGAATAGGTTTTGCTAAATTAAGATGGAAAAATACAGAAAAGAATAATTATCGCTAAAATTACAATAAGTAATGGGTCGGTACATTACACTCTTTTACTAAGTTCATTCGCTTTCTAATGGGTGGCTCTGAATTAGTGAGATCGCGCGGTTGGGTTTGTTTGTGGCCTCCGAGTTCGCGCCGTTGCTCGAAGGGCCCTACCAGTTTCCCGGAATCGGTGATTGATTGGTATTGGGCATCCCTTGCTTATATTGATCATTACGCTGTTTTTTGCGACACTCGTTTATTAAATGACCATAATTCTTACAGTATCGGCACAAGTCGTGCTGAATAGCTGGATTCTGATCCCGTTTAGAGTTTATACCGCTTTCCCGTGAATTGTAACGCGATCGAACTTGTTCCGGCTCAAAATAATTTCGATTCCTGGGGTTATAACCCTAATTCCGTTGTTGATTTGAATATTGATTCTGTGAATTGAAAGCATTAGACCGCGCTTGATAATTTTCCTGGTTTCGGGTTTGATTTGAAAATTAATTTCTAGAATCAAAGTCGTTATGTTGCGCGGCGGATAATTATTGTTTCGATTTTGTTGCTGATTTGGGTATTGATTCCGTTGATTGAAGTAATTATCGTCGCGTGATTGGAAATTTCCTCGATTTCTTTGCTGATTTGAATATGAATCTCGCGGATTAGGATAATTTGTCTGACTTCTTAACTGATTTGCGTTCTGGTTTCGCGGATCGTAATCATTTCGATAATTTATTTGACCTGGTTGGCGGCTTGAATACAGATTCCTTGACGTATCGGGGATATTTTGAGATTGATTTCCGCGTTTATAAACATTGTTATCTTTACCGAACCGACAGTCTTGGGCCTCATGATTTATCTTGAGCGTAATTTACACTAGCTCCTTCGGTTTTAATAGTTTGTCCCCCCGCGTCTAATGTTTCTTTGGTAAAATGTATATCTGGTTTTAATCCCCGTAAAAATACTTCTTTATACCGCGCGTTTTCCGAGTTTCGATTAAAAACTTCAAAAACGGCCGTTCTTCGTTCTTGTGTAAATGCTTGGATTATATTGGAAACGCATTCGCGTACTCTTGATGCGTATGTTACGACATTTTCATCTTCTAACTGATATAGGTTACCTAATTCCCGCTGGCATATGCCTACTGCGTTTATGGGACCGAACGTCTCTCGCTTCGTCTTGAAATTTTCGCGTTAGAAATTTTATCTATCTGGCTTCGTCTAAAGATTTTCGTATTTATAATTTATCTAGACTTCGTTTAAAGATTTTCGTATTTATAATTTATCTAGGCTTCGTTTAACCCTTCCTGGTCACCACGGGTCAAAATGACCCGAGCATTAATTTTGAAGGTGAATCCCGGTAAGTTCGCGACCGAAGAATCCAAAAAAAATTGAAAAATTACAAAAATTGAAAAATTAGAAACCCGAAATGCATTGACCTTTTGACGATTTTCTTTTGAACATGTTGCCACGTGATTTTTGATATGCCGACTTTTGCTACATCTTCTAGAATGTTCAAAGTATTTTTCAGTATTTTTCCGGTGCCGATCGGACTGATGGTTTTCATGCGGCAACCGTTCAAAAATGCCTCGGGTCAATTTGACCCGGTGTGACCAGGTTGATTGAAATCGGAGGTGTGACCATAAAGGGTTCAAGATTCTCATATTCATAGTTTATCTAGGCTTCGTCTGAAGATTTTCGTGTTAAGAGTTTATGATTCGTCCTAAGACTCGTCCAAAATTAGAAATGATGGAACGCTTGTTATCCGACTCTTCCAGATCGTCGATCGTTACACGCGTCACAAATAAGTTATTCGCGTTTTATAACGTTTGGTCTTCCCGGTTGATGCACCAAATAAATTTTATGCGACGTCGGAGCAGGCGTTCGCGGAGAAATCTAGAGCCTAACTACCGGAAGTATCGTGTGAACAACCTAGACGTACACTCAATAGTTTTGGGTCACCAAGTATCGATTAAATATTGGAATATAGTGGACAGGATTAATCTAGTACTAAATTCAGAGGAGTCGCGTCAGCTAACTGTTCTTACTTTGTCTAACTGTTCTTTGGGAATCCTCGAGATTTAAACTTTTCCCCTTGATTTGGATCTAAAGGCTTTTAATTGGAAAGTAACAAATTTGTGAAAAAGGATTATTTTGGCTCATTGAATAATATATCGGATTCTTACCTTGTTGGCAGACAGTCGTTGGCGTTGATGATCTTCGTGGAGTTCTTTGGAAGGTGATTTTTTAATAATTGCTCGATTATAGTTTCAAAGTTATAATTCTGATTTATTGGTTTATTATGAAGTTTGAATTTAGTTTAAAATAACTTTCACTGAATTTAAGAAGATTCGATATGTTTGAATTTATAAAAGATTCCTGCTAGTAAGTTGCTTTTGAAAATAAGTATGAACAATGAGAATTTTGAGCGATTAAGTAAAGTCGAAGCGTCGTGAAAATTAAAGATTATGTGTGGAGATGATTAAGCGATGAGCAGCGATTCGGCAACGTAGTAGCGCAGGGCTGAGGGCAGATTTTAGAATATTCCCTGGTGCAGGTTTGCGGGGCTTTTTATACCGCGCGTCAAGCGGTGGGGGCCCTATTCAGAACATACCTATGTGACCGCTCGTTGATTGGGCCTTTTCCGTCACGTGGAGGTTTCTTCATCTGTGATTGGCTTGAGGCCCAAGGGGGCTGTATGTTGTTTTAGTTTATTAATCAGCGGTTCCCAACCTTTTTTCGACCAGGGACCACTTTGATTATTTTGTGGTTACCAGGGGCCACAAGGTTCAAGAATAATAAACCGTGTTAATGTGAGAATAAACTTTAATCAAAACTTCTAACATATTTGGTAAACTTAATAGTAACATTAATTAAGAGTACTATTATGATATAAAAAAGATAATTTTTAATAGAAAATTATATATTTTGGTTTGCGTCAATGTGAAATTGAGGTTTGTCAGGTATGAAAAAACGCAATTTTCAAAAAGTTACCAAAATTCTCAGAAAATTCATACGTATTCAGTAAAATTGACAAATCATTTTCACCTGAAAAAAAAGTTGGGTCACCGGCTAATTTCTTGAACAGTTTTTTTTTTCCATCGATTTGTTAATAACTTTTTTGAATTATTATTATGCAAAATCAATCTCCGGAGGATCTCCTACATGCTTGATTTTTTTCAGATTTTTTCCTCATCAAGAAGTATTCAAAATCTTGTCTGAAACCCACGATTGGTGGGACTGTAGGTGAAGAACCACCTTATAATAACACCTCTTTTCCCAATGTTTTCAGGTCTAGTGGACTTGCGTAGGGAAACACCTTAATGCATATTGTTTTAAAAATCTCCAATTATTGGCACCTTTTTTTATATGTGCTGCAGGACCCTCCCGCGGACCACTCCCGTGGCTCTCACGGACCACCTGTGGTCCGTGGACCACCGGTTGGGAACCGCTGGTTTATTTAGATGAGCTTGGCCGTCGGCATGGGTGTATCCATGAGTTCTTGGAATTCCACGGGTTTGAGATGTATTGGTGATCCTATCTATGAGTTCTCGGAATTCCACGGACTTGGGATGTATAGGTGATCGTAGTCGGCTAGCCCTTGCTTGTGTTGGAGTCTAGGTGGACTTAGGTCTTCCTTCGTTCATCACTTGTTGCTTCGTATGGCTGGTGTATGGGAAAGGAAGGGTCTTCGTTTTTAACATTTGGCTTATTGCCTTTCTTTTGTTGTTTTCCCTGACTTGCCATGGTAATTCCGTCCTCCGTAGTTACAAGGGTTATTTGGTTCGGTCATGAGTTTCCCTATACCTGAAGGTTTTATATTCACTTTGCTCTTTTTAGATTCCCATGTGTTCATACAAATTATATTTTACGACTTTGAGAATTTTCCAGTGAAACTTATTTTTAGGTGTATACAATTGATGTTTACAATTCTGTCCAAATTTAATTCCTTAATATTAATTCATCATATAACAAGAGAAGTCAAGTCTTTTATTTCTCGTATATAACCGACAAGATGGCTCTATATACTTTATCCCCGGTTGATAGTTATGGGTTTCTTTGTTGACTCAATTTTTTAGCCTCTTTTCAGCTCGAGGAGTGGTTGTTTCTCTTTTTACCTTTTGGTCTCTCTTTCCATGGTGGGCGGCATCGGATGCACGCGCACTCAAGAGAGGGAAAAAGGGAACGAGACATGACGTGGCAGAGCTTTAATTTTAATACTTTGCTTTGTAAACTGATAATGTGGAATAATTTTGATGTTATTATACGAGAAAGAGAGACAAATACAAATACTTTAGTTATAATGCGTAAAGCAGTATATATACTATATACTGAATATATATATATATATATGATGAAAATTGTAAAATGTTTAGTAACTTTGATCGATTAACAATTCGAGTAGATGATAAATTGATTAAGCATTATGTATGTTAATTAATAATTCGAGTAATAGTAATTGGTATAATAATAAGTTAATTAGGTACTAAATATGTTGTTTGAATAATATTTTGGGTAAATGATAAATTGGTTAAACGCTAAACATGTTGATTAATTAATAATTCAAGTAAATGAGGTAGTTGATCGAGAATGGTAAAATTATAAAGTAATAGATAATTAGAAATATAATCTGATAAAATAATAAGATTGTAAATATATCGTTTAAGGTGTTTAAGTTGATAACTAATTGATTATACGATTAGGGCTAAATCAGCGGTTCCCAACCGGTGGTCCGTGAGAGCCACGGGAGTGGTCCGCGGGAGGGTCCTGCAGCACATATAAAAAAAGGTGCCAATAAATGGAGATTTTCAAAACAATATGCATTAAGGTGCTTCCCTACGCAATTCCACTAGACCTGAAAACATTGGGAAAAGAGGTGTTATTATAAGGTGGTTCTTCACCTACAGTCCCACCAATCGTGGGTTTCAGACAAGATTTTGAATACTTCTCGATAGGGAAAAAATCTGAAAAAAATCAAGCATGTAGGAGATCCTCGGAAGATTGATTTTGCATAATAATAATTCAAAAAAGTTATTAACAAATCGATGGAAAAAAAAACTGTTCAAGAAATTAGCCGGTGACCCAACTTTTTTGTCAGGTGAAAATGATTTGTCAATTTTACTGAATACGTATGAATTTTTTGAGAATTTTGGTAACTTTTTGAAAATTGCGTTTTTTCATACCTGACAAACCTCAATTTCACATTAACGCAAACCAAAATATAATTTTCTTTTAAAAATTATCTTTTTTATATCATAATAGTACTCTTAAATAATGTTACTATTAAGTTTACCAAATATGTTAGAAGTTTTGATTAAAGTTTATTCTCACATTAACACGGTTTATTATTTTTGAACCTTGTGGCCCCTGGTAACCACAAAATAATCAAAGTGGTCCCTGGTCGAAAAAAGGTTGGGAACCCCTGGGCTAAATGGTATCGTTACTTTTCTAAAACTAACATGAGCTTTGAATATGATCTTGGGTGTTTAGTGTGGTTGGCTGTAAGGTGTTCAAGTCGCTCGGCACGAGCCGCTCGTAACCTTCGTCTCTGGTATTTCGTGCACCAGTTGACGGGAAGTTGGGCCCGCGGTCGAGCTCTTATAGGTGTGTATGTGTTCGAGTTGCATATAAGTGTATGTCCCGTTGAGAGATATGAGTATGCTAGCCCCTAAGCTCTTAACTAACCCTGAGATACAGTGTTACACTTGATCATCCCAAATATCATTTAGGATGCGTGATTGAATGTAGTGTGCTTATGAATAATTCAAGTATACCTATGTTGTTATACAGTAACATATTCTTAAATGGTTTCCAGAGATAGGATGACACGTTGAATGTTGTTTTAATAGTAAAATAATTATATTTATGTTACGAGTAATAAAGAATATGTAGGTTTGAGTAATACTAATAAGAATATAAAAAGAACTAATAATTGATTATAGTAATAAAGAGAATATGAATGTTCAAGTAATACCAGTGGAAATATAAAGGAACTAATAATTGATTATAATGATTTATCGTAAGATTGAGAAGGGGTACCTTCTAGCAAAACGCCCGTTAGATGATTTCTTTTTCTACTCTTAGAAGGCAGTTAATTATAAGAGTTCTGCGCAACTCATTAAACATATGTTTTTAGTTATTTAAATAGAATTTCTGTTTTAAAGTTACTTTTATTTGTTTGTAAAGGTTCTTAGCAATCAAACGATTGATTGGACTTGGTAATTAAACGTGAAACCGTACGAACGTGTTTTTATTTAATTGAATTCTAAATCTTCTTTTCTATTAAGTAATATTCATAATTCGTACTATCAATCGGCTAGATCTTTTCCCCAAGTCGAGATCTAGTCAACCCGAGAGTTTTACTGTTGTAATTCAGTTTTTGGATAAACCTTCTCCGAATATCTTGAATCGGAGCCGTTTTACAACACCTCTCATGAACCTCGTAGAAGATTGAACTCCGGATTTATCTTAAGAACCTCGCCGAGATCTTCAGTCCCGACAGCCTTTGCACTCATTCTCTCCTGGCGAATTTTTGAATTAATTCTACGTGTGCTACTGGAAATCAAGTCCATAAGATCATTTACATAATATCATCTCAAATTAAATCGATGACGAAGATTATATCGAAGCCTAGATTCCAGTCACAAGATGTGTATACTAGGGTGTTTCAAAAACAAAAACGAAATTCCAATTTATTTTTTTGACCCCTGAATGTGTGTATCCTAATCTCGAAATACATCTTGCGAACAGAATCCACCGAGAAAAATTCTCACGGTGTTCTAATCGATATTTATCGATAAAACTAGACATTGAATGAGCCACCCTTAGGATGGCTTGTCCGCGCTCTCCTTTTGCATGGTGCATTGTGAGTGGTAAGTCTAACGTTTAAGCCTCGACGAAGCGAAGAAACACAATATTTCTGGAAAACGATAGGCAAAAAATCTTGTTTTTTTTCATTTTTTTTCGAACATTTGAAAAAAAAAACTCTGGACAAAGACAAAAAAAAAAAAATTCATTTTTCAGTTTTTTTCAACATTTGAAAAAAAAAACTTAAAAAAATCTTTTTCCAGAAATATTATGTTTCTTCGCCTCGTCAAAGCTTGAACCTTAGACTTACCCCTCAAAATGCACCATGCAAAAGGAGAGCGCGGACAAGCCATCCTAAGGGTGAAGCTCATTCAATGTCTAGTTTTATCGATAAATATCGATTAGCACACCGTGATAATTTTTCTCGGCGGATTCTGTTCGCAAAGTGTATTTCGAGAATAGGATACACACATCCAGCGGTCGAAAAATATACAGGGTGTCCCAGAATTCGCGACGAATAATTAACAGAGTAAATCGTTATCACAAACGGAACCGAAATTTCCTTCGCTGTTTTTTCCGGTAAGGCTTAGATTTCTCGTTATAATGTAGTATAAAATTAGTTCTTGGGAAGGTGGATGAATAAAACAGTTCTACATTATAGTGTAACGTGTTCAGCCTATGGCTAAATAGGCTGATTATAGATGACGTCACATAGGAGGACACACAGGTATTGTATCACGTGATACAATACCTAGGCAGTCAATCGTCGGTGTGATGTTAGCAAACATATAAAAGGCGAGCTGCTCTGCAAGCCAGAGCAGCGGACTTGAGCCAAAGCGGCCGACCGACTCAGAGTAAAATATTCAAAATAAATTCATAATAAATTCAGATTCAAAAATTAGATCAATTAGCTTAAATTGATTTTCGATTAAACTCAGAACAAAATCATTCTAGCCAAAACGGCAGTATAGAACAAAAAGAAATTTCATAACTATACTGTTTTCGCCAAAAACGGCAATTCAATTAAAATCAAATCAAAATCGAACAAACTCTAAAGCTAGATAAAAATCAAAAAAGCCAAAGAAAAACAAGTCCGGCCATTGAGCCAAAAACTCCAAGTAGAATAAGTTAAAATTAAGGAAATCACATCATTCACATCATTCATTCCCATTCATCTAAATCACTCGCAATTATTATTTTATGTTCAAACGTTAAACTTATAATTTTGTAAAATAGCAAGTTCACAAGAACACAGAGACAAATATAAAATCAAATAAAAACAGGAAATGATCGAGTGATCATTTAATTAATCAGGAATCTGATTTTTCTTTTTCATTTTCCTACTTAACAAATTTAATCATTTCTTCCAGATAAAACTTAAAATCATTCTTAGCTAGAAGGCAGCTTCGGTGAGTGTGTTGGACAGCTACGGTATAGCTATACTAATTGGTACCCTAGTCTGAGAACACACATATCCCAAGTCTGTAAAAAGGCAGCTTCGGTGAGCTAGATTCTGGACAGCTACGGTAGAGCTATAATTGCTATCCTAGTCTGTTGAGTCTAGCATATCCCAAGTCTGTAGGGAGGCAGCTCTGGTAGTGAAAAATCTATCCGAGTCTGTATCAGGGTAAATTAAGGGTTTTTTCAACTTTTCCCAGAGGAGCTCCAAATATTCATAAAAATAACCCGTGACAAAGAACACACGCGAACTAGTATAATTTCACCAGCCTTCAGCTGGTGAAACATATACAGGAAGTTACAATAGATTTTAGAAAGAGTTTATTTCTGCCTATCTTAGACGGTGTCCGGCGTCCCAGCGTTACGCCCTCACCTACACACACTCACACGAACATACTCACACAAACATACTCAACGACCTTTGGTCAACACTCATACAAACGGGATCGAAATTTCCTTTTTCCGGTAAGCGTTTCCGACTGGTGTACACTGAGTGTACACTGACGTCACGGTTGTATGCGCGTGTCCCAGCCTATTGTCGCCGCAAAACAAATTGCACACAACCAAGCGGCGAGCACACCGACAAGCGCCCGTTCTTAACCCTTTGAAGCATACATTTTTTGAATGATCGTATGATCGCGAAAATTGTTTCTCGTGGTTTTCGGGCCGCTGATAACGAATCTGGAATCAGAATTTCGAAATTCGAGATGGCGGACCAAGATAGCGGACGCCAAAACGTGACTGTACGAAAATTTTCAGCAGCATTCTCGTGCAGTTACGTTTTGGCGTCCGCCATCTTGGTCCGCTATTTCGAATTTCGGAATTCTGATTCCATATTCGTTATCAGCGACCCCGAAAATCCCAATGTACAAAATTTCAAAGCTCGAGCGATATTTTGAATTTTTTGGTCCGCCATATTGGATCCGCCATTTTGAATTTCGAAAATCTGATTCCAGATTCGTCATCAGCGACCCCAAAAACCTTGATATATGAAATTTCAAGTTATTTCTTCGGATTGATTCTCCAAAAATGAATTTTTCCGAAAAAAACGTTATTTCGTTTAGTTTGTTCATTTATCAATCTTATATTATAAACAATCATGCTAATTGACTGTATTTTTATGTTCTTTTATTACTCAAGCAACTGAAAAGTGCAAAAAACCGGATCTGAATATGTTAAAAAGTAAATAAATTAGAAAAATTCAAGAAAATCGAGGTGGTAACGTGGGTTACCACCATGCTTCTAAGGGTTAAATCGCACCTTATTGACTGAAATTGAAATAATTATAACGAGAAATCTAAGCATTTCCGGAAAAAAACGACTCAGGAAATTTCGATCCCGTTTTTGATCAAGATTTATTCTGTGCATTCCTCGTCGCGAATTCTAGGACACCTTGTATATTAGGGTGTGCTAGAAAAACCTTTTTTTTTTTCAATTTCCCACATCAAAAGTCAAAGTGGTTTCATGAAATAAGAAGCCTCGATGAAGGAGGGCACTAAGAAAAAATGCGAAGTGGTGTCTCACTCGACCAGAAGTCATACTGATGAGGCACCTGTTTAACTTGATTATCAGCATCCCCCTTTCGGCAATTGAAATATTACATGGCATTCAGCTGTCTCAGCATGTGGTATAATAAGTAGGAAATGAACAAAAATTGTTAGAAATCAACCTATGAATATTAGGGTGGTCCTTATTTGGGGTGTTGACGAATTTCGACAAGTGCGCCCCCTAGACACGTTCGAAATAAATTTAAAAAAATGTGTGCAAAAACGGAGCGCTGTAGTCCAATTAGAAGACGTGCCTCTAAGCTCGTTTTGTTTCTCATTTGAATAACATGGGATTTTCAGACTACTTCAGTCATTATGTTTTTGAGTTGTCGCCGAGCACGCAAAAAATTCTTTTTTCACATAAATCTGTTGTTCATGGGTACAACTACGCGTATATTTTTCCACAAGTCGTTATCACAACCCATCCCCCTGATATCGGGGCACAACGGCAAATTGATCAACGTGAATACCTGTTTTTAGTCGCTTGGTGCTTGACAGTATTTCACCAATTAAAAGGCAGTCTTATTTACGTCATAATTTTGTAAAAAAAAAGTAATTGTACATGTGGGAAAAAATATGTATTTCAATTAGTATATTTCAAAACACATCGTTTACACTTTATGCTTAAAACTTCGTGCTCTGGCACTCTGGCAAGCGGCATCTCGTTGATAAGCAGAAAGCAGGGGTGCTCACGCGCGTCCTGTGTTGTCCACGGGCCTGGTGATGTTTTGTAACAAAATGTACGCGTAGTTGTACCCATGAACAACAGATTTATGTGAAAAAAGAATTTTTTGCGTGCTCGCGGACAACTCAAAAACATAATGACTGAAGTAGTCTGAAAATCCCATCTTATTCAAATGAGAAACAAAACGAGCTTAGAGGCACGTCTTCTAATTAGACTACAGCGCTCCGTTTTTGCACACATTTTTTTAAATTTATTTCGAACGTGTCTAGGGCGCGCACTTGTCGAAATTCGTCAACACCCCAAATAAGGACCACCCTAATGAATATGCACTCTTTTTTTTTCAATTTTGTTCTCAAATCATAATTTCTTATCAGTCTATTCCCTATCCGAGTCAATCCACGTCAAGCGGGACGGATTTGGCCAAAAATATTCGTCGATGTTTCGGATTCTTTTTTAATTTTTTTTACACATTCTCTGGGTGAAATAAACAAATGAAACATTTTTTTTTTTTTTTTTTACTCCAAGGGTTTAGCAGCTGCAAGGGGTTGAATTCTCGAAAAAAACACCAAAATTCGGGATCCCGCTCTTCTTTAAACGTTAATATCTCCGGTTCCCTTTGTCGTACAGACATCGTCAAAAACTCATTTTGAAGCTCTTGAATTGCACTTTCATGTTATGAATTTTTAATTCATGTAATAAATAATTTTCTATTTGTTATTAACAATTATACTTTTCAAACGCGATTTTCGAGATGACTACCACCTTCGAAAATTCTGAAAAAAATACGAGCGTGTTCCTTGATTCATTCTCTACGAAATCTGTAAGTTTAAAAATGAAACTCCGATGGAAACTATATTTCCAAAGCGGTTGATTTATGCGGGACGTCGCGCACGGCCGGGTACACGAGCGTTGGGGCGGCAAGACCCTGTTCGCGCGTCGTTACATACTTGGAATCGAACTCAGGTGAGAAACTAATTCCGCGTAATGCAATAAATAGTCCCCAAAAATTTTTTTCCTGGGCTAAGAATAATCAGAATATTAAAAATATCTTCGTCGATTTTTTCACAAATGATGAGTACAAAAAAGAAGCTGTTGCATTACAATCTCGATTTGAAAAAGCGAAGTTAGTCCGTGGAACATTGACATTCCATTGCATGAAGCCTATTTAAAAAAAAAAAATTGTTGCTAAAAGATATTCGTATGCACAGAAGTCAGTAGAAGCATTGGTTTCCAAGTAATTGAACCATTAATATATAAATTTAAACTCGCCGTTTACTTTAAGATTTTATTTGAATGTATATAGTATCAGAGTTTAGATTAAATATTTTTCAGTTTGTTAATTTAGTACGTAATTGATTAAATAACACTGTGATGTATTCTATTTGATGGACTCAAAAAGTACATTATATTTACCACTCATTTTCGATGACTAGGAGCTTCAGTTTCGAATTTGTGATATGTTTTAAGATTTTAGTTAAGCGTTTTATTTCTATATTTGTATTTTTGTTGTTTTAATTCGAATATTCGATATGAAATGAAATAAATAGTTAATAATTTCGTGAATTAATGGACTGATGAATTTGAACGTATAACAGCCCCCCCTGTATTCCTTGCATGCAAAGCGAACAAGCCTCGGTCTCGGCGCACTCGCGTACCCGGCCGTGCGCGACGTCCCGCATGAATCGATCGCTTTTTAAATGTAGTTTCCATCGGAGTTCCATTTTAAAACTTACAGATTTTGTAGAGAATGAGTCAAGGAACACGCTCGTATTTTTTTCAGAATTTTCAAAGGTGGTAGTCACCTCGAAAATCGCGTTTGAAAAGTATAATTGTTAATAACAAATAGAAAATTGTTTATTACATGAATCAAAAATTCATAACATGAAAGTGCAATTCAAGAGCTTTAAAATGAGTTCCCTACGAGGTCTGTACGACAAAGGGAACCGGAGATATTAACATTTAAAGAAGAGCGCGATTCCGATTTTTGGTGTTTTTTTCGAAAATTCAACCCCTTGTATCTTCTAAGCCCTTCGAGTTAAAAAAAAAAAAAAAAATGTTTCATCCATTCATGTTACCCAGAGAATATGTAAAAAAAATGACGACGATTTTCAAGACCATGAGGTCAAAAAGGTGTCCCGCTTGACGTGGACTGACTCACGTCTGCACCTTGTGATTTTATTCAACTTGCTGTGATATTTCACCTCGCAAAAGGGGGTTTCGGTCAATTGAGTCTAGCAGGTGCCTCAATCACCTATGACTTCTGATCGTTCTTATGAGAATAGTTCTGAGAGTTGAAAAAAGACTCAGATCGACACTAAGCGAGAACACATTTACTGGAAGACTCACTACACAAAACTTTCGCGCGTGCTTTCCCGTCCATCATTCGAAATTCACGATTCTGCTATTAGTCTTGAAGGCAAATTAACAACAAGACAAAAGACAATCAAAGCATCTCAGTCTTCAATGAAAGTAAATTACTAAACTGTGGGCCTAATCCCAAGACTCGTCACGGCAAAATGCCATACAGTTATTTGCCGAATTGCAAAAACGGCTCGGTCGCCCAGAGAAAATATTACGAAG